>OY735204.1:56485815-56568315 GCA_963457665.1 Thysanoteuthis rhombus
CTTGAAGCTTGCTATGAAGGTTTCCACAAAGAACTGACATTAATTCAATGATTGTATTTCCCGGCTGGTAAGGCGTATTTTCCCTGAAAAAGGTTTTAATAATAGGATCAAAATGTGGTACTTACAACCTCTACATCGTAAAACAACCAGGCCCCTTTACCTTTCAGTTTCTTTTTAAATATATCAATCTCTCCGCCCACCAACGCAGGCACAAGTTCACGCAAGATGTTACAAGGTACAGAAATTGATCACACACAAGAAAGAAACGCAGTTATGAAACAGTAAAGGTGTATTCGACCTGGGACATCTATTCATCCATAGAAACACCTGCATTTTTCACTTCCATGCAAACAAGAAGATCGGATGACACGCTTCCATTAAATTTTTATGTAAAAAATCAATAATGAAAAAGGAACAAATCCTTAAAGACACTTTAACGAACAACTGTTTTTCATTATTTCAATTGATGTATATTCCTTAGCGTCGGACAGATCACCGTAGCCAAGTGGTAGGGTTCCCGCCTTCAGTTCAGTAGGCCGTTGTTCAATCCACCGCCAACCCATACCAAAAATATCAAAAATGGTAATCATTGACCTAAGCACACGGAAAAGGGACTAGGATCGGAGAGCTTCTTTTCAAGCCTAATGGGTTACGTAGAATACGCCTGTTCGCCGAAGTTGAGCAATGTCAAACCTGGTCAGTACTTAGATGGGTGGCCATTTGAGAATACCAGGCGCCGTAAGCAGAACAAATCTTTCAGTTACCTGTCGAGCCGGAAGTGGGTCTTACTAATAATTGCCCACGTGTACCTAACCTCGCACCATCTTCGATGAGGACATTAGCAGAGATTTGGTGATACGAGCATACATAAGTGTTGGTTTATGCCCTCGGGGTTTTGATATTTTCGCAGCTCTTATCTCTCTGGCTGCTGAAGTTTCCGTCCCTCAAAACTGCTGACGTTCCCACAGCTTCCGTTCTCTTGTTATCTCAGGCTATAGTTGCTCTGTTACGAACCCGTGTTTGTCTTCCTGGCACTCGCCCTGTCACCAGTCTGCTCAAACCCGTTAGATAGGTTACCCACTGCCTACCTCTGCTCCTCTAGCAGTCGGGCCCCCTTTGGGTGTTAAGTTCGCCAAGCTTTCTTTTCTTCCTTTATTATGTGTTTTGTTTTGTTTTTAAATCCAACTCTTTTCTAATTGTTGTCAACAGTTTGCTTACAATCCCTACCCTCCATAAAAAAAATTCCCTCGTTGGTTACGCATGCCGTGTTTGTGATATTCTAAACATTCATCGGTAAAACCACGTATTGGATACTTTCTACATTTGCAATCTGTGATATGATACTTTACTTGGGAAGGGGAGAACAATAACCATGGTATCCACAGACAGACTTGATATCCCTCCTGGTACCGCTGGGTAGGATCGAAACCTTCGCTCCGAACCCGAAGGCAGATGCTCCTCCCCTGCCTTTCTCAGAACTGGACGGTCAGTGATATCTGAATTGAGCTATACATCTATTTACGCATGATTCCCCATCTACCGAAGTGCTTAATTCCAATAAATTTCCATTTCTATAGTCTATCTCAAATTAACCGAAATGGTGCATTGTTGCTGTAAATATTGGATAGAAATACCCCCAAAATGTCACCCCGACCAGCCACCTTGTTGTAAAGGTTAGCTTCGCCCACTGGATCACTACGTTCGCTAGAGTAAGCAGCCGGGCGTTCTCTCATCTCATTTTTTCGTAGCTCTACACTACAGATTGTGATTTGCTTAATAAAAACTTTTTTTAAAAAAAGTATCCATATCTACAGGGTTGTTCCGACCTTTTGGTGTTTAATAACACCAGATATCGCCAATGTTGTTCTGATGCAGGTTTACAATTAAATATTAAAAGCGAATATGGTAAGATAACTTTAATGAGCCACAGGCCTTAAACAATAATTGTCCATAATATATTGGATATTGATGCGAGCCAGCAGAATCCCTTTTGAAATGATAAACGAATCTTTTCTTAATTAGCTCCAGGTTTATGGGTGTGTGAGTGAGTAGTGCCGTCATGCTTCAGCTGTACCAGCTTGGATTCCTACCACCATACTACAATCGACCCGGCCTGTTTGCTATTTACAAATTAGACTTAGAGGCCACAAGCACATTGCTGGTGGAGCTATACATTCATGCTTTTCCAAAGGGCATTAGTATGAAGCAACCACAAACTGTCTCACTGGAGTCTGAACTCGGCTCCCCGCAGCCCGCTGTTACACGCTCGGGTACCTCGCACTGTCTTTCAGGTTTATAACATTTAAACGCAAATTCTCACACATTTATTTATGTGTGTACTAATTGCATATTATTATGACTGTGTGTATGTATTCTGACCGACTTCAGTAGTGCTGTCGTCCGGATGGTCTCAGTTCTTCCCTGGATTCTTAGTTGCCAGGATTCCTGCTTGGCATGACGTTCGGATTCTATTTGTTTTTTTGTTTTTTTTGCAGAGCACACCATTAATGTTTTCAGATTTGCTTTACATTTGGATTTTGTTGGGGACTATACGCATATATATATATAATTCATCGTAAAATTTTCAGTTTCATTATCATCATTGTCATCATCATCATCATTATTATTATTATTATTATTATTATTATTATTATCATCCTCATCATTATTATTATTATTATTATTATTATTATTATTATTTGGAATCTCACACCAGTTGCCTGGCGGTAACCGCTGGAGTTTGAGTGACAGCAAGTCTCCTCAAGTCCTCAGCCCTCCTCCCCTAGTACTCATAGGTCGTAGTAATTCTGCGATTTACAGTTTCACACCGGTTACCCAGTGGTTATCGCTGAAGGCTGAGTGACAATAAGTCTCCTCAGGTCTTCAGCTAACGTCTCCTCCCTTTTTCACTTTTTCACCTATTATGTCAGGGCTAAGATTCGTTGCAGTATTTATATCTCTAGCACCTTCCTCAGTATCCGTGCAGTTCCCAGTAGTGCTGTGGTCTGTACGGTCTCTATCCTTCCCCTAATCCTTTTTGTAACCACGTCCATGATTTCTCGTCAGCTACATCTTGTATCTGCCTTTTAAACTCGCCATACAATTTCTTCTCTTCCCATCTTTCTTTTCTTGTTTGCTGTACTGTTCCATTGTTTTCTACTTTGTTGTTTGGTGCACTATCTCTCGCACTCTTTATGATTTCTTCACTATTCGTTTGCACATACCTTTCTAGGACTACTTTAGCTCTCTGGACACAGTCTCCTAAGCTGATAAGCCCCCTGCCACCTTCTTTTCTCTTAATGTATAGTCTATCTGTATCATCTCTAGAGTGTAATGCTTTATACATTGTCATAAGTTTCCTAGTTCGCCTATCCATTGATTGGAGTTCTTCCTTTGTCCATCCTAGGAATGGTCCTGTATATCTAACTGCTGACACCGCCCAGGTGTTCATTCCTTTTATTATATTTCTGCTGTTTAATTTGGTCTCTAATATTCTTCTTATCCTTCTAAGGTATTCTCTCTTTATTTTTTCCTTCATCTCCTCCCGTTTTATCGTGTCACATTCAAGGACGCCTAGGTATTTATATCGGTCTTGTGCGGTCAATGCCCTAATCTTGCTGTTGTCCGGGAGTTCAATTCCTTCAGTCATTGTAAGCCTTCCTTTGTGCATTACCATGATTGCACATTTTTCTATTCCAAACTCCATTCCAATGTCCTCACTGTATTCCTTTACTTCGTTGAACAGAGTCTCAAGCTCTCCCCTGTTTTTTGCGAACAATTTTATATCGTCCATGTACATGAGGTGGTTGACCTTTCCGTTTGTTTTAGAGAAATGGTACCCTTTGCTGTTCTTCAGGATTCTGTTGAGCTGTATCATTGTTAGAACAAATAATAGTGGGGACAACGAGTCTCCTTTGAAGATTCCCCTTTTTATCCCTACCTCTGCTAGTTTGTCCCCTGCGGCTGTCAAGTCTACTTTCCAGTTTTTCATCGAATTTCCAATGAATCTAACCACCGGTTCGCTAATTTTGAACATTTTAAGGCATTCGAGTATCCAGCTATGTGGAATCATATCGTACGCTTTTTTGTAATCTATCCATCCCATTGCGATATTCTTTCTCCTTTCCCTCACTTCTCTTAAGATCATCTGGTCTTATTAGATTTAACAATTTATTACACATTAACACTCAATCCGATTATGTACAGTTCTAAATAAAGAAGTTCTTCTTCTTCTTCTTCATCTTCTTCTTCTTCTTCTTCTTCTTCTTCTTCTTCTTCTTCTTCTTCTTCTTCTTCTTCTTCTTCTCCTCCTCTTTCTTCTTCTTCTTCTTCTTCTTCTTCTTCTTCTTCTTCTTCTTCTTCTTCGTCTTTTTCTTCTTCTTCTTCTTCTTCTTCTTCTTCTTCTTCTTCTTCTGGATTTTCATTTGAATGGATTTCGATAAAGTCTTACTGTAAAGGCGGGAAAAAATGGATGCCCATCATAGAAAGTTGGTTAGCAAGCTCATTACTCAGACTAGTTCGCTAGTGTGGTGAGTTCAACCCTCATTAAGTTCTCAAATACCATGATCTTGTGCCAGACTAAGCTAAGCCTGGTGGCTGAGGTAGATATATATTTCCGACTGGCGTTAGTGATAGGTGCTTGCAGCCGAGTAAAATCCAGAGTTTCGAATGCTGACTTTCAAGGCATGCAATCTTTCCATATTTTGAATATTGGTGCAAAACAATCTTTCTATACCATTTCCCAAAACTTGTCCCTGTGCTATACAATGGAACTTTTAGTAAATAGGTTAAATTTAAATTCTGGTTTTTATTTTCATTCCATACAACTGACGTAAATATATGTTTGTATATATGGATGATTTCACACTTTTTTAGCATTAAGAGACTGACCCTCAAACTGGGAGCCATGCAACGTGCACATGAAATAATCATGCTTAACATCACGTGGAGAGATCACAAGACAGCACAGTATATCAGGGAGAAAACGGGAGTTCGACATATCAGAGAATCCATTATAAAACTAAAGTGGCAATGGGCTGGGCATGTTCAAAGAATGGCAGACAACTGATGGGCATCAAGACACACAACATGGATCCCCAGAGATCACATGCAAAACTGAGTCCGGCGAAATATAAGATGGCTAGATGAACTAGTCAAGTTCAGAAAGTATTGGCTCTACGATGATAATAATATTGATCGAGAGGTCTGGCGAATACAGGAAAAGCTCTATGTCCAACGACGAAAGACAAAAGACTGGTGATGATGATTATGATTGTGTTATTAGTTCTTTCTTGCATAGCGCTTTGGGGGCGTATCGAAGGTGGAGTGCAGGGTGCTTCACTCCCCAATGTTCTTTCTGTCGGCAAATTTCAGGATCAGTAATCGAAGCAATCTAGAAAATATGTAAGATTTTTCAAGTGAATTTTGAGATTTTTGTATACATTCAATGTCTAATTTCTTTGCCTTTTATCGATGTCCAATCCAAAATTTAAATTACTCCCCATTTTGTCAGTAAAGTAAACGTCTACCCCCCAAAAAAGTGTTGCTCTCCAAGTAGCTCATCGTGCTAGACTTCTCTGTTCCTGAGCTCTTTTCTGGTGGCCCTTTTGTACACAGCTCTTTTGTGGCTAGCTCTTCCCGGCGGGGACCGTGCCTCTGAAATCGCACGTGGGGAAATCGCCATTGTCAAAATGATATCGGTTTTTAATTCGCGAGTCTAAATTGGGGGAAGCCTTGTTTTTTGGCGTCATGAACTGTTTGGCTCGGTACCGGATGAATAGCTCTGTAAAGGGTGACACGGATAACTTGCCAAAGTTCGTTGCGCAAAGCTAATGAATGGGAATATTTGCATACGAAAAAACAGTTTAATTTTATGCTTCCATGAACAGTAGCTTGTTCTTTCAATTTCATGTCATTTTGTCACACGGACTGACCAACGACATTCGTTTATATTTACAATTATTTCTGTACATAGAGAAGAAATAAGAGAGAACTCATTTTAATACTAGTTAATCTTCATGAAAGAAATTCATGGATATATTTGAATTTCTATGAGATGATTTTCCAAGACAAAAAATACTGAATCTGTTTCAGTGTAAGATCCCATAGGTTCAAATGGTGAGTAGGGGCTATTTCTATCAGCAAAATTGTCACCTTTGCCTATTGTTACGAGGAGGGGACAAAGAAAATTATACTATTCATTATATAAGTAAAGGTGATATTATTCGAAAGGTAGTTATTCCCAATATTCACATGTAGAAACTTATATTAACATGCACATACAACGGATTAATTTTGAGACTATCTCGTTTAAACTGCCTCCTCTAAGAACGCATCCCCGGGGTAAAATCAGGACAATTAAGTGCAGATCCATGGTTGTGTTGAGAATAGTATTTTACTTTGTTTTTGTTTTGTTTTTTCTTCACTAATTTCATAAATGAGTCATTCTCAAAATATTTTTCGTATTTATTCCTCTGAAAAGATCTGAACTGTAACGTACTACTATACCTTTTACTGGACAGTTAGAAAACTAAAACAAGCGAATTAAAAAATACGGCAAACAAATAAAAAAAATCCACGCCTCGATTCAATCCGCTTATCTTGTTAATTTACCTGACGTATTTTCAAAGGTATTATTTCAAAATTTGGTTGCTTCTTTTTTTTTCAATTTGATTGCCGTAGTATTTAATTTGCATGGCATATTTTTTAAATTTTGGCCGCCGTATTTCAAAATTTGGTTGTCGTGTTTTCAAGTTCTTTGTCGTATTTTTAAATTAGATAACCGTATTTTAGGATTTGGTTGTCGTATATTTTAATTTGATTATTTTACTTTTTGATTTGCTCCAGAAAGGTTATACATAAGTTGATAAGCAAAATGAGTGGGGAAAGGGATTATTTCCGTCAACAGCAATTTCGAATCAAACTCATTGATTAATCAATCAATAGTAACTTTGCCTCACAAAAGCAGATTTGATAAGGAACCGCCAATTTTCCTTTCAAGTCTGGCGGGTAGCAATCGGTGTTGGTGAACAAAAACAAAGTCCAATTTAAGTATTGAATTGTCTATAATTTATAATATCATAATTACAATCATAATACTAGAAAATGTCACCAACTATGTAGTTACAACGAACATTCCTTATGTTGGAGGAATAGAGACAGAATAGATTCAAAGGAGGAAGGGGCCGGAAGAAGAGACTCTCCTTCCTCACAGATAGAAGGCCGTTGAATGAATCGGTCGAAACGTCGTTTTAACATCTAAGATCGGGAAAAGAGATTGGATTGTCCGAACAAAAGATGGAAAGTGTTGAAAATCCACATTTAAAATAGTAATAGTAGTAGTGGTAGTTTTGGTATTGTAAACAACTTCTCAGAATCAATTTTTCGGTGGCATTAATATTTTTTATTGTTATCAATCACAGCTACCCACAACCAGGGCTGGCCTTAGGAGCTGCGGGCCCGTTTTGAAACATTTTAGCGGGCCCCCTAATTAACACCCTAAGTCTGTAGAATAAACTTTAAATCTCTATGGTACAATGGAAAGCACTCAATCCAAGGACAATGAAAAAAATTCAAAATATAAAGTGTAAACAAACGCCGTGGAATATTTGAGAATCCAATAGAAAATTCATATTGTTGATGTTCTCTGTAAATCGTCTTGTTCATCTGCAATGACGACAATATACCCAAGTGCAGGGCCTCCTTAGGGACAGGGCCTCCTTAGGGGCAAGGCCTCCTTAGGGGCAGGGCCAAATAGGGTGCAATTGGTCCATTTGGCTTAAAGCCGACCCTGTCCACAACTGGCCGGTCAAATCACTGTTGTTGAGTTGAGGTTATTCATGTTCTTACGTATACATCTATCTAAACTTCGTCCAGCCCTTAGCATTCATTGTAGAAGCCTGAAATTATTTATACAC
The DNA here is from genome assembly GCA_963457665.1 of Thysanoteuthis rhombus. Lineage (NCBI taxonomy): Eukaryota > Metazoa > Mollusca > Cephalopoda > Oegopsida > Thysanoteuthidae > Thysanoteuthis > Thysanoteuthis major. The sequence goes on from OY735204.1 coordinate 56,493,732, forward strand.
ACCCCTCTAAATGATTAGGGAAAATATTGTGTTGGTTTTTCCCCTCCAAAACATAAAATAGAATTTTTTTTGGTGTGTGTTCAATATACGATGTAAGTTTATGCTAAATTGATCACTAGTTTGCGTCTGCTTGATTTTTTTTTCTTGAAAATTCAGACTTTCTTAGTGATCAACAAATTGTGATAGAAGTAACTTATTCATTGATCACCCCTTTTTACAACTTTCTAATTGATTATCTCCAAAAAAATATATATATGGGTGTTGGTGATTCATAATTTGTATTTTTATTCGAAAGAAAACATTCCAAATACCAAATCGAAAAAATTAGTGTGCTTTCACTTATATAGTAAAATAAATACGCCATAGTTAAAATAGCTGAAGGACTGTTTAATTGTGAATCGCGTCAATGTTTCACTATATACGCGGGAATGCATTTTTCTTTCCACCATATAACTTTCTTTTCGTAATCTCACTCCCAGCTTAGTTTTCATTACCTAAATCCTGTCTTCAAATTTTCGTTCTGTTTTTTCTCCGGTTTGAATGACGCCGACTGACAATCGTGGTCCCGTAGGTATTAACTCTCGTTTCGTGGCCCTGAAACCATTAAATCTGGTTGATCCGGTAACCCCCTTCATCTAGCAAATATCTTCAAAGATCAAAGAAGAAGAGAAAAAAAAGATGATTTCCAGGGTTACAGTGAACTGCTACTGCGATTCGCTATTTTGACGACAACCACTGGTTTTAATTTACTTGCAGATTTTTTACACTACGTTTTCATTAGATTTCATATCTGCTGAGTAAGTAACTGCTTTGATTATTTTCTCTTCCAGCAAATAAATTGATTTATAATTATCTAAATTAGCCGGAAACCCGCTTGATTTAGCTAGTAAGTGAAATGATGTAACTATTAGGAGGTAACTCTTTTATTTTCATTACATAGAAAAAAATTTGGATACGGGATGGACTGTTATGTCAATGTTGTGTCCCTATTTGACATACAGTCAAAAGAGAGGGTACACGAGTTTTACTGGGACATTGTTTACTTTTTGCCTTGTCAAGAGTTGCCAACTTGACCCTTTGGGGCTAGATCCGACTAAGATTTTTTCAATTCAGCTGATAAATATCTACAAGAGCCAGAACCTAGCATTTTAACAAATCGATTAATGAATTTGATAAAATTTGTACAATTTTTATTCATAATTTCTCTTGGGGTCTTAGTCTATAGTTATTTCATTTGATATTTGGACTTTAAAGGGTATATACATAAATGCTGTGAACAGTGCAGGTTTGAGGTAGTGCGGTTATGGTATTGTTGTACAAATTGATGAAAGTAAGTATAAAGTGAAGTAAAACATTAAATTTTGATAAGACCTTGAACAGTACGGAAAATTTAGGAACGAATGAACTTCACTGTTCAAGGCATGCCTGTAGAACTGCAGAAGATTTACCGACACCAGATTACCAACATCAATCGAGATACAATTGATCGAAATACAATTTATTGCAATACAATTTACCGAGATGCATAATTTTCCCGATGTCTTTAAAATTCCAAAAATGTTAAGAATTGAAAAGAATTTACTGGAAAGAAAATATATTAAAAGATTTGATAACCGTTCGGCAGAAGGCCCCTGTTGTTTTCAGGTATTTACGAACTGAAACTTTGATCAAAAAGCGATACGTGACGAGAAAAAAAAACTTTAAAACTTGTATGAGAATTATTTTTATTGAAAGAAACATTTATTCCTCTCGCAAAAAAAATGAATGAAGATTTTCTAATTTTAAAAATAATTTGCTTTTCATGTTCATAACCGGATGTTTTTTTCTTCGAAAAATGTGTTCTTTCAGTGTAAACAATGGGACGTAATAATTAGAAGAATGGAATTGGCAATAAATGAATGAATAATTTACCTTCATCGTAATTACTGATTTAGAAAAAAACTATGAAATTGAGGTAAATAAACAGTTGTCAAGAATTGAAAAATGATTTACAATACTTCGTCATCAAAAAAGTAAATATAGATATCTGAAATGAGAATAAACAGACTTTAAGTGTAGAAATGATGCTAAACTACGACTTACAAAAAAAAGTTACCCTTTGAATTTTTCCCAACTTTTCTTCAGCGTACATGGAAAAACAAAAAGTGTTTGTTAGTGAAAATAATTTGAGTTTTTCTCTATAATTTTATTTCATTTTGACTGTAATTTTTATATCTCAGTTAATTGTAAATCTCGGTAAATTGTTATCGGGAAATTGTTATCGGGAAATTGTTATCGGTTAAGTTTTGTTGTTGAATCTTCGTCGGTAAATCTGCCGGGTACCATAACTGTATATAGCATTTTTAGCTAGAATCTTTTTTTGAAAAAAAAATAGCCGATTTTAGCCATTTTTTAAGACAGTTTTAGCTCTAAATAACAAATTAAACTAGGCAGCACTGGTAAAAAAGAAAAAAAAGGGAGGCGAGTTGTACTAAGACATTGTTTTCTTTTCACCTCGCCGTCCACCACTTGTTCTCTTCGTCCCCTCAGAGTGGAGACACCGCATATGTCAGGTGGATAATGTGTGACAGTCATTTGTATACACAAGTGACGATGTTCGGGGTAAGGGTTAGGAGGAGGAGGTGCAGGAGTCGTTGGTTGTCGGCTGACAGTTGTCATTCGTTGGGTTTGAAACACACGCTTGAAAAGAGAAAAACAAAAAACATTTCACAGTTGCCTCTGACAATTGCAGTCATTACCTCCGCCACCGCACAACATTTAATGGGCTTCTTCGCCGACGTCTGCCTTCTGAAATACGCCCACTCTCATTTTTTTGTTACCTTTTTTTCCTTTAAATTTCAACTGTTTCAATACAGTTGATAAGAACTATAGTTTATATTTATATATATATATATATATATATATATATATATATATATATATATATATATATATATATATATATATATATATATATATATATATATATATATATATATATTATTCCTATTGATATTCGGAATATATTTGGAGCCCCTCTGAGTTTTTCTACGAAGTCAGCTGAGTTCTTTACATAGGATGAGGTCTTACCCACCAGCGAGTTGATTATACTCACCAGGTACCTGCTCAGTGGATGGCATGCTGAGCCCCGACAGCTTACTATAGGTCGTAATGGAGTACCTAACTTGTGAATCTTTTGAAGGCCGTACATATGTGGTGGCTTACTATATCTTTGAGTTAACCGTCTGTAGGTTACTGGGGGGGAAGTGATCCTTGTTCTTACTTAGGATCTGCGACAGCTTCCTCTCAGTTTTCAGAGTTGGATCTCTTTTTAACTTGCAATCACGACAGCTCATTTATCAGGCTACATAAAGACTCGGACCCCTTCCAGCTCCCGAAAGGAGTAAGACAAGGTGATACCAGCTCGCCTAAACTCTTCACAGCCTGCCTCGAGATGATCTTCAGAAGACTAGACTGGGAGAGTAAAGGAATTAAAATAGACGGCGAGTATCTCAGCAACCTCAGATTCGCAGACGACATAGCCCTTTTCGCTGAGAACCTACACGACCTCCAACTAATGATAGATGAACTAAATGAAGAGAGCAAGAAAGTCGGCCTACACATGAACTTCAGCAAGACGAAGATCATGTGCAACAACCACATTGGAGATAAAAACACTAAGATCGAAATCGAGGACACAGAACTCGAGAAAGTAGACCACTACATCTACCTAGGGCAACGAATCTCCATGAGACCCTCAAAAGAAGAAGAAATCAAGCGAAGAATCACACTAGGATGGCAAGCCTTTGGCAGAGCTAGCTCAACCTTCAAAAATAATAAGATCCCATTAATCCTAAAGAGAAGGGTGTATGTCCAACGACGGACGCTAAAAGACTGATGATGATGATGAGCCACCCTCCCCAATTATGTTGGCCAACTTTTCACTGTATGCTAGCTTGTCCATTACCACAGTTGCGTTTCCCTTATCCGCTGGCAGTATGACTATGCTTGTGTCACTCCGAAGGGTCTTGATGGCCGCCCATTCCTCCTTTTTTATATTGGGCTCAGAGGCTCTGGCCTTTTCAAGAGAGGAAGCTGACTTCGCAGAAAACTCAGAGGGGCTCAAATTCAAACACAACGAATGTTGAGCCTAGACGTGGTGAGTCTCTTCACACGAGTTCCTACATCCGAAACACTGTCAGTAGTTAGGGATAAATTAGGTTCAGATCCCACATTGGATAAATGCACCAGCATCCCCCTTAATAACCTAATGGAAATGTTGACTTTCTGCATAGAGACAACATACTTCCAACTGGGGAATGAGATGTACCAACAGGAGGAAGGCTTAGCAATGGGATCACTGCTATCACCAGTGATGGCAAATATATACATGGAGTACTTTGAAGAATTGTCGTTAGGAACATCACCACTAACGCCAAGCATGTGGCTTCGATATGTAGATGACACCTTCGTACTATGGCCACATCCGGAAGACCCTTACTACTTGACCATGTGAACTCAATCAGAGCTTCTATACAGTTCACAATGGAAAAGGAGAGTAACAATAAATTAGCCTTCCTGGATGTACTGGTAACAAGATCAGAACAAGGTTTCAATACATCTGTATATCGTAAGCCAACGTTCACTGGTCGATATCTCAACTTCGCCTCTAACCATCCATACAGCGTTAAGAAAAGGATCGTCCGATGCTTACAGCACCGAGCAGAGTTAATAAGTCGCGATACTGACACGTACCTCTGTGAGATGCGTAACATAAGCAAGAATCTCCAGAAAAATGGTTACCCCAAAGGCTTAACTGTCACCACTAGAGAAAGGAGAGTGATGGAGGAAGAGGATGACAATCATAAACCAACTACAGTCTGTCTCCCCTACCTTAAGAATGTGTCTGAAAAGATTCAGAAGATCTGCGCCCCATATAATATCCAGGCCGTATTCAGAAGCAGATCAACGCTACGCTGCTACCTCTCCCGCACCAAACCACCCACTGAGTTATCGAACACCAAAAACTGTGTATAATCAATACCGTGCAGCTGTGGGTACGAATACACAGGTGAAACATGTCGCCCTTTAAAGTTTCGGGTGGAAGAACACCGAAAAGCGGTGAGTAAAGGTGAAACCAACAAATCGGGTATAGCTGACCATGTATGGAAAGAAAAGGGAGACCACCTCCCCCTCTGGAACAAGGGTGAGATAATTGATCAGGAAGAACACTGGAAAATTCGAAAATTGGAAGAGTCGGCCCATATGCTAGGCAAGCAAAACTGCCTCAGTAATCCTAGCATTGAAATGGATACCATATGGGAACCTCTAATAATAAAAGACAGAAAATAATAACAAAAAAAAAAATCAAAAACTGTCACCTGAGGTTTAAGGCTCCTAAAAATTAGCACCTGTTGTCCACATAGCGCAGTGGTTACAGCATCAGACAAATTACTGTAAAGTAATCTGATGGTTCTAGGTTCGATCCTAGTGTGAGACAATATAACAATACTACTAATGCTAAGAGGGGAGTACGGTCAATATACCCCTGTCGGATAAATAAAGGGTTCGGTTCTATCAGATGACGAAGGCCGTAGAGTGCAACGGCCGAAACGTTGTATGAAAACATGTATGAAAAACAACCAACATGAGGATGGTCCGAATATCAATAGGAATAATAATAATACCTCATCTCAAAAATTCTGAGATATACTATATATATATATACGAATGCTGTCAATCACGATCTCGGACTAACAATGCAATCGACCAATCCTCCTCAAAAGAGGGTGAGTTGTTGAACTGACGGGGGCGAAAGAGCGTTTCCTTTTGAAAAAAAAACTAACGATTGTATACATGTATATTGAAGAAATCGTTTTGATTAATCAAATCATTAATAATCGTTTCCGTCCCCCGTATCGTGTTATTTCATTACGCAAGCTGTAAGCAACGTTTGTAAACAATTCATTATGAAACTTAGATTATATAATAATGGAAAACAATGTTTTTCATTATCAAACTGCTTCATGTGAGTATTCATTTGGCTAAAAGCGTAGATAATTTAGAGCTGTCATTTTGGGGCGGGGGTAGCTGATTTCGAGGTCGGGGCAATAGATTTTTTAAAAAATACCAATTAGGGGCGGGGAAGAGAGAAACAAAAACAGTTGTATCTTACAATTGAAGCCGAAGACCGCATAATATTTATTGTCTCTCTTCTTAGAGCTAGGATTAGGGTTAGGCCTTCTGATATATGCCCACGCTTGTTTTATGTTGTAATTTAAAACTGTTCAAACGTAGCTAATAAGAAATATAACATCTATATGCCAGGTGCGTATCCAGGAGAGGGGTGTCACATTGACTTTGTAAAGTTAAATCTATTGATAAAATAACTGCAATTGCAAATCCTAAGAAATGTTCCTTTTTAGGGACTGAATCAAGTCTATGATATATTAGGTATGTGCAAAGACTTCCTGGAGAAAAAGTACGATTTTGACCCGTTTATTCAGTCTCTAGCACAGGGGACTCTTGCATGTACGTAATATTTATTTATGCCTTTTAGAGGGAGTAATTTTTCTTGAAATAGAGCGATCATATTTAAAAAAACAAAGACGAGCAAATTAAAAAATGAACCAAGTATATAAAAAACAACAAGAAAACTGTATCGATGTATATGAATAAACAAATTATTACATTTACTGTTTCAATCGTTGCAAGTGTTAATTTTTTGAGTTAAATTAATTGCAACTTGTCTCTTGAAAATATTCATGGACTTTTTTAGTTTGTGCTCTCTAACGCTCGTAATATCAAAGTACGACCTGTCCCCCAACAAATAAAAAGCATTTTTCTCGCTGAAGAAAAAATGCTGAGTCTTTATTGCTAGTCCCCGACACGAAAACGAAAACTCTGATCTTAATTCTCACCCCTGATCCGCACATCTTTCTAGTTGGGTCCCAGATCACAAGACTGGCCGTTCGAGACAAGCGTTTGGGAGTAACGATAAAAACCCAGCATCTTGTATACCTTTTCAGTTGGGTTCCACATGGGTAATGTCGCCAGATTTTAAAACATTATCCGAAGAAGAGGCTTATGTGGCCCAAAGTATGAAATGAGAAAAAAAAATAACTATATACCGCTAAGTATACGAGAGCTTTTTCGTTATTTCCCGCCAAACCAACATTTTTATTTCCAATGAGAAAATTAAGTTTGTTACGTTCGCCCCCCACCCCCACCCCTGGGTTAGGAGTTAGAGTTAGGGTTTCCTATTGGAGACTTACGATAAAGACCCAGCACTCGAGGTCTTTTTCGGTGAGAAAAAGATGCATTTCAGTTTCTTTCTGCGTGGTAGTGGGTTGTACATAGAAATTACAGGCGTTAATTTTGGTGGGTACAAACTAAAAAGGCCCATAAATGAGAGACAAGTTTCAACTGATTCAACTAAGAAAAATAACGTTTGCTGCGATTGAAGCAGTAAATGTAATTATTTTATTATCGATATTTCCCGATTCTTTTTTTATTGTGGTGGTTTTTAATCTATTCGATTTAATTATTAATTTGATTGCTCCCTTTTTCAATTTTCTTGCTCTATTTTTTTATTTGCTCGCTTTTAACTCGGGAAAAAAAGGTATAGATGTGTATGGCTGTGTAAATATTCTGGGGTGGTTATTAACCGGCGTGTTGTATCTAGGTACGCATAACAAGCCTGAAAGTCAAACCATGGATGCGCTAGTTCTTTTCTTGTGTGAAAATCCAACAAGTGAATTGCCAACTTTATTCACAACTTCACACCAAAAATTGAGTGAAAAAAAAACTTCTGAAAACACTTACAAACATCTAGATTCCCCATATACGTATTTAAAACCTAGAAAATATATTGCGTATAAATTAAATGTGACTTCAATCTCCAACACTCATTTTATTAAAATACTACTTTATCCATTAGAAATATTACTTATATTTTTACAACAAATAGAATGAAAAGTATTACATACTTTTATTTTTAAAAATCATCTAAGTAGCAATTTTAAAGATGTAGATATAGATGGAAAACATTTTAAATTGACAACATTGAGCAAGGGGCATCAGTCTCATTTAGGTATGTCAGCCTATCAGTCGGTGACGCCCCCGTACTCATAAAAATTCGGGCAAAACCGTGTAAAATTTCGGGCAAATTGCCTCCCTTAACCAAAGAGTTTCCATACACTAATGGCGACGGCAATCGGTGCTAGCCCATCTAAAAGCCGTGGAAGAACCGTGAAAGAAAGCCGATCAAGGTAGAAACGAAAAGACCGAATCATTCGAAACCGAATCCTTAATGGTCGAAGTTTGATTCGATGTCTGGCGCCGGTGAACTTCTAGTTCAGGAAACCCTGACCCTAACCCCTTCAACTGCAGGGGAAAGCCAACTTCCAGGGTTTGACAGTTTAATTGCTTTCTAACGACTGTATAAGAGAATGCCGGGACGGAAGAGAAAGGAATTATCATTTCTATTTACACGCTTTGTAAGCCAAATCGTAGGTTGTTTACCGGTAGGGTTTTCTTCCTCTTCACACCTTCGTTATACATACAAAACTGCATACATTCCTGCTCATAGTCATTCATACATGGGTGTGTGAGTGTACAGGATGTGTGTTAAGCCTATGAGATGGCAAAAGAGGTAGTTGTGTATTGAACAACCGTAGCCATCAAGGATGGTGAAGGATTCTATCCTTTTATCATATTTGCGTGTTTGTATATTCGAGTGTTTGTTTATGTGTTTCAGTGCTCCTGGCCATACCGTTTTGTCTACAGACCTTAAAATTGGCATCAGTACCCCACTAAACCCCGTTCTAAAATATTTTATATTAATTTCTCGAAGAAAAAAAGGCTCTTTTGACTCTATTGGGACCTTATTTTGACGGGTATTTTAATGACGTCTAGATTCTTGAGAATCTCGCTGTTTTTTATCTGTTTCAGATATTTTCCTGTAAAAAAACGCCAGTGATGTCATAAATAGAATTTATTCTGGCGATATTTATTCTACCATGGATTTTTTTTCGCGACTTTAAATTTTGACACTGTGGCTGTTCAGTTATTGACTGTGGTGGCGAGTTTCTAAATTGTTTAGTGCTCGAAAGCTAGGATTCCGAGTAAGTATTGCTCGGGATTCTTGAAAATGTCTAGAAATATTTCACTGGACATTTTTAAAAAGTCTGATTAACGGGGAGAGAAAGAGAAAGAGAGAGAGAGAGAGAGAGAGAGAGAGAGAAATACCAAGTCTGAAAATCTGACCACACATGTACGAGTTCTCACCGTTGCACTTCCAGACATATATTGAATAAAGTAAAGGAAACAAAAGTTGGTGGGAGTGCTTCGGTATGTCAGCCTGTCAGTGCCGTTATTGGGAAATGTTCTCACATCTAAAAGTTGAAAAAAAGCCTGCCGTTAAGAATGCATGGATTAGCGATTAGTCTTCTCCTCGAAATTCCTGACTGACTCACTTCAATTGACTTACCTGTTTCCGAGCGAATTGAGACGTCAAGTAAGTAAATTGAAAACTCCGCCAATCGAAGTGGGAAATAAGGTAACCTAATTTGGAAAACGCCATACAAATTAAAAAAAAAAAAAAACACGCCATGATTTTGCTCACTTGTCTTTTTGATTTGCTTGGAGTATTTTTAAAATTTGGTTGCTTTTTTTTTCAATTTGATTTCCGAAGTTTTTAGATTTTTCTTTGCGTATTTTTTCATTTAGATACCGTATTTCAAGATTCGGTCGCGGTAGTTTTTAATTTGCTTGTCGTATTTTTTAATTTTGCTTGCCGTATTTTTTAATTTTGCTTGCTATACTTTTTAATTAGCTCGACGAAAGATATAGAGAATGGTGAATTTATTTTCATTGACATGCATCTATCGACAAGCCAAGTAAATTGAAAAAAAGTTTAGTTGCTGCATCTCATAAAAATAAATCATGCAACAAAAATCAATAACAAGTGTTTGGCTGAAAACCCATTTGACTGATCGTAATTTGCTCGTTCTTTTACGTAAGAAAAGCAGCCAGTGTCCTCTTTCAACCAGTTCGCACTCACCAGTGTTTGCCAAAGCAACCCGAGACAATTTTTCTAGGATTATTATTATTATTTTGAAGAACGGCACACGAGTGGCACGTGCTGCATTCAATTTTTTTTTCCTTTTGAAAGAGGAAGCTCAACGGGGTCGGAAAGGTAAGGTGTCCTGGCATATGACAGCACCTCCCCCCACCCCCACAGGTGCACAAAGAGGCGTAGCAGTCATCGGAACGACAGGTGTTTTCGCTTGATGCAAATACCTGTACTGCATTTGAAAAAGTTATGATGACACGTGGAAGGCGCCCAAAGAACTCTGCTCCCGAGCGACTGCACGTGTTGCAGACACCTAGGGTCAGAGTCAGCTGTCATTACTCAGAACAAGTGATGATTTTCAGGATAAAACACCATAAAATACGAAAAAATATCAATCAATCAATCACTTTATCTATTAATCTATCTCTCTTAGTTTGTTCATATTTATCTATAAGTCTGTTAATGTCTATTTCACCCTGTTCATGTCTATCTATCTCAGTCTGTTCATACATATCTATCTATCTATCTATCTATCTCAGTCTCTCTCTCTCTCTCTCTCTCTCTCTATATATATATATATATATATATATATATATATATATATATGTGTGTGTGTGTGTGTGTGTGTGTATGTATTGATCAATACTGTTGGGGTACCATGTAAATGTTTTGTTTTTCAAAATCCCCGTAACTGTTTCATAGTAAACAACTGATGATCCCCAAAAGAGAAAGTTCGTACGTTGTACCATTAAAAACAAAGTTTATATATAAAACACGGGAGAAAACATTGAAGGAAATGACATCATAATATTCGATCAAGATTATTAATATTCACCACTGAATCAAGTGTATTGACAAAGGAAGGGATTATGATGAAATATGGATATCTATTGGGTGGAATAGATAGTCGTTTGTTTTTTCATTTTGGGGCCATGAATGTGTTGACTTATAGATGCATGTACCATTCAAGTGAATAGAACTTTATACGAATGAGAGGTGAATGGGGATAGATAGATTTATTGCATTGTGAACATATACAAATTTTATGAATAAATTTCTTTTTCTTCTGATTTACGGCAGGATCCCGAGATGAAGTTTATTCAAGTTATCTTTCCACGTTTTGATTTATTGACTTTTATTCAAAGGAATATAAAAGAAAGCAAAATGAAAGCAAATGAATCAAAAACATAAGTACCAGTTGTACCTCTCTGATCCGGCGCTCTGTGGTCCAGTAAATCTCATGGTCCGGCACATTTTTAATCCGAACCATTACTTAGTGAATCTGCTACAAGAGTACTTCCATTCAGGTTGAAATCCCGGTTTGAAATCTAATTCAGCGGATTATTTATTAATAAATCATTTAAAACAATATATCTTTCTTTTGTCCGCACATTTAGAGAAATCGTTAAAACCGATAAACTGCCGAAATTCATGTACTTGTATGAGAAATAATTTCTGTTATCCGGCATTTTCTATGGTCCGACAATGACCAGACCCCAAGGATGAAAGAGGTACAACTGTGAAACAAAAAAGGAAATAAAAAGCAACAAAGTTTTAAATGATGGAAATGCGGGTCATTTTTTTAAGAAGCCCAGCAAAATAAAATCTTTAATGAATTCGAATAGAAAATCCTGTTTACAGTTTTTATGCAGAAGTTTATCATCATTTTATTGCTTTTCTTACAGTGTTAGTCGTTGAGCAAAATATTATAAATTATTAACAAAGTGACCTCTCAGCAGAGTTGAGGATGTTTTAAGAACGTGGTTCACAAGACTGGCCATACTGAGAGTGAATTCTGAAGCAATAAACACAAGGAGTTTCTGTTTGCTTTTGTTCGTTTGCTTGTTTGTTGTTTTAGTTGGTTTGTGTATGCATGAATGTGAGTGGGTTTATCATTTGGTTGAGCAGGTAGTTATCCGCCTGCTCACGAGGACAGAATGTGATACAAGGTCGGTTTAGTGTGGGTACCCTCACGCGTACGCGAGGATGGTTCCAAAAAAATTGTCCTGTTCCCTCGACACTTCCCTTTTTGGGGACGTCTCAGGCATCATATAATCATCCTGGTAGCGTCCCTTGTAAAAACACATACATTTTCCGCACGTGTGTGCGTGCGCGTGTGTGTGCACGCACGCACGCGTGTTCATCACCTGTTAATACCAGTTCTCGTAACAGGTGTTGTATGTACGTATGATAAAACAGAATACCCATCAACGATAAACTCAAGATCAGACCGACCTCATATGGCAATATATACGTTTATTTGTTTGTGCACAAATAAGATTTTTATTCACAATTGTTAGAGCCTAAATGAAAGTCATACTTGAAAGCAACTCTCTCTCTCTCTCTCTCTCTCTCTCTCTCTCTCTCTCTTGTAAATCTCGGTAGAAATTTTTGAAAGTGTCATAAAAACAGAATCTTAACAACTGTCTCCACGGAAACCGATCGTGCGCATGCGTCATTCGCACGCTCTGCGGTTTTGATTTTTACTAAGTTTAGCTTAGTACGGAACAAGGCCAAATTGGAGCGAGAGGAATGAAAAGAAAAATTGTCTTGTGCCACTTTTCAAAATAAGGAGAGCCAGCCGGCCTTTCTTGAAAAATCTGCAGTCGGGATTCTACCATTTACACGAATTCGAACTCCTCTGTAAAACTCGCGAATAAGGCACTGAAATCTTAGAGTTTCGAAATAATTCTTTTGAGCAATTGTTTACTCGTGTTTACAGAGGAGATATGCTTTCGGATATCAGAAAATAAATAATGACATTTTTTCAGTTGAATAATGGAAAATATGCAAAAATCTGTTCCGGAATTATAAAATGATGAAATAGAAAATATTGCCATTAAACATCGAAACAATAGTCTTTAGGTTCATATCACGAGGAATGGTTCAAACCAGAAACTGTTTTGATTACACAATGACGAAGTCGAAGGAGTTTCCTCATTAGTGACTACTGCCAAAGTTGGAAGAGTTATCTGTATTCACTCACGTTTTATTGCCCACACGATATCTTCAGAAGTTCTCTATGAATCTCAATAAAATTTAGTTCATGGGTGAGCCCTGGACTGAGGAAGAATTGATCAAATTTTCGAGCGGATCCAGAGATTTTTGTACAGATATCTACCCTGAATCATAGCTATATACACACAATGTCTCAAAAAATTCTCAATTAATTTCAACGTCATTTCAACGTGAGGGATAATTGGTTGAAAAGCAAGGTGAATCCAGGAATTTTTTGATCAAAAAATATTTTTCCATTTTTGCATTCACTCATATTTGTCCACACAGTATCTCCAAAAGTTCTCGATGAAATTTAATGGTATTTGGTGGGAGGATGGGTAGTGAGCTAAGGAAGAATCAGTTGAATTTTGAAGTAGATCCAGGAATTCCTTTCTTATTCAGCGATATTGTTCATATATTAAAAGCTGAAAAATAGTACTAAAATGGAAAATTGAAACACAGTTATCTTCCCTTTATCGTACATATATACAAACTGATTTTAATTTAATTTTTAATTCATGTTTGACATTGGTAGGGAATGCGCTCTCAGAGTGCTTTCAAGTTTCAAAATCTGCGCGGGTTTGTTTTTGTTTTTTTGTTTTTTTTTGTTTTGTCTTTTTATCATTGCTCTATTTCTTCACAAGTATTGAAGGTAAGTAATTTGTATGAGCCGGTGAAACTCTTTAATAAAAAAAATGCCCATCTCAATCTTACAGGGATAACTCTTAAGTGAATACATTTTTATGATAAAAAGTTCCGTTGTACACAGGATGCTGCAAAGAATTAACCAAATAATGTCAGATGCGATTTCAAAATGAAAATGAGTTGCAACCTTTTCACCGAAAGTTGATGGAATAAAAACTCACCTCCGAAATTTTTGGAAAAATCTTTTGTTTACCCCTACCAATGGAGTTTGGAGAGGTATAAATATTCACTCATTCCTGTCTGACTGTCTGCACAGTATCTCCAAGAGTTTTCTCTGAAATTCAATAACATTTTGTGGAAAACTAGGCCATGGGCTCAGGAAGAATATTTCGCAGTTTCTACCCTCACAACGTAGCTATATGTCTATACAATATCTTGAAATGAAGCTGGAGGTATAGGGATTCACTTGTATCTGTCTGACGGTCTACACAATATCTCCAAAAGTTCTCAAACGATTCCAATGACATTTGGTGAAAGACTCTGCCATAGACTAAGGAAAAATTGGTTATTTTCTAAAATTTTCTTTATAGTTATCTCCCCCATATCGCCACCATTTATGAACAGTGTTTATTCAGTTGTCAGTGACAATGGCATTGCTAGATGTATGCGTTCTCTGTGCCTCTTAGTGGTATGAATGCTTTTACTTTTAAAGACATATTTATCTACCAAAAAAATAGATTGTCTTTTCATATTTCAATGAAATACCTTGCAAGCCTGTACCAGTCGTTGGGCAGGTGATCAGTTGTGTGCGGGTTGTTAAGGAATTGAGGGCAGTATGGAGTCTAATGTGGGTCCAGCTATTCTCTAATGAAAGGTAGTGACCACGTCTTAATCTCGCTAAATTTGAATTAAAGAGTCTCTGGAGGCCGAGTTTGCGCCGGCCCCACTGCAACATCTGAGAGGGACAGGGCCACAAATTGAAGTAAAAAACTTACATGAAAAATCTCTCGTATTTATTGATGTTTCCACTCTCGAATCATGCTCATGCGTAGAATCATCAACAAAAAAAAAATCCCCACGGATCTTCTTTTCATATTTCAAGGATTTCTTGCAATTTTGTGATGTAAACCTGAGCTAGCTGCAACGTATCGTATTTAGACATTTTCCCATGAGTCGGAACGACAGCTCTCAAATTGTCAAAAGCAACGTTTAAGCTCATCATACGTCGTCTCTCCCGGGCGTTAGCGGCCAATCTTCTTTTTTTCAAAATATCTGCTCCTACCTCACTCGTTGAAGTGCTCGAATGACTGACATCACTCGGCGATGTGAGGCTGCCAGGATGATTTTTGTTGGCTGTCAGAACAACAGCAGGATGCACATTGGGCGTGGTCTTCAGGGCTACAGGTGAGGGTGGCATGTGCTTTCTCTTGCCTGTCCAAGTAGGACGTACCAGGCATCTTTCGACTGGGTCAGCTAATATTGTCGTAGTATACTTTGATGATATCCTTTCAGTGGTTTGGTTACAGTCGTGCTCAACGTTATAATTACTAGAACTATAGTCTGCGTTGTTGCTGTTATCTTTACTTGCATCACCAACATCATTAGTGTTAATACTGTGTTCAGAGTTTACTGTTTGTTGAGATGTTTTTGCTATCGTTCCATGATCAAGGCATGCATTGTGTTTATTTGAAACGATGAGATCTCTTGTTTCTTTCCTTGTGTTTCCACGTACTGTGGAGATCTTGAAGGCTCTTTCTTGTCCTGGATCCACGCTGGGAAAAATGTCGTTTTTACGACGACGTGGATCTCGTTTTAGTCGACATTTGTGAATTTGATGATGTTGACTGTGATGACAGTTCATTTGTTTGTATTGGTAGACATTATGAAGTTCGCAGATTGATTGAATTTTCTGCGTGGGGTGCTGTGCATGGTTTTGCTGTTGTGAAGGTTGGGCACTTCGCTGGTTTCGTGAACAGTTGTGGTTTTGTAAACAATTGTTGTTTCGTGTTCGGCACAGACGATTTTCACAACTCTTGCCTTGATTATCACTGCCACATTGTTTATAATTAAGGTGATGACACCGACACAAATATTCTATCTGCCAGTCTTTCTCTTCATATGGTTCTGAAATCTTTTGCTTTGAGTTGTGGTTCTCTCTGTGACAGTGCCAGTTTTTTTCAGATCCAGAGTCAAGAATCTCGCTAGTGACACCAGCGTTTTTATTTTCGGTTCCTGTTTTGTCGTCTTCAGTGACCTCTCCATGATCGATGGTGTTTGGGAGTTCAGAGTCACAGAAGAAGTTTTCGGGGATTGAATCGACACCATGTCGGATACTAACACATTGCACGTCTTCATTATAATCGTAGTCGTCGTTGCTGTCGTGAAAGCATTGACTCATTTCCAGCAATTTCTTGAAAGTGGTAGGTGCAAAATTCAGACCGAATTTTTCTGAAGAATCCTCCAAGAGAGAGTCGTCCGAACCATTGACTTCAACGCCTTCCATCATTGCATCCTGAAGCTTCATTACTTCAACGCCTTAATTCCAAATTGAGACTTCTAAGCCGAATATTGGTGTATATTAAAAGCGACCAAGGCTTGTGTCCACAAAGACGTTTCAAGATGAAATTTATGAATTACGAGATTTCTCTTTCACTGGAAACGGCACAATAAGCAAAATAAAACGACAAATAATAATAACAATTAGTAAATCTCCGTGAAAAAACAGCGAATATATTTGAATTTCAATAAGATGTTTTGTTGTGTTTTTTTTTAGAAAAGGAAAATATTGAATCCGTCAATGAAGAGTCGATTGTTTCAAATGACGGTTAAGAGATATTTCTATCAGCAAAATTGTTACCTTCAAGCGGAAGAATCCATTGCTGCTTATGTATGTATACATGAATAAATTAAAAACGTAACTCACATAAAAGTCGTTTTCGGTTATTATAAGATTGTATTTTTTTCTTCCAATTTTGTTCGTTTTTGTCCTTGTTTTTTAGGTGTTAGAGAATTTGACAAATTTAAATTGGAATATGAAATAATTTTGCGGTGTCATCCGTCTCTTCCTGATGAACAAAAAATCTGTTAAATCCGTTGTGGGAAGTTAGGTTTTTATGAGGTTCACGACCAAAAGAATATTCAAACAGGGGAAATGAAGATTCCCTTCGATTTAGGGGATCAATTAATTTTGCTAGTTTTTGTTATGTTTTTCTTTTTTTTTTTTTGGTTTTTTGTTTTGTCGTTTTTTTGTTAAAATCACCTTTCGCAAGGGAGTCAAAATGGCCTGCTTTATTGAAGTAAAAATGTTTTTGTTTTTTTGCTTGGTTATTATTTGTCTTTATTTGTGCGTGTGTGTGTTTGTGTGTGTGTTTGTGTGTTTGTGTGTGTGTGTAAACACGTGCACGTGCGTGTTTTTTGTTTGTATTGTTTTTTGGGTCTTTTTTGTTGTTTTCTTTTCTTCTCTCAGAAATAGTACGGACGAAAAAAATCGTTCTTAAAGACCAGCCATGTGCTAGTAAAATCCATGACATTCAGCAGAATATTTTAAATCAAATTCTTTTGGGGAGTCAGAATAATCCGCTTTGTTATTGAAGTCGAATTGTTTATGTTTTTGTTTTGTTACTTTTCGTTGTTTGCCTTTGTGTATCGCTTCGTTCTTTTCAGGAAAACTCGTTCTAAAAGATGATATATGTACTTGTAAAATCCACGATGTTCAGCACAATATTTTTTCCAGCAAATGAGAAGACGATCAACTGCTTGTTTTCGTCAATTTTTTTTTTCCTTCTTAATTCCGGGTGTTTTTTTCGTCGGGTAGTTGTACACTTGCAACGGAATGTAATACCAAACAACAAATTAACAAGGCCGAGAATAATATTAATAATGAAAAGCGACGACGACAACGAAGGCTGAGGTTACAACCACTTAATAAATAAACACAAATAAATCCACACGCGTGGGGCTCTCCTTCGCACGTGTCTGCGAATTGGGACTGACTGCTTGACGTACGTGGGGAGCGGCTTTTTATCGTCGTCACGAGCCGTTCTTTATGGTTCAGGTATTATTATGTGTTTTGTACAACCAGGCTTCATTCAGTCCCTTCGGTCTCCCCTCTCTAGTAGTTGTCATTCCCACCCCTGTCTCCCATCTCCCGTCTCTCGCTCTCTCTCTCTCTCTCTCTCTCTCTGTCTCTGTCTACCATCTCTCTCTCTCTCTCTCTCTCTCTCTGTCTCTGTCTACCATCTCTCTCTCTCTCTCTCTCTCTCTCTTTCTGACTCTTAACCGCTCTCAGTTTATCTCTGTCATTTTTATTTCGATTCTCCAATTCATGTTTCAAGTTTCAACTACTCTCTCTCTCTCTCCCACACCCTTTCATCAAAATAAACTCTTTCTCTTTCTTGCTGTTTCGTTTAATCTTTACTTCAATTTTTGTTATAGTTTTTTACGTTCTCACAAACACCTTGCAGAGGCATAGCTGAGACGGAACAGGGGGGAGGCAATTTGAAAACGCCCCCCCCCCCAAAGCATTGTAATTATAGATCATCCGCGTTGACATTATACAATAACAAGGATATATTAGCACGTACGGAAATTTACTGAACAATCCAACCAATGAAGTGATAATTCGAATCTATTAATTGCAAATTTTCATTTTTCATCAAATCACACAAAATGTTTGGGACAGGGGCATTTTGTAGAGCCAAGCCCCCTTCCCGGGCCCCCAAATCTCTAGCTATGTCACTGACACCTTCCCTTTGTTGCTTCAGTAATTTTGGACCTCTACTCCCTTCTATCTCCCTATCTCTCTGTCTCTGTCTCTGTCTCTCTCTGTCTCTCTGTGTCTCTGTCTCTCTCTGTCTCTCTCTCTCTCTGGGCGAAGCATAATTAATTAGTTTATTATATTTAAATAGAGAGATGTTAAGAATAAAAAGACTCGAACAATTCAAAATGATCGTAAATCAACTTAAAAGTATTGAATTTTACTCAAAAGACTATTAAATCTTTTGATTAATTAGACAGATATAGAAAGAAATATCCTGGATCCGCCTACCCCCCTCTCTCCCTCTCTCTCTCTCTCTCTCTCTCTCTCTCTCTCTCTCTCTCTCTCTCAAACTTACTTTTGTTTATCCTTTCACCTTATGCCTCTCTTTCGTCTTTCTTTCTGTGTTACCTGTTTTCTGATTACTTGTCTGTCAATTGTACACAGCTTCATCTCTTCCTTTTTTTCCCTGTTTTTCTCCTCTTTTCATTTTCTTCTTACTTCCTCTTCTTTATTTTCCTTCTCTCTTCTTTCTCTTCTCTTCCTTTACTTGGCATTTCTCTCTTTTTCCTCCTTTCTTTTTCATCCTCTTTTCTTTATTTTCCCCCCTTTTCGATCTTTCTTCTCCTTTTCTTTTTCTTCTCTCAACTTTTTCTTCTCTTCTTTTCTTTTTCTTCTATCCTCTTTTTATTCTCTCTTCTTTTTCCTCTTTTCTATTTCATTCTCTCCCCTCTTTCACCTCTTCTTTTTCGTCTCACCCTTTCTCTCTTTTCCTTTTTTTTTCTGTCTTTTTTCACTTTTTCTTTCCCCATTCTTTTCTTTGTCTTCTCTTGTTTTTGCTATCATCTTATCACACATACACACGGTCAGTCCCTCATTAAATGCTTGGCTCAACATAAGAAAGTTTGGCACGATATTAGACGGTGCATGAATAAAAAGAAATAAGGGAATCCATTAAAAAAACAGAAGTGAATATATAAACTAAATCATCATTTCTCTGAATAAATCAAGTTGTTTGTTAAATAGTTTTGCACCTTTCCTAAATTTTCGACAGACCGCATGTCTCCGTCAGCAGAATTTAAGTCGGGACCACCTTCCCCATGTTGTGCCAAACACCTTTTTTCATTTTCAACTTTCTACTGGTTAAATCTTACACGAACACGCACCTGCATACAGATACAAACGCATTTATACACGCACATAAATACACATATACAAATGTATACATATGCACATAGATATATATCTATATAAATGAACAGTGTGTCACTTTCTGTTTATCAGTCTGTAACGATTTTGCAGATGGAAAATATCACCAACCCACCATTTGAAACAATGTACTCTCCCACTTGAACGAGACCAGTCACTTTTTGATAAAAACCCATAGATGAAATTGATAAGACATATGAAATTATTTGCACAACTACCGGCCTTAAAGTAATGAAACGTGAAGTATTTAAGTAAGAGAACGTGCAGAAATTTACCTCCAATACATATATACATATATGTATATATATATATATATATATATATATATATATATATATATATAGAGAGAGAGAGAGAGAGAGAGAGAGAGAGAGAGAGATAGATAGATTGAGAGAGAGAGTTTAATTTTCTAAAAAGATCATATCATAGAAAATTCAAATGTATGTGTGAATTGTTTAACTAGTAGATTTATCTTTGATACAATCATACAAATATTCTGGTACATTTAATAAAAATTTCGCTCTGATTTTATTACAAAAAATTATCTTTTTTACATCAATCCCTTTCCTGTCATTAAAGAATGAATTTGAAGAAGAAGAAGAAGAAGAAGAAGAAGAAGAAGAAGAAGAAAGAAAGAAAGGAAGGAAAAAGCTTATATCTCAATTTACGCTCTCCTAATTGCAAACATTCTTCATCTGTTCTGCTTTTATCCTCTCTCGTTCCCACCTTAGAGTTTACAAAAGGACATACCAGTCCTTTTCATCTCGTTATTGTTCAAATTCAAACACCTTACACACTCAAAAATAGAAGAAACTTGAACATCTCCACACCCTTAGTTGTCTTTCCCTTTACATCTAAGCCCACCCACTCAACGAAGTTCATCGCTGTTAGCTTTTTCTTCTTCTTCTTCTTCTTCTTCTTCTTCTTCTTCTTCGTCTTCTTCGTCTTCTTCTTCTTCTTCTTCTTCTTCTTCTTCGTTTTTCTTCTATTTTCTTTCTTCTTCTTCTCTTTCTTTTTCTTCTATTTTTCTTCCTCATTCTGCTTCTTCTTCTCTTATATTTCTTTTTCTTTTCTTCCTTTTTCTTCTCTTTTTCTTCCTTCTTCTGTTCCTTCTTCTTCTTCTTCTTCTTCTTCTTCTTCTTCTTCTTCTTCTTCTTCTTCTTCTTTTTCTATTCGTCCATGCCTAATTCCTTGTTACAGGTTAAGCAAGGTCCACCGTTCTCCCCAGCTTCCGCCCACCTTTAAACAACTCTCCACGTCGCCCCCAACCACACCCCACCACCATGTTTTGCGACTAAGTCAACACCTGATTCTCCAGCCCCCTTCTTCCGACCCAACCCCTACACCCCGCCCATAACACGCTCTGTTTGCCACATCCACACGCCAATCATACGGCACGTGCGTCGTTGCTCGTCGCATAACGCCTGGCACAACTGGATTGCGAAAAGTGGGTGGATCCTCTATTCCCCTTTTAATGACAGACTGGACTTGTGAGTCCATCCAAGCCACGCCCATAACTTGTCCTTTCCGGGGGAAACATTTATAGCTTTGATGACAGTTTTCACAAATACCATCGCCATCATTATCATCAGCAGCAGCCAGTTGAAAGTCCGTTGTTGGATATAAGCCTTTCCCATGGTCTACCTGTTCCTCCGAACAAGGTGTCAGACCATTCTAAACTTGATTCTCTTGATCATCTCGTCATCTTACTTTTTGACGGCCACAGTTTCGCCCACGGTCTCTAGGGATCCATGCTGTGGACTGCAATGTCCAATGGTTGTCTTACATTAAACAAGGGAACTTAATTCTAATTTCCATGTAGAACTGACCAGGACCGAGGTCAGCTAGGATGGGACCTGTAACATTTATTAGTAACCTTTACATAAGGAATAGCACATGAATATTAAAGCAAATATACTTCTATTCATGTAGTAAACTAATTTTTCTCGTTCGCTATACAACCAGATCATACGACAAATATATTTTACATTTCAGTATTGACTTCAGTTTCAAATCCCTTCGTATTCATGTTTCGTATATATATTACATAGATATTTCGCTCCCATTTATGTGTTGGGTTTATAACTCCAATTAAGGGTAATAATTGGTTAAAATCTCTAATCTCTAACAGCCAGTTGTTGAGGGCAGTAAAGTAATACACAGAGCAAATCCTGAATCACAGAATCGTAGTTGATAGCTTGCAAGCATTTAGTGCGGGGCCTTTGTCATTCCAGGGCCCGTAGCATCTACAACTTTTGCTACTTAGTTAATCTGTCACTGGAATTGACACAAGATAAATTTCGTTACTTAAACGTGGAGCCGTTCCAGATAGAAAATGGGGTAAGACAAGGCGATACCAGCTAACTCAAACTCTTCTCAGTCAGCCTGGAAATGATCTTCTGAAACCTAGATTGGGAAAACAAAGGATTCAGAATAGACGGCAAATACATAAGTAACGTCACATTTGCAGAAGGCATCGTCCTTTTTGCCGTTCGAGGAACAGAATGAAAACAGCAAGAAATAAGGCCTTTACATCAAATTCAGTTAAACAAATGTCATGCATAACAAACACGTAAAAGAGGAAGACACAACGATCAGAATAGAAAATGCAGAGTTGATGAGAGTTGACTACATCAACTTAGGATAACGAATCCCAATGAGATCCTCAAAAGAAGAGGAAATCAAGCAAAGAATCACTCTAGGGTGGGCCTTTTGGTAGAGCTAACTCGACCTTCAAGAACAAGAAAATCTCATTAATCCAAAAAAGAAAGATGTACAATCGATGCATCCTCCCAATAGTCATTTATGGGACTGAGACGAAGAACTTGACCAAGAGATTGACTCTCAAGTGCACAAAAGTGAATCATGCTTAACATTACATGACACGATCACGACACCACAGCACATTACAGGAAAAACATGTGTTAGAAAGATTATAGAAACCATTTTTTTTAAAATAACTCCGATGGCAATGGGCTGGACTTATTGCAAGGATGTCAAATAACTGCTGGACATCGTCCATGCCCCACGACGGATACTAAAAGGATGATGATGATGATGATGCTGATGATGATGATGATGATGATGAAATTTTGTTAAGTGCAATCTTTGTAGTTTACCTGGGATCTAATCAAGGTAAAGTCTCGTTAGACCATTCATTTCGGCGTTAATATCACATACTCTCGCAGTCAAAAAGTAAAAAATCATCCAATCTTCTCAGCGCTCCAGCAACTCATAACAAGATTATAAATTTAAGAAAAAAATGCCTCTTGAAGCTCTTTCTTTTCCTTTTTTTACACCAACTTTCCTCTTTCTTTCTAATATCTACTTGCTTCACTTTCTCAAAAAGAATATCAGGACAGTTTACCAGTGCTCCAATAATCATGGGTACAAATGTGAATTCTGTATTTACAGTTTCTAGTTCACTGTGGGGATTGGTATTTTCTTATTTTGACTCTTTTCGGAAATTCACTGTTGTTTGCTATTTTTACTACATTAAGGAATATCCCATCGAACCTTCCGATTCAAGATGTGAAACAGATATAACGTATATATACGTTTAGGTA
Organism: Thysanoteuthis rhombus; assembly: GCA_963457665.1. Lineage (NCBI taxonomy): Eukaryota > Metazoa > Mollusca > Cephalopoda > Oegopsida > Thysanoteuthidae > Thysanoteuthis > Thysanoteuthis major. Next base: position 56,516,959 of record OY735204.1, read on the forward strand.
GAGTTTCGGAGACCAAAGTTTCAGGTAAAATGACATGAGTTATGATTCAGTAAGACCGAAATACTATAAATTGGCGATTTTGCAGCCTATTCTCGAGATCGAATTATAGACAAGTATATACGGCAATTAACATGTTTAAATTGAGTGCTCTGCGTTTATTCTGATGATAAATGTTTGCCCAACTGATCACAGCTTTTGTTGACAGATAAAACTAATGTAAACTAAAATTCAAGCAACGAATCGAATCAAAACGTTTTATGATCACTCACATAGAAAATATCATTCAGAGATGCGATGTCTAAAACCCAGATACGTTTATCATCCGTATATATATATATATATATATATATATATATATATATATATATATATATATATATATATATATATATATATATATATATATATCATCATCACTATCGCCATCAGCGACTTCAGGTCCACTGTTGGACAAAGATCCAATTCAACTACTGCCATCACGAACTCATTGTATGGTCAGGATGGTTTTAGGGAAGGCAGTGCCTAATTGAGCTCATCCATTGCCACTATTTTCTGGTGAGCTGCCTTTTTATTAGTTGTCCTTCCCATAGACTAATTGCTTACCAAGGCTAGAGAGCCAAGTTTACCCAGTCGGTATCAGACTGGCATCTTTGTAACCTAAAATATTGACTGCTGAACTCTCCAGTTTTCGCGATTTATCCATTGCACAGGTACACTTCGGAGAATTCCAAAAAGGGCCTTTTATATCAATTGTCTGAGATGAGCCCATATCACTAAAATTTATTAAGTGAGGGTCGAACTCATTATATATATATATATATATATATATATATATATATATATATATATATATATATATATTGACACGGGACAATTGTTGTCTCATTCAAATGTATGCACAAAGATAGACACAAAGCAAATAAGAACCAATGGACGTCTTTTTGAAATCTTTATTGTATCTTTTTTTACTTTCTGAACTAATCATCTAAAGTAAATAGAATCATAAAGAGACCGCACAGGGGGAGAGGTTGTAACAGGAAAAGACTATTCATGCAATCACTTCTGACGTCATTTCCGCTAATGCCGATTTACGAAGATGAACGAATTTTATTTTGTTTTTCATATTTTTTCTTGCGTCGCTATCTTTCTTTCATCTTTGCTTTTCATTCAAAAAGCCAGGAAGGTTAAAGAGAGAATTTTTTTTTAAGTTCTAAGAGAGGAAATATTTACCTTCGACGCTGTCCCTCCCATCATGAGAGGTTGGGCGTTACTTTCCGATATTTTGACGAGATTCTATAATCCAAATATTTGCCAGACACTTGTCATTTCGACCTGGAGGATTTATCGGGCGGGGAAGCCTGCCGGCCTCGACTGACCCTTGAACCTTTGCTTTGTTCCAAGACGTGAGAAATTTGGTCGGGTGGGGTAGACAGGGGGAGAAATAAAAGAGGAAATGGAAAGCAAACTCAGAACAATATCGTCCGGTTTAAATCTGTATTTGATTATGTGTCTGTAAGTAATACAACCTATCTATCCCACTCTCTGTCTCTCTCACCCCCTCTATCTCTGTCTCTGTCTCTGCCTCTGTCTCTCTCTCCCTCCCTCCCCCTCTGTCTGTCTGTCTGTCTGTCTGTGTCTCTCTCTCTCTCTCTCTCTCTCTCTCTCTCTCTCTCTATATATATATATATATATATATATATATATATATATATATATATATCAGTCTATTCATATTCATATCTATCTATGTATCCTGTCTACCCACATCAATGTATCCATCTACTTCTCTCTCTCTCTCTCTTTTTTTTTGCTTCCTCATTCCTCACCTCATGCCCAGTCCCCCTCCTACTTATTTACCCCCTTTCTTACACGCACTCTCACTTCTTTTTACTTTTTTTTCTTTCTCTTTTCTCATCCGATGTCTCCATACCTACCCTCCTTTCTATTTTCCCTTCTCCCTCTCTCTCGTCTTTTTTGTTTTTTTTTTCTCTTTTTCACCTGATGCCACTGCCCCTCATCCATCTTATCCCACCCACCCCTCTCTCCCTCTCCCCCTCTCTCTTCTCTCTCTCTCTCTCTCTCTCTCTCTCTCTCTCTCTCTCTCTCTCTGAATGTGTAAGGATGTATAGATACATGCATATAAGAATTTGTATTTCCATCATCATCAATATTATAATGACTTTTTTTGCATAAGTATTCGACCCCTTAGACCAATACTTAGCTGAGTATCCTTTAACACTGATAACTGCTAATGAACGCCTTCTACAGCCTTCAATAAGGCCTCTGCATCTCTATGCCATCCGTCAATGTAAAATTGTTCTAAATTGTTCAGATTTGATGGTTTCTCTTCAGCCCGTAAGATTTCAACAAAAAAATAACCCGACCGCTGTTCAAGGTAGAGGCACTTGCCCCAAAATAATTTCTCTCTGCCGATTGAAAAATATCTAGATTTTAAAAAAATATCCAAAATACCCTACATATTATCAAGCCATCATTCACTGCACGTTATATCAGAATATATCAAATAATATTTTTTTTAAATGTAATCAACTTACAATTATATCAAATTCATTTCACAAACGCAGCATTTTCTATTGAAATGTAGTTTTGACATCTTGAATATTATTTTACATGTAAAAAAATTGAAAAATATTTAAACTTATCTAATGTTTGAATTATTTCTAAAAAAAACAATTTTTCATATCTAAAACCAACAGAAAATATCAAAATTTAGATATAAAATATCTTGGTTGGCAATGACTATGATGACTCTGATCCCTTTGGTTTACATTTCCTATTCCTTTAAAACGAATGAAGACCTCTCAGGGTGAGGTGAACAAACTTTGCAAAGAAAACAGGTTACGTACAGGGATACATTAGCTTTGATGCCTTTGAAGTTCGTTCGACGGAAAATCTATCGGGGTGTTTATGTCCTTTCAATCTGCCTCTGATAACGATTCAGTTAAATATTTTTTTTAACTTTAAAAATTTAAAAAGATGTGATAAACGATCTCATTTTTTTTCAAATAAAGAGAAAACTGAGAAATTTATTTGCCCGAGAGAGAGTTGATTCTTCTGAGTCGAGCGATCCCTTTATGGACAGGAATTTTCAATTTATGCCAGAAATGTTTGATTGGATTTTCGTCAGGCGACTGAGAAGGCCACTCCATCGCCCTAACCTTATTCCTCTCAAACTATCCTGGGCTTGTTTTCGAAGTATGTTTCGGGTCATTGTCTAGTTGGGAGATGGATCTCCCACCAAGTCTAAGCTTGATAGCTGAGGATAAAATTTGTTTCGCAAGAATGATCTTTGCGAATCCATTTTGCTCTGAAACCTGCTGCGCTAAAGCAGCTCTATAGAACAATGTTTCCACCACCATACTTTACTATTGGAATAGTATTCTTCACGTCGTGTGTTGTATCTTTTTTCTCCTAACATAAAATTGCAGGTTATGTCCAAAAAGTTCAATTTTTGTTTCGTCTAGCTTAAATGCTTATATTCCAGTAATGATTTAACTGATCAAACAACCTTTCAACGAATGCTAAACGAGCATAATCATGTGTTTGTTTTGCTTTTTTTCTATAATAGCTTTTTTTTTTTTGTGCAACCGACTCGTGAAGTCCTTATTGATTCAGTGCTTTACGAATTGTTGAAACGGATACATCTATTCCAATCTTTCTTCAGATTTGCCTGGATATCCTTCAAGCTCGATTTTTAGATTGACTGGTTCTTCCTTTGTGAGTTTTGTCGCCACTCGTGTTGAAATCTTCCCTGCACGACCCGATCTTGCAAGAGTTACAGCCTTCCCCGGATTGATAAGCTTCAATGAAAAAAAAAAAAGATTTTCAGGTGCTCTTTGGTTTTCATCTTGAATGCATTTTTTAATTTGTAAAATGAATTGATATAGACTTTTAGAAGTTATATCGTGAACTACAAACAAAATAATTGATTCTCTCTTATTCATCATCGATTCACGCAGTAAACTGTAGATAGATAGATATAGATATAGATATATTATGTGAGGCCGTGTGGACAATGAATTGATTCATTATGAAATATTGGAGAAATTATTACCTGAGGTCATTTCGTCCCTAAATATGCATACTGATATTTACACAAACATACGCTAATACTCAAGCACAAACATGCATACGTTCATATACAGGCACACTTATACACGCTCACATATGCATGCACATGCGCGCGCAAACACACACCTACGCATTTCCGTATTTACAATCACATCTGTGTAAGCCTTCCTCCGCCGACGCGTTTAGCAGCGCACAATTTGTTCCAAACCCAATGAATATTTACTCGACACCCCTCCAATGAAATGGAACAAAACATCATAAATTGCTCAGGTTAAGCAGTACTGTGTGTCTGTCTGTCTGACTGTTTGACGAACCGTCCGTCTGTTTGTCTCTCTGTCTGTCTGTCTAGCCGCCCCAAACTTGTTTTTCCAACTCTCTGCTCGCGTGCGCTCAAGTGTGTATCTTCAATTAAATGCAAGAATGAAACAAAATCTGAATTAGTTTGCGATTGGGGAGGTACAATCGGAACCGTCAAAAGAGCCAAGTGCTCCCGTAATTTAACTCTTACTTAGGCAGACGTAGCTGGGGGCATTTGAAAGCGGTCCCACCTCCTCAAGTGCCCTCAATGGAGGGAGACCAAGAGGTTTTATAAATAGTGGTCAACCTACTACAGTTCTACCAACAAATCTCATTAAATTTTCGAGGGAGCCCTCAAGGAACCAAGCCTCCCCCTCACACACACACCGCCGGACACCGAATCCCCACCAAATCTGCAGCTACGACTATGTACTTACAACCAACCTACGTTTTTTCCTACTTTTCTTTCTCTCCTACCGAATCTCTTCTCCTTCCTCTCTCTCATTCTCTATCCCTTTCTTTTCTCTCTCTCTCCCTTTCTGTTTTTCACCTTCTCTTTCCTTCTCTTTTCCTCCCTCTCTCTCTCTCTCTCTCCTTTTTCCTATCCTTCCCTGTCTCCTCTGTCCTCTCCTCTCTCTCCTTCACTGTGCTATCTTCCGTCTTTCATCGTGCCTTGCACACCGACATGAATGAACAGATAAAAGGCGAACTACGAATATAGTTAAAGTCTTGAATAATATACACATGGGCGTGGCTGTCGAGCGCTGTGTATTTGTGTTTGTTAACGAGTTCGGCCTGACGACGCCCGGAGAGAGTGTCTATTGGTTTGCGTGTTTGGCTTCGAGGAACGTGTAACGATTTTCCATTTTTCTGTAAATATTTATGTATAGAATAAGAGACGATGAATTCAAAGGGAACTAAAAAAAAAAAAGAAAAAAAAAAGACCTACACACACACTGCGTACATCTACCAACGCCATACACTAACTATAAATGGTTCATGTTACTTTTCATGTCCTAAATTGGGGGTTATGTTAATCCTTGGTCTTGCTGATGTAAGATTTGATAGTTGAATCCAGCATACAGAGAATCGCAAAAAGCTACACACGCCACGCGGTGTTATGCTGTGAACATTCGAGCCTGTGTTACATGAGTATTTTGTGACCACATTCATGTGCATGTTTGCGATTTCACCCCAGACTCGAAAGCTGGGAAATCAGCGACGGAGGTCCTTGGAATCTTGGAGCAGACCCACACCAACGAATCAGTGAGCCGCCGTGAAAGAACAAGAAAGATAAACTTGAGAGATCAAAGTCATCATTGTCATTGCCCAACGAAGATGTTTTATAGTGATACTCGTGCTTCAAGAATGGTAGAACATGATTGGATGGTGACGAGAGGCCAGGGCAATCTCCAAAAACAGCACCCCTGAAAATATCGAAGAAATTTGATGAAGTGTGCCTCAGAATCGTTGGATCAGCATTAATGAAGTTGTTGATGTCGTCAGACGGTGCTTTACACGTTTAAAGAGCGGGATTTTCAAGAAGTGCCCAAAGCGTGACAAAAGCAGTGTATTGCTACACAAGGTAAGTACCTCAAAGGGGATAGCGGTCGAAGTCTCGAAAAGGTACAAATAATACTTTTCCTAATAGAGGCTTCGGAACTTTTTGATTGCACCTCGTATATATGAATTCAATGACAACTTGAAAAATCTTTGAGATGGTATTTTTTTTACTATTATTAATCACCGCTGCTGGTCACATTCAGTCACATAAGTCATACAAAATTTCTCTCTTTAATCAGCTTTTAAAAAGAAGTAAGAAATTCACAAAGCTAGAATAGTCAGTCATACTTCGGCTGCTACCCACATTCAGCCATACAAGCCTTATACTCTCCTTCGCTTTAGTCAACTTTAAAAAACTGGGTGCGTCGGTTTTAAGGAGAAGTTAGACATTCACAAAGCTAGAGCAGACAGTCACACTTTGGCTGCAGCCCACATTCAGTCACATGTCTTATTTCCCGTTCTCTCCAATCAGTTTCAAAGAGGAAAAGAGGATAAATTTTTTGTTCCCACTGTGACTCTTGTCCTTAAAAATGCGAAACAAATTATTTGAAGAAGAGTTCCTGAACGCCTCCTCTTTTTCACAGTCCCAACTACCCTAAATATTCATTACATATCATCATCAACAACCGCAGCAGTATTTTAAAGTCTGTTGAGTATATGCCATCTCCATTATCCGCTAGTCCTTTCGTCCCCGGGCGTCTGGGTGCCAATAAATTCTGAACATGTCCAAAAAATCGCACCATCTTTTTTTACCAGCCACAGTTTCGCTTATGTTCTCGAAGGATCAATGGTGTGAGCCCCGATATCCAGCGGTTATCTGATATCCTTGCAACATGGCCTGCCCATTGCCATTTAAGTTTGCTGATGGCCTTCAGAATGTCTCGGATATCTGATCGCTTTCTAATGTATTGCGCTGTTCTACGATCTTGCCGTTTGATGTTCAGCTTGAATTTTTCATGTGTACGTTGTGTGGTTTTTAGTTCCAACACCATGGGTGACTTTGGGGGAGGGGGTAATCTGGTTGTGGAAACCCTTTTTTAAGATAAAGGAATTTTCTTGAAGGTTGAGATAGCTCTGCCGAAAGCTTGCCAACTGCTTGATATTTTCTCCTTTTAATGATTCCTTGGAAATTGTCTATCTCCACTCCTCACTTACCAACTATGTAGCAATAGTAGCATACGTCACAGGTACAACAGTTTCAAGGGCTCCGCGCTAAATACTTGTGAGCTATCAATTCTGATTCAGTGATTCTGCACTCACATTAACTACCTTCAACTTTTATGAACGACTAGGTGTCTTGAGTTTTCACCTTCAATCGGGGTTATTCAAATGCAGTAATCATTGGCAATGGGAGCTGAAACATGGAACCTAACCAAGAGACAGACCTACAGAAGCAAGCAGCGTATGCATTAGAGAATCATGCTCAACCTTACATGGAGAGATCACAAGACAGCACAGTACATAAGGAAGAAAACGGGAGCCCAAGACATTATAGAAACTATAAAAAAAACTAAAATCGCAATGGGTAGGCCATGTTGTAAGAATGGTTGACAATCAATGGACATCACGACTCACAACATGGATCCCCAGAGATCACATGCGAACCTAAGGCTGACAAAATACAAGATGGAGAGATTAACTAGACAAATTCAGAAAATACTGGCTCTGCGACGCTCATGATTGAGAAGTGTGGCGGATCCTGGGGAAGGTCTATGTCTAACAACGGACGACAAAAGAATGATGATGATGATAACATACAAAACACACATTTGAAATTGAACTCATAGCTGCTGAACCATTGACGAAAACAAATAATACTCACCATCAGAGTCAATAATTGAACAACTGTGGACACAAAAATTGATTCTAGCAAAAAAGTCTAATGTAGCAAATGAATCTCATTATCAAGCAATCTTTTCAAAATATGGATTATTTTGGATTTTGATGAAATAATTCCATTTGACCATTAAATAAAGATTAATACATTTTTTAGCCTTTTAAATCCCTTTCATAATTCAAGCGTTTAGCACTTTGATATGCTAGTCTTGAACATCGTTCCCACAATAAGTCAGTGAGCGCAAAAATCTCATGTTGTGCAGTTTGTTTTCCTGCGACAAAGATATATGCACACTGAAAGTTCATTTAACCTGTTAACTTGTAATTGTTACCAGAAAATGTTTGCACGGCCCAACTTTCTTGGCTAATAACTATAATGATAAATATAACTGCAATAAGTATATTTATGAGATATCATTATATTTATGATTATCAAAATTAGTAAATGATTGATTACTACATTATTTTAGGCTACTAACCTTCTGTTTGCTGAATGTGCGCGTGCGCACGTGCACAGACTAGAAAGAACTATGGTCTTGGACGTGTTAATCGTTTCGGGTTTTAAATGTTGATTTCGGGTCATAACTGTCAATTAAACCGAGCACGATTTTTATATCAGATCGTTCACTTTATCTCGAACGTTCTCTTAAAAAGCTTTTGGTAATACGAACCAAAAAAAAAGTACCTGTGGATCAAAATAACGAATAGTAATATTTTCGTTTTTTGTTTGGTTTTAGTGTTTTGTTTGTTTGTTTGTTTGTTTGTTTTAATTTCAATGCACTGGGCTGACCTTAGTGGGAAGTATTGTATATCGGATCAGTGGTCCGAGGGAGTTTTTCTTCCCGAAAAGGTCGAGTCTTCAAATGATGAGGTTCCAGTAGCTTTTACAGTATTTCATAGTTGAATGGACGAGCATCATCAGGATATGCCTCAGCTACCATGATCATCTACCCGTAATGCGCTTTTAAAATTGGCTATTTACCACATTTCTTTATTCCTTTCGTTTGGGTGTTTGCTTCTTTCCATTTCAGTAATTTCTTTCTCCATTGTTTATATATATATATATGTGTGTGTGTGTGCGCGTGTGTTTAAGCATATATATATATATATATATATATATATATATATATATATATATATATATATATATATATATATATATATATATATAACCCTAAATCTATTTTTTCTGTTTGACTTACTCATTTACGCTATTTACCTGGGTGTTTTTTTTATCGTTTTTTCTTCTTCATTTTTGGTTTTCTTTGTCTTTTTTTCTCCTCTCTCACTTTTGTGTCAATTTTATTCAGTTGCTTATTGTCCTTCTGACCACTCTTTTCTCCCTTCCTTTCTCCCTTCATTCGATCTTTGTTTTCTTCTTCTTTTTCACTTTCGCCACGCTCAACTTACTCCTTTGTTTTTTTGTGCCTCTCATAGTTTAACTGATGAACGAGAAAGGGAGAAAAAAACAAGGAAAAGGAAGCGACTGAGGATAAAGAGAAGAATGAAAAATTTTAATTTTTCCTTTATTGTTTCATCATGCTTTGGCGATGTATCAGTTTATCTGTGCATTCATGCATACAAGAATGTGTATATATATATATATATATATACATATATATATATATATATATATATATATATATATATATATATATATAAGGTCATTCTAAGTGAACTCATGTACTCTGAACTCGGTCTTTGTCTATTTTATTAACTTTGTAAGTCAATATATTCACATGCACATGTCATCGTGTCATTTACACACTCATATTCGTGTTCATTTGCCTTTGACTGCTGATCTATTCACATTCACTCACACACACTTATATATGTATACATAAAAACACACACACACACACGCACATATATATATATATATATATATATATATATATATATATATATATATATATATATATATATATATATGTATATATATATATATATGCACACACACACACACATACATATATATTTAAATATATATGTATATATGTGTGTGTATGTGAATGAATACTTAGTCGGAGGCAAATCATTTATATATATATATACTTGGGATTAAGAAGTGAAAACACCCGACAGGTATTTCATGGTTAATCCATTTATCAGGTGTGGTGGATTATATTTAGTATATTTTGAGAGAAAATTTATAAAGAATAAGACCGAAGACATTTCACTTATATTAGATGGAAGGATCATTTTTTGTTTGTTTTTAGAAGTAATTTATGATTACTTTATGATTATTTGGGTTTTTATGCATATATCTTCTTTATTTAGTTATTTCTATCAAATAATAATATCAAAATATCAAATCTATAAAACGAAATGCAATTTACAGTCATTCTGTCAGACCACATATGTCCATTTCTTGGATCGACTACCATATTGGTGGCAGGTTCGATTCCTGTAGCAATCCCATTTTCTTTTATTGCTTATTCTATTTACGTTGCCTTGGGCCTCTAATGACGGGAGATCATCTCAAATAAGTTCCCATATAATATTATGCGATTTATAATCAGATATATGTATTTATGTTTGTATGTGTGTAAATTCACTGTTCTATGTTTTAATGATTTAGTTAATAAATTGATATAATAGAGCTTATAAAACTTGCATCAATCAGTCAAATTGTTTCAATGCAACGGAATATGTAATAATAGACGCTGCGAGACGGAGTTGACACCTTTGAAAGAATGAAATAACACTGAAATAATTTAACACATTGTCACGGGTTTTAAATTAAATAAGAATATTTACAAAAAATGTAAACTAAGCCATATTGCTTATCGGAAATTCATCTGTGCGACTTGTGGCAGTTGTTGATTAAATCAAATTCTAACTAATCGACACTGTGAAAAAAAGGGTGAAGGGGTTCGTATGCAACAATTTCTGCCATGTTATATTTACAAATCAGTCCCCAGTCGCGTTCCGAATGATATGCTTCAACGAATTAACTATCATCAATGAAGACAGATACAAGATTATGCTCATATATATATATATATATATATATATATATATATATATATATATATATATATATATATATAAGATATTAAAAACACACACACACACACACACATATATATATATGTGTGTGTGTGTGTGTGTGTGTGTGTGTGTGTGTGTGTGCATGGATGGGTGTATGCATGTTTGCATTTTAGGTCTCAGGAAAGTATCCAACCAATTTGATAATAACCAAAATTTAGACTACTAAGGGCAATGCCACTTGATTTCCGTTTGAAGTACATTCCTGGGAACCTCACCCGTTTATTTCAGCGTCTCTCCCACTTTTCAAAACAGTCTGTGGAGTAATCTTTCAAAATCGCCACCATCTGCCTTGTTGCATTCCCGTTAATCTCGTGCATGGTATGATATCTCCCCCATTTCAACGATGTAAAGCCAGAAATCGCAGGGAGTGAGACCTGAACTGTAGGGGACTATCGGAACTGGGCAATGCAATAGAAAAAAAAAACATAAGAGAGTGTCTGTTCACGTAGGTGCGGTAAGTTCCCCCTGATTGGTTGCCAAATTATATCAGGGCTGCACAACCATATCTAAATTGGCTGGATACTCTCGGACAGATGTTGTACACACACATACACGCACTCACATGCGCACACTCACACACAAACACACACACACACACACACACACATATATATATATATATATATATATATATATATATATATATATCTTGCAGTAGTCTCATTTCATTTAATTGATTTTCCATCTACGTTGACTACGCCACGAGATTAACGGGACTACATGTGATAACGGTGATACATTCACTGTGTAATGAAAGGAGATTTCAAAGAGAGTTTCAAAATGATATAACGCAATTTATGATTTTTTCTGTCGGATTGCATATCCATTTTATATATATATATATATATATATATATATATATATATATATATATATATATATATGTGTGTGTGTGTGTGTGTGTGTGTTTGTGTGTGTGTGAATATTTAGTTGGATAGACATTTGTTTATCTAAATGTAGGAGACAATAAGTTAATGACAAATCGAACAAAATTAGAAAAAGGGAGTAAGAAGAAACGATCCGACCCCTTGGCATCGAAATCATATTATTGGATACATTCAGATGTTGAAATTCATGATCTGTATCTATAAGACATACGTGGAAATTGAAACATTCTCAACATCAAATGCCGAGATAAAATACAAATGACATCTCGGTTTTCTTGATTCCCAACTTATACCATCAATAGTTCATACTATTGATAATGACCAGAGAATGGTCGAAAGTGCTAGAACTCAAACACGTGGACAATTCTTACACGTGCTTGATCAAAATATTTGTTACTTTGTATGGAAAAATACATTAATGCGCACACATACAATCTTGAAGACCTTTGTTGAGTCAGGAAATAGATTCGCTTTATTGGACAAATGAAATCTAGCGAATTGGATTCAAATCACTACTTCTTTTAGAACAATAATTGTCCCGATCCTCAACAATTCATTTAGTCAAGAAAAGTAAAACCACAAAAAAAGCGAATAATCAAAACAAAAGCATAATTCACCATCACGGTCAATAATTGAACAAACGTAGCGTCAAAATTTGAAGTCATGAAGGAAATTTCCATCAAGAATAAGGATGGTCTGAATGAATTCTACTTATGACATCACTGGCTTTTTCCACTGAAAACATCGAGAATAGAGTAAAAAATCTAGAAACATTTAGATTCTGGAAAATCTAGATGTTATTAATGAAACTGTCAAAATAAGATACTCCAAAAGCCAAAATAACTTTGCTTTTTTCCCAAAAAAATAAAAATAAAAAAGCATTTTCAGAAGGGGTCTAGTGGAGTACTGATGCCAATTTTCAAGTCTATAAACGAAACGGTATGACCAGGAGCAGTGGAACACACACATTCACAAACATAATCACATATCAAAAAAAGTTTAGAACACTTCACCATCTTACCCGTACCTGGGAGAGATGGATCGATGCCTCTCCCAAGAGTATTAGTGCAATGTGAACACAAACTGCCCCAGCCAGGGATTGAACTCAGCACACCGGATCCAAAATACGGGCCATAGACCTCTCAGCCACTTGGACCTCTTTAATATTTGTACGTGATATTCGATTTGTTGTAAAAGTCTATAAAAACGAAGATACTTATGATACAGCCAAATCCAAGGGAGATTTCTGTACTTTCATCAAATCCCAAGTTTTATAATCAGACTACAAGTTTGTGATGCTAGCCATTATGACTGTAATGAGTTTGATCCTCTCTAAGTGCCCTACTACTGTGGCCTCATGTCAAACTGAGTTAAGCTGTAAATACTGAAGCACACTATACTTGATATTTACTAAATTAGGTTTAGTATCACAGGCAACAAGTGTAGGAAACCCACTCAGGAGCGAGCACAGTAGTAATGGTCAGCGTCGTAAGCTCGTTAACCAAAACTAAGCTGATTGTGAAACTCAGGATTTGATGTAATCACTGAAATGTTCAGGGCGTTAGGGGTTTTAACAATCTTATTGTAATATTCATATTATTAAGAAATGGATATATGATAAGGAAGAATGGTTATAAATTGCGTTATGTCATATTGAAACTATGATCTCCCGTCATCACAGAGTGAATGTAAAATCTCGCCTAGATACCGTAAGTAGAAAGAACAATTAGAGAAAATGGGGTTGCTACAGGAATCGAACCTGTGACCGATAGGGTAGCCTCTTCAACGTAGCGTTACTCTTACCATTGAGTTAACAGATAGATCGGTGTGTGTGTGTGTGTATGTGTTTGTTTGTACACAACTATGTGTACGCTCATGTGAATACGATTTTGTGTACTAAATAAACTCAAACAGATGCAAGCACACTTTCACACGTATGTAAGCGTACAAACTTGATTTCCTTTTTATCTCCTGTGAGAGAAACAAAAAAGTCACCCAGTTCATTATATAAGTATATGAAATTCATGAATGGCAATTTTATTTTATGCCCCCAAATCGTATAAATCTGATTATTCCGGTATTTCCGATGTTTAATTAATCGTATCAAGGGTTAATTGCATAGAATAAACTACCTTTCATATCGTCTATAATACAATGGGACCATTTGGTTTGCAAAGAACCGCTGACCACCTGGCAGAGTCCATCACCTCAGGATTTTTACTTTTGATTCATTTATCGCAGTCGACCGGCACTGTTCCTTCTCGACCTTCTATCCTGCGTACGTGTAGATAGCTATGCATACTAGGTGTCCCAAAAGTAACGCCCGGTCTGTCCCAACAGTGATGCCAGTTCTGAGGGAAGCAATAATGTCCAGCGCGTCAGTACACCAAAAATTGTTTGTAGAATTGAAAACTCTTGTTAATTAATAGGATGAGCATGCATTAAGCGAAATAGAAAAAATCGTTATCAGTTAACTAGCAAAGGTCGTCAATTTAACTTGTAATCTTTGGCATACAGGCGGGCTGAACATTACTGTAAATAGTGACTCACTTCTGAATTAGCATTACTGTCGAAATAATTCGGGTGTTACTTTTGGGACACCCTGTATTTATGATTAATATCAACAAAATAATATTCTAATTCATTTTGACATTTTTTCTTTCTTTTTATTTTGTTAATTTCGTCACATGCAGTCAGTGGCCCAACATTATCTCCAACCACAATGTGGTCCCAAACAGAATTTCGGAAGCCGTTACAGTGAGTTCGTTCCTCTGTCAGTGGATCGAGCATACCATTATTTAATCGGTTTAACGTATATTAAATGGTTTGGTTGACTAAGCAGCTAGCACCATGGATGATGGAAACGGCTGACTGAGTTAAAGCTCCAGTAGAGAATCAGCATTCACTTAACATTAATGCCCCCGGGGAATACATGAATCAATTTCCTCTGCCCTCTCCCCTAATCCCCGAGCTATGGATATAAATATCAGAACCGGGGAAACCTAACCCTTCGTCCAGCGCCGTGTGAGGCCAGCAATGGAGAGAGTGGAGAACGTGTCCCTGAAAAGAACCCTGGTGACGCTTCAACGGGCCTAGCAAGCCAAAAGTGGATTATGATAGAGACTTACGTGCAATAACCCTGCGATATTTTCGGTGGATGATTTAAAAAATGTTTACTATCAACGAATATCCCTTACAACAAGAAAGATGATTGAAGTGGACCGGACAGAGACGAATTCTCCTCGTGATTATCACGAAAAAGGATTTCTCCTTCTTTGCCTTACCTCATAAGGATAACTATTATCAGCAGCGGCAGCTGCAGTCAACTAAAGCCCGTTGTTGGACAAGAGCATTCTGAATGGTGTGCCAGTTTCTTCGCTTTTGAGTGTCTCGATGCCCAGAAATTTTCAACTTGTCTCGATTATTACACCTTTTTTTTTTTTCGTCACAATTTTATCCATGATATCTTTGAGTCCATGACTGCAAACCATCTCAACTCACCGTACCTCAGTGCATATCTGGTTATCTTTTTTTTCTGTTGTTTTCTGCCGAACGAATTTTGAATTAGCTTGAAATAGATTCGTCTTCATTATAAATAGAGTCGTTTGGGAGAATGACGCGTCTAGTAATTGAGAATAATCGGCTAATTATCAGTTTAATTAGTACCCGAGAAGCTGAAAACTAATCAGACTAAGACAAGAACAATAGATATACAGAATGAGGGCATCAACAATAACAACAGAAAAAGAAGGAAAAGAAAGAGACAAGAAATAGGAAAATAGGTGTTGGATTTGAAAATCGTTCAGTAAACATTAGGGTAATTTTTTCTTGCCTAAAAGCGGTAATCTAAGAGGAAATCGAAATTAAACCTCGGAAAATCAAGGTGAAATTAAAAAGAAAGAGGAGTAAGCAAAAAAAGAGGTTAGAAGAAAATATTTCGCCTTTTTGTATTATCGAATTGTTTGTTCAAGATAAACTCCTCTTCTTTGGCCGACGGATAATCGGCTAATTATCAATTATCTGTCTAATGGAGTATTGGAAGTCTGGGGACCGATCAGACTAATATAAGACTAGAAAAACAGATCGATTGAATGTAAAACATGGGACAAATAACGCTTAATGTTTGTGGCATTCAACAGAAAAATATTGAAAAACTAACTAGACTAGGACTTAGAAAAATACCAACTACACGTAATATTCCAACAAGCAATAAAATTTAAGAGGATATTGGTATCAAAGAGACCGGTAGACAACATCAAGAGAGCATCGTTTCCTATTGATTACGATGCGAGACTCCTCTAACTAACTCATTATAAATGCTAATTCAGTTTGCGTGTGACAAAACAGCCGGTTGATTTTAGAATAATAGGAGACAAAGACCAAAAAGGTCGCTGTAAAAAGAGGGAGAAAGTCAGCTGTGGCTGTTCTGTAGCCGGATACAATTAGGCAGTTAATTAAAATAGATTGAATACAAAACAAAACAACAAAAATAAACGACGGAAAAGTCAGCGACACAACATCGGCAAGTGTAAGTTTTGTTCTTTTGGTTTTACGCAATAATTGTTCGAGAAAGGAAGAAAAACGAGTTTAATGAAAGATCGTCTTTGACTTTTTAATTTTTATTTCAAAATAATAATGAAAGGCACGCAAAATTATTTGCACGCCAGAAAAAAGTAATGAAATTAAATAAATTGAATAAAAACATTTCGTTTAAGTTTTTAGAAATCATTCAAGTAGCAAAGGAAATGTAACTTGAAGCAATCTGTTTTTTTATAACTGGTCATATAAAGATTTCAAATTAATCAAGGTTTTTTACTCGCCATCACCTAGCGGTTGACCCAAAGGGGTGATTGCAAGTCCTGTTGAATAACTTGGGGAGAATCCTAATTTCTGTACGTAAAATGAAGATAAGACTTACAGAATAACCTAAGTAGTTTGGGGCCCAGGAAGGAAAGTAAGTTGGGTGAGGCGAGTCCGCAAGTAAATATATATGTATGTAAATGAAGAGATTCCATCGGAGAATAAATATGGTCAGAATAAATTATATTTATGACATCAATGGCATTTTCCACAGGAAAACATCTGCAATACAGTTTTTTTTAAACATCTAGAAACATCTAGATTCTGAAGAATCTAATTTGTTTTTTTTATTAATAAACCCACTGAAACAAGGCCACTAAGAGCTCAGAAGAACATTTTTTCCAAAAATATAAATAGAAATCCAAGACATCACTGGCATTTTCCCCTGAAAAACATCCCCAAAAGATTTTTTTAAGGAGCGTTTTTTCCAAAATTAAAGCAATACAGCACATTTTTAGAAGGGACCTAATGGAGTACTGATGCCAATTTTCAAATCTGAAGACAAAAATGGTTGACCAGGAGCACAAATAGTTGACCAAGAACTCACAAACAAGCAAACACGCGCACATATAGAATATAAAAAAAGATAGACCCTCTCGTCATCTTTAATGTCAATGGTTGTTCAAAATAAGAAAATACTATACTTTAAAGGGTGTCGTATTTCAGCTTGCCTGGGTGCCAGGAGCCTCATGCATAAGGCCTTGTAGATCTATGGGTTACCTTCCAAGATGGTGCAGATCGTACATATCGGGTATACCAAATACAGCGGCATAAACTTGAATCCTTGAAAATTGTTGCAACAGGAGAGCTAAATTCGCCACCACTTTCCACAATCCCATATGACAGCAAAATCTTTTAAATATTGCGTAAAGTTACTCTTTAAATTCAATGTATATGGAGTTAGTGATATATTACAATAAAATGCCCATGTGATCTTTCTTTTTTTTTTTTTTTGATGTGTTGTTTTGAACGAGAGAAAGAAAAAAAAGAGGGGAAGAGTATACTTCTTGCAGTAGAGTTTAAAATAAGATAAAAGTGGAACTTTGAAGTGGCACTCATTTGAACTGGACTGGGACCACTTTTGGTTGAAGGAGATAGTACTATTTTGCTTTTTATTAAAAATTACAGACTGATAGCTGTACGATTCCCTTCTGATATCGTTTGTAGTGGTCCTTCCTCAGTGATTCTAATCTCTGGGGCGATGATGAATTATCGTCAAACAACGGTCCAATCGCATTGCTTCATGTACCTACGGGTGATGTACCACTGAGAGTAAGCAGACATTATCCAAACAAGACAGAGTCTGGGACATAAAACAAATTAAACAACATAAAGGTTTACTCCTACTATGTTCGAGGCATAACTGAAGATTGAAGACTTGACCAATCAGTGATGGAATCAAAGATCGCCTGGTACATCGCAGGTATTTGTGAAACCCATAGAAAAGGAGAAAATCTTTTACAGCTTGAGGTGAGTAACTATCAATTCTATTACAAAAGGCGGGAGGATTCCTAGTCAATGATAACATCTCAAGAAACCTTATGATTCTTGACGGCATATCAGATAGAATAGCTTGGTTACATCAGGCAAAAGATGCACACGAAAAGTAATCCAGGTTTACACGCTTATTTCGAAAAGTTCGGACCAGGAGATTGAAGAACTCTAAGAGGTCATCGGTGTGTGGTAATGGACCGAGAGAAAACAAATTACAACATACTCATGGGGAACTTGAGAGATAGGTAATGCTAAGATAGGTAATGCAAAGATAGGTGATTGGAAAGATGAGGAATCAAGTGTAGGAGAATATGGGATAGGTTTGAGGAACGGGAGAAAAGATATGCAAGTAAATTTCTCAGAGAGATACAAATGAAGATAACAAAAAATTTTCGAAAATGGACTTCATCATCATCAGCAGTCTATCGTTAAACATAGACCCTCCCAATGATTTGCCACAATTCTCTATCATGGGCGCCGCAGAGCCAGTTTTTCCTGAATTTGTCTAGTTCATCTCTCCATCTTGTATTCTGTCGGCCTCGGTTTCTCGTGTTATCCCTGGGGATCCATGTTATGAGCTGTGATGTCCACCGGTTGTCTTTCATCCTTGCAACATGGCCTGCTCATTGCCATTTTAGTTTTTTAATAGTTTCTATGATGCCTTGGACTCCTGTTATCTTCCTTATATACTGTGCTGTCTCTTGTGATCTCTCCATATAAGGTTGAGCATGATTCTCTCACTTGCACGCTGCATACATCTCAGTTTGTAGGTCTGTCTCTTGGTTAGGTTCCGTGTTCCAGCTCCATAAGTGACTATCAGGAGAATGAATTGGTTGTATACTCTTCTTTCCAGGATTATTGGGATCATCTGGTTTTTGAAAGTTGAGCTTGCTCTGTCGAAGGCTTGCCATCCCAGAGTGATTCTTCACTTGATTTCCTCCTCTTTTGAGGATCTCATGGAGATTCGTTGTCCTAGGTAGATGTAGTGGTCTACTTTGCCGAGGTTTGACCTTGTAATAGCTGGAAGAATTGATAATGTGAAAACCGTTACCGCTATCAATGAAATGAACATAGGAAGTGCCCATAAAATAGTAGCAGGCAGAATTAAATTTTTACTTCAGAACAGAAAGGAAAAAAATGATCCTCAAAAAGAAAGTATATCTCTCTAATGCAGAGATAATTACCGTTTTCTAGGTAGAGAAAAAGAACCAAGTCGAGGCTATGTGGAATAACAAAAGCAGCAAAAGGATGAAGAGTAAAACTCGAGTAAACTTAATCAAAGAAGCAGCATAGATGCTACGCAAAACGAATGAAAATAAAAGAAAACGGGGAAATATTCACAGACAACTTTTGAACTAATTAAAAAGAGGAGACATATCATACCAAAGACAAAAGAGGACTAAACCAAGGGAGAAGGACTTGAACAAATAAACAATAGAAGGGAAACAGGAGGAAAGGAAGAGAAACATCGAGGCGATTGTAAAAGCCATTAGATTAGGAAAGAGCTTGAGACGCGCTCGGGCTGCAGACCACACTGGCAAAAAACTGATGCTTGCATTAAAAGACAGAAAAAGGAAAAAGCGAAATAAACAAAAGTTGGAACAAAATATTTATATCAACTGAAGAATACTACGAGAACCTCTATACCTCGAAATGAAATTACAACCGACAGACACTTCAATAGAGATCAGGGATGTTCTCGACAACAACCGAATAAATAGTTTTTGTGCAACGAAATATGAAAAGCAGAAAGGCATCAGAATATGACATGATGATAGATGTTTTAGAAGATGCTGGAGAGGTTTCCATCACAACAGACTAG
This sequence comes from Thysanoteuthis rhombus, assembly GCA_963457665.1. Classification (NCBI taxonomy): domain Eukaryota; kingdom Metazoa; phylum Mollusca; class Cephalopoda; order Oegopsida; family Thysanoteuthidae; genus Thysanoteuthis; species Thysanoteuthis major. Next base: position 56,536,864 of record OY735204.1, read on the forward strand.
TACAACTGTTCAATCAATGCTTACGAGAAATCCCAAAACTTGTCTAAGACTAGTGACCCTACAACACAAAGAAGACAATAAAGACTTTGGCAAATCACTTTACTACCAAACATTTACAAACTTTCCCCGAAAATACTTACAAATAGATTAATGAACATTTTAGACGAACACTGATCACGCCAATCTGCAGACTTTAAAAGTGGCTATCCGACAATAAGCCACCTACACATATAAAAACAGGCTTATCGAAACGACATTAAAATACCAAAAAATACATTGTTTGGCTTATGTAGACTATGGAAAAGGCTTTGACTCAATAGAACATACTTAATGCGAGGACATAGTATAAATGATAATTATATCAAAGTTAATGACGATACGTAGGAAAATAGTACTGCAATATATATATATATATATATATATATATATATATATACGTAAATATATATATTCCATGCCTACGTTATTCAACATTTTTTCTGATGTATCCAAATTGGGTGGAACATGTAAGATGAATCTTCCTAAGTGTCATATCGCTTCAATATTAATAGATTCTGTAACCAAATCACTCCCACGCATACACACGCGTGCACACGCACACATACACCTATAGAGTGAGAGACACAGAGAGAGGCTCGCAGCTTTGAGCACTAAAGATCTTACATCGGGAATCTTAAATCTATTCATTCGTTTGACTATTAATCTATTTAACTATTGCTGTTAATGAAAGATGTTCAAATAGTTAACATGTTTAGACAGAAATAGATCTTACAGTACTACAAGTGACATTTTCTTATTTGGAACGGTTATTTTCTTATCATGGAACTGTTTCGTGGATTTCAAAATAATGCCGTTATTTATCTATGACTCCAGTAGTAGTGTTTCAGTACTATATCTTCTCAAGCTATGCTTTTCTTATAATTTGGTTGTTACTGCTACATGAACAATGAAAAATTATATATATATATATATATATATATATATATATATATATATATATATATGTGTGTGTGTGTGTGTGTGTGTGTGTATTTACATGTGTGTGTAATGATTTCTCGTCGTTTCACGGTTAATCATTCAAATAAATAGAATAAACAGTTGAAGAAAATGGGACTGCTTCAGGAATCGAACCTACCACCGATTCTCTCTCTCTCTCCCCCTTCCCCCCTCTCTCTCTCTCTCTCTATCTATATATATATATATATATATATATATATATATATATATATATATATATATATATATATATTCTCATTCTTACATACCCAATTACAAATCAAAAATAACAAAAAAGCAGCTCAAATAACAGGTATGATAAGAATTGACATCTTTGAAACCAAAACCTTGAGGGTAATATACACAACATATGTCAGGCCACACTTACGTAGTTCAAAGGTGTAATCAGCGCCTAAAAAAGATATCACAGGACAAAGAAAAATACAAAGGAGGAAATCGAGAATGGTTCCAGAATGTAAAAATTTCTTCTACGAAGTTAAACTTCAAAAGATTATGACTAACCACACTAGAAAAAAGAAGGGGTGACACAATATGAATATTCAAATGATTAAAAGGTATTGATAACATCTCATCAAAAAGTTATTCATAATGAAAAAAAACAACAAAATTGACAGCACGACCCATATATCCAAGCAACAAAACCATTGAATATCTTTGACAATAAATACGACAAATACAAGAAAAGAAACTTTTGAAGTAAATCAGGAGTGAGGTATAATATATATATATATATATATATATATATATATATATATATATATATATATATATGACAACAAGTGCACATGCACCCTTACGCCTACATCATGAAATTTGATTCCAGTAATAAAAGCAAAATGTCTAAATGTTTATAAAATCCTATCAAGATGAATATCGCTTGTCTGTAACACGATCCGACGTCGTCTATCAAATTAATCCTAAACAAATTTCTTTGACTCACTTAGAATGCTTTCATATCGAATTGGGTAACGAACAATGTCACTTTGGGCCTTCTTTTATTCTCGATTCATTGATACGCCTGAGGAACGATTTTAAGTCACGATCTACTCGTTCCTGACGCCGAGAGTCTATCTGTGATCAGGATTTGCTCGGGTGTTGCTCACACACGACTCACACACGACTCTTCACTGGTGAATAGGTGCTACTATAGCGTGCAGTCTACCGGGCACTATCAGGCTTCTTGGCCTTTTAGCCACGAAAAGTGTAATATCTATTCTTATTAGGTTAATATCGTACATCCTCAATGTTTAAGGACTTGAACCACTGCTGCTGAGTGAAGAAAAAAAAATTATTTCAAGTCAAAGAAGAAACTATTTTTTTTTTATCTATCTTAAGGTCAAGAACCTCAATCTGCATTCAAGCATATATCATTTCATTAAAATATTTCTAACCGGACAATTTGCGCAAGGTTTGGTTGTAGGGTTCAGGGTTACGATAAGCGGTAAGGTTAGAGTATAGGTTTAGGGCTAAGGGTTAGGGTTGGCGTAGACACTGAGAATCCATGATTCACGGGGACCACTGATACAGCCTGGTAGATCGCACTCTTTGGTGGTCCAGCGAATGTCTTTCTCTGCGACTCCAAAGAGAAATAGCTCGAAGCCATCTCTCCCAGGTCTCGCCAGTGTTGTTGTGATCTGGTGGGACATGGACCAATAACGATAAGACGGAATGAAAATGGATTCTAAAAGGCTTTATAGGTTTGTAAATCATCAAAATAGACCAAAAGTACAGAAGCAAGAGATAAAATATTTGGAAATACGTTTTGGTCCAGGATTCACCCGGTGGCCCCAAAAGTCAAGTTGTGGAGATTCCGACCCCAGAACAGTATTTCCCTTCTCACTATTTGGAGAAGGTCGGGAGTACTCATAATACCTTCGTGACACTGCACAGTGGTTTCCCGTTGCCGAAAATAGTTTCTTGAGACATCAAATTTTGATCTGAATAGTATATGAACAAGCTTGTTTGTGCTGACGTCAAACTCCCTGACTTCATTAAAATCTAAGAAGTAAACAAAACAGAATTCATTTCTTCAAACAATATTATTCCAAAACTAGGTGTCCCATTCCAACTCCTTTATTTATAGTTCTTATAAATAGGATCTGCTAACTTCGTCATCAGTTTGGATGTACGTCACTGTGTCACCACAGAATAAGTCAACCTGAGTCGGGCTTTAGAAGTCGGAGATAATTTGCCATCAGTTTTGATGTACGTCAGTGTGTCACTGTAATTCATGTATCACGTCACACTTTTATCCTTCTGGACATTGTTATCCATCATTGTTACGTACAAAAATAATGTCAAAACTCAATAGTAAGAGTTTGACAAAAGGAGGAAAAGGCCAACTCAGCCTAATGATTAATCCACCAATGACTTCAATGGAAAGGAAAAAATAGAAAAAAATGTTTTACTCCTATTTGGATTTGATTCCAAAATATCATGAAAAGTAACTGAACACCGTAGACCATTCAACCACAGAAACACTTCTACTAGCGAAAATTGAAATTATATATATATATATATATATATATATATATAATTGTTTACTGTTACTATTATCACCCTAATTTTTTCTATGACACCCTTCGTAACAAAGCAGAAAAGAAAAAATAAATAAAATATACATACTTGTTATTTTATGAAAATAACATTTTTCATATCAGAAATTTACAAAAAATCCTGAGAACTCGCAGACATGAATTGACACGACGTAATGCGCTCTCTCTCTCTCTCTCTATCTCTCTCTCTCTCTCTCTCTCTCTCTCTCCACGATAATAGTCAGCTCTTGGAGTTTGACAATACTATGTCTTAATCCGTATCAAGACTGCTACATTTTTTTTTTGCTCTCAGAAAAACTTATCCATCCTATTTTTAGAGCAGTTAAATCACAATCACAAAATTTAAATATTTTCTCTACTTCAAAATATGTATAATCTACTTCATATGAATTGATTTTTATATTTTCTCATAACTATGTTCTAGATAGACAAAAGGCTATATTTCTTAGTGTAATTAAATCATTGACTGAAATAATAATTAATTTTTTTGTTAAATATGAAGAATAATAATTTTCTAGAAATTTCTTAAAATTTAACAAACTCTATAGTCCAAGTTCCGGCGAGTTACACGAACAAAGTAAATGATTTTTTTAAAAAAACACTGAAAATTACAAGTCATGCTCTAAAAGTATTTTTGCGGATAGCTAGCTCTTCTAAGAATTATGAGTAGATAAACAATTTTATTCCGTTAATGCAATTTTTAACATATCATCTTCATCATCAGTCTTTTATCGTCCATCGTTAGACATGGACTCTCCTCAGGATTCGCCACTCCTCTTTGTTGTGGGCGTCGTGGAGCCTGTATTTTCTGAACTCATCCAAGTCGTCTTTCCATCTCATATTCCACCGGCCTCGGTTCTACATGTAATCTCTGGTGATCCACGTTGTTTTGAGCCGTGATGTTAATCGGTTGTCAGCCATTCTTTCAACATGACAAGCCCATTGCCATTTTAGTTTCCTAATGGTTTGTATGATGTCTTGGAATCTTATTTTTCCTTATTATACAGTGCTGTCTTGTGGTCTCTCCATTTGATGTTCAGTATGATTCTCTCGTGTGCATGTTGCATGGTTCTGAGTTTGCGGATCAGTCTCTTGATTAGGGTCCATGTTTCAGCTCCATAGGGGGCTATCGGGAGGATGTATTGGTTGTATACTCTTTTTTCCCCTGTTTGCCATCGTAGAGTGATTCTTCACTTGATTTCTTCTTCTTTTGAGGATTCCATGGAGATTCGTTATCCTAGGTAGATGTAGTGGTCTACTTTTCTCTGGCTTTGCGTTTTCGTTTTTGATGGTTAGGCGTTCATTTCCAACGTGTTTGTTGTACATGGCCTTTGTTTTGCTGAAGTTCGTCTTTTTTTTTTGTCTATCCTTTCTTAATTTCGAAACACAGCGGACTGTTCGCATTCGACTTTTTTTACCGACCAATTTGCGTGTGGGCACTCACATTAAACTCAACTTTGCATCAATTCCCCCCGCCCCGGTGAGGAGGTGAATAAATCACTTACACGTTTATATGATATTTATACGAGATTGGTTGATAGATAGATAGATAGATAGATAGATAGATAGATAGATAGATAGATAGATATAAACAGACTAAAATAGATAGATAGACAGACAGAGAAAGATATTAACAGACAAGGATAGATAGATAGACAGACAAATAGATAGATATGTACAGGTGAACAAATACTAGACACATAGACGGGGTTGTGAGTAAAAAACGATATTATTTCATTTTTTATATATATTTCCTAACCAATTTCGGCAGTTTGGACATCGACAGAGAGAGAAATGGGTAACAAGGTTTGTCATAATAAATCGAATTTGAAGTGTGTTTTTCTGCCTCGCTTCAGCTGAGCTCTCGTATTTCAGTTGATTGTTTTTTTATCAGTTGGACCTTTCCTATTTTACCTCTCTGTTTTCTTTCGGGGTCCAAAGAGGTTATCGTGGAGTTAGTCGGTGATGATATGTGCGCGTGGACAAGCGCGAATTCTTATTCAACCCATATTTGAAGTGCCTGTGTGCGGGAAGGATGTGGTATGATGTTGTATGTCATTGGCTATTGACGGAATGTTATCAGTAGTAACCAGAAAATGATACAGTATCAATTGCAGTTTCGTTTCTTCAAAAGTTTGATTATTCGAATTAATTAGAATTTAAATTCGAATGTGAGTTAGATCCGTACTCAATTTTAATGTCAAGTATGCAGATTTTCTCCAATAGTTAGTGTTTCACATCCATATCAAATTTGAAGTTTGTTATTGTTATTGAATAGGCCATTGTATCTGAATGAATATACGTACGTATGTATAAGATGTGTTCATTTGAGATGTCGTAAGCCATCAACGGTTAGTGTTTTATGAGGATTATGGTGTAATCTTTTAGGGCGGTTCAGTTTGCTATTGAGACCATTTAGGGATGTACTTTTTAATCTAAAAGTCCATCTACCTTCGCGTGTTTCAAATGAATGTGTGGTGTTATTATTAAAGTTTTTGATTAGAGTTTCTGTGATAGTTAATTTAGCATCTCTGGTGAGGTTGTGGTCTGCCAAGTGGAAGTGCTGTTCTACAGGTAAAAGTTTGTTGTGGTCTATTGATTTTATTCAGTATCTATAGATATTTATTCTATAGCGAAAGGCCATTCAGACTTTCCTATGTATTGTTTAGGGCATCGTGTGCATTATAAAAAAAGTATATAAATTCAAATTCGAATATGTTAGATTCGTAATCAATTTTGATATCAAATATGCAGATTTCCTGCAATAGTTAATGTTTCATATTCATATTAAAGTTGTTGAAGTTTGTTATAGTTATTGAAAAGGCCATTATAGCTGAATGATTGCATGAATAATGTGTTAATTGGAGATGTAGTTTGTCGTCTATAGTTATGTTAATGTTTTATGAGGAGTATGGTGTAACATTTTGGGATGGTTCACTATTGAGTGTTTGTGTATTAGATTTTTACGGTTTTCTGAAATACTCTCTTTGAATTAAGTTTTAGTTTAAGAATATGCAAGTCATCATCATCATCATCATCATCAGTCTTTTAACGTCCGTCGTTGGACATAGAACTTCCCCAAGATTCACCACGATTCTCTATTATGAGCGTCGCGGAGCCAGTATTTCCTGAATCTGTCAAGTTCATCTCTCCATCTTGCGTTCTGCCGGCCTCGGTTTCTTATACGATCTCTGGGAGTCCATATTGTGAGACGTGATGTCCATCGGTTGTCTTTCATTCTTACAACATAGCCTGCCTATTGCCATATTTGAGATAGTGGGAGAAGAGTATTGTTATATGTTGTTATGAGAGGGATGAGATTAATTTTTCTTTGTTGTTGATTTGGGGGTATTTTCTCTTGAGATCGTTTTTGCTTTGTACATCTGTTTTTCGGTTATATCAACGCTATAATCTCCATCAATGCATGGTTGTTTGAGACAGTCACAATATTCATTGGATTCTCCATCAGTGGAACAGATCTGTTGAAGTTTTAGTGTTTATGAGTTGGGTAGGATTCAAAGTGGAGATAACTACAGGTGACGGATGATGCATTTAGCGTAGAGTGTTATTATAAGTCATCTGTTTTCATCTATGTATATCAAGACGTATAGAAACGCGATTCATTGTGTTGATTTTTCATGATCAAATTTAATGGAGTCGTGTTCCATATTCAAGTTTGGGAGTAATTCGTTAAGTTTTGTTTCTCCTCCTGTTTACATAAGAAGTATATCTATATATCATGCATAGAAAAGGCACTCATCCTTAATTTCTAGGCATATGCATGTCCCCTCAATTTTTTTCCATATTCCTAGCGTATGATTGGGGCAGGAATGTCTTTCATGGAAGTTAAAATTATTGACGTTAAAATAATGGCTTCGCATTCACAAAAATGCTATCAACCTTCACAACTGGCAGAACTTTTGTATTGTCTACGAAATTGGTGAAAACATATTATTTTTTTGCACGTATAAGTTGTGTCCTTACGCTTGCTACGGCTTAGGCAATTCCTGCATAAGTAGTGGGATCTATGGAATATACCATCACTACTTTTTTGTCCCTGGTTTGCGATATTGTTAATTAAGAGTTGTTATTGCTTCAGTATCAGCTTATTTTAGTATTCTCTTGTCTAAGCATTCTTTAAGGGATGAGGTGCATTCGTCGTGTTTGATATTCGAATATAGAGATCTCACATCTTTTGTGACTAAAATTCCATTGCATGGTATTTTTCAACCTTATTTTGTTTAATAGGTCGGTTGTGTCACGTATGTAAGATTTTACACTCTTTTGCTCTTCTTTTTATATACAGAGAGAGAGAGAAAGAAAGAGAAAGAGAGAGAACGCAAAAGAAGCCACTATTAAAATTATATTATCACGATTGTATATATATATATATATATATGATTAATAATTGAGTCATCCACAGACAGCTGTTTCGTTGTATTAAAACTCTTCAGTGTGGCTATAGACTATCCAGTATCCATCCAGTACCATGAGGTAGGATCGATACATGTGTGATTGTCATCATCATCATCATCATTATCATCATCATCAGTCTTTTAACGTCTGTCGTTGGACATAGACATTCGCCACAATTCCCTATTATGGGCGTCACGGGGCCAGTATTTCCTGAATCTGTCTAGTTCACCTCTCCATCTTGTTTTCTGTTGGATTTTAACCATAAGACAGTCAATACTTCATTTGAATTCATCAGTAATAAAGAAGAAATCTCAGTTAATCTCCAAATATTGCTTGCATAAAAAACAATCTATTCAACCGTAGGGAATGTTGATATTGCTCAGTGATATGATGAACAAAAGCAATAATCAATAATTTTAAAGCATCTTATATACTTAGTAAGGCTAAAATCGCATTACAACTTGTAATCAATTTCATTGATATATATATAGAGAGAGATAGGGAGAGATAGAGAGATCAATGATAAATATACAAGTGTGTGTGTATGTATATATGTATTAAATAGATCTTAATTCAAAATAGTTCTCAATAGAGTGGTTATGACACGAGTAAAGATTTTCTTCAAAAGTGCATTACAGATTGTACATTGTTTTACTTTAAAAAGAGAGTTTCAAATGAAAATTCTACATGTACCCACACGCATACACGTGCACGCACACATACACACACACACACACACACACACATATATATATATATATATATATATATATATATATATATATATATATATATGAAATAAATAAAGATTTTTCCAATGGTTAACTGCAGATTGCGCATGGACGAACAAAAATTAAATAAAACAGAACGCACAATCTATATAATGAACCACTGAAAAAGACTATACGCATCATATATATATATGTGTGTATGTGTGTGTGTGTGTATGTGTGTGCGTACGTGTGTGTGTGTATGCTTGTGAATGCATGTGGTTTTGTACGTATGTGACTACTTATATCCAATATAGGAAGCAATTCTAAAAAAAAATATCCTGACAATCTGAAACGTTGTTTTGCATTACGTTTTTCTCGCAAGAAAAAATACGGACATTAGTACAATGAACCATGTCGTTTATCACCTGAAATTGATGGTCGTCGACACGCGACCCTTATTACTAATTGAATGGCGTAGGTGTGATCATGGGCGTCTGCAGCCCTTTTTCCAGGAATGAGGGGCATTATTCCGGGTTGGCATGCGGGGAAAAAATGATATATATTGGTGTCGGTTGTCAGGTAAGGGACTAGGAAGTACCCATACAGTGACTCATTCGAGCTGTCACTTTATAGTGACCCCTCGATCTACGGCCTCTCCAAGTTTTCAACGCCTTTACTCTCAGTGACAAGGTTTGATCCTGGCGGGAGGGAGGATACCCTGTTTGCCCCACGGGTGTAACGAATAGCCAACAAGTCCTACATAGAATTTGTTGGCATTTTCATTACCACTTGTAGCTGTTGACACTAATAATGGCTTTGCATTCACGCCTCATATCACCAAAATGCTACCAACCTTCACCATCGACTGGGATGACTTTCTATTGTCTACGAAGTTAAGGGGAAAAAAAGCTTTTTATTACTTTTTTTTTGCTTTTGGCGCGTGTAAGTTGTGTCCTTACGGCTTCAGCAGTTCCTGCTTAAGTAATTAGATTTGTGGAATATCCCATTACCACTTTTTCGTTCCTGGGTTTGTGATACGTGAATTGGACTGGGGAGCGACAAGCATCGAAGGAGGCGGCACTTATTTCACCCACAACAATAAAGAAAGATGGTTAAATGTATGACATTATCGTGAAGTGAACGCAAACTGCCTTAGCCAGAATTATGAATTCGGCTCGCCGTGACCATTCTCTGTGCCGCTTACCCGCACAACCAGCCTACAACTCCCAAGGCTGTTTACGTATTTGTCTACAGAATAATTTTTTTACTCTCAAAAATGAATGTTCTAGCTCTTGCATGATTACCAATCGTCAGGGCCGGCGCAAGGGTTTCATACCGCCAAATTCTAACCATGGATGTTTCAAAATCAATCCCCTGAAAAAATGAGTAGACTCAAATAGTATCTACAGAAGTCGAAAGAGGTAAGCCAAAGATCCAACGAGGATACTTGACATTTTGTAAAGTAGGGAATATCGGTCAATTTTTTAGTATATCTCGGAATTTTTGAGATGAGGTATTATTATTATTTCTATTGATATTCGGACCATCCTCATCTTTGTTGTTTTTCATACAACGTTTCGGCCGTTGCACTCTACGGCCTTCGTCAGGTAACATCTGGTAGATTTGGGAAGTAACGAACCGAACTCTTTATTTATCCGACGGGGGTATATTGACCGTACTCCCCTCTTTAGCGTTAGTAGTATTGTTATACTGTCTCACACAAGGATGGAAGCTAGAACCATCAGATTACTTAACAGTAATTTGTCTGATGCTGTAACCACTGCGCTATGTGCCCATGTGGATGATACCTAACGAAGGCCGTAGAGTGCAACGGCTGAAGCGTTGTATGAAAAACAACAAAGATGAGGATGGTCCGAATATCAATAGAAATAAGGTCAATTTTTTGTTGATGAAATTAACAGACAACAAGTTTGGCTGCACTAGGGTCAAACTTCTTTGTTTCATTAGAATATAGAAATAAAAGATAAAAATAGAAAGCGTTTCTCCATTCAATATCATTCCGAAACTACTTATCCCTATTCAACTCTTTTATTAATAGTTATTGTAATAAATGAGTTGGAAAAGTGAATTCATCATAAGTTTTATTTGAGCAGTCATGATATCACTTGTTTTTGGTGAGATCATTATCATCCAATAATATGAGTTTGACAATATTTTTTTTATAAAAGAAATTCAATCTTTACAAAAATAACAAAGAAAAAAACAAGTAGATAAATACCGAGATTTCACAAACGCGAGTTGATACGACATGACGTCATGACATCACTCTTTCTTTTTCCCTCTCTCTGTTATTCATGTCTTTAATTCAAAAGTCTTAAATTTCAATGTCTGACGATTTCACGATAATAAAGTCAACCCAGGGAGTTTGACAGCAGTGTTTAACTGAAATAGTTTAAAATACGTAATATATTTCAGAATCATTACTCTAAAGATTAAAAATGATTGACAAAATTGTATGATCATGAGCGCTGTTACAAAAATGTGACAAAATGGGTCATAGAAAAGGTCTAAATCAAAGAAACATCTAGGTCTAGCAAGTAATGATGCTAATTTTCAAGGCTGTAGACAAAACGGCTTGGCCAGAAGCACTGGTACACACAAACACATAAACAAACATTCAAACAAACATAAACTCACGCACATATGTAAAAAAAAAAAAAGGATTGAACCCATTGCTATCTTTGATGGTTACGGTTGTTCAAAACCAAAAAAAAATAATAATAAGACTACAACATTCGCCTGAAGATCGCTGTGGAACAATTTGTTGCGATGAAGTTTCAACTACCGTGTAAATAAATACAGATCAGAATAAATAATATACATATTTTTAATAGAAGGAAAAAAAAACTCTCGCTCTTATTGTTTTTGCATGTTTTTCCTCGGCTCATCGAAATTTCACTTCCGTCAAATGACTTTTAAAAGAAGTGCGTCATCCCGCTTTATTCTTGGGAAGAATTTGCTTTGTCCATTTCTTATTGTTCAAGATTGCACATTATCCAAGCATTTTACGCTCTGGGATAGGGTTAACATTACACGCTCTTAGTGTTTTTTTTTTGTTTTTTTCTTTTTTACGCCCTGTCGACGACGAAGTGAGGAGACCCACTTAGACACACACGTGCGCCTTTTTACCGCGTGCTCTCACGCATGACAAACCTGCAACCACCCGTGGACTGAGACCTCAATTCACCCTTTCGTTCTCCATTGTTGATTACACTGTTCACTCTGGTTGTTATTGCAGTTGTTTTTGCTGTTGTTGATGATGATGATGATGATGATGACTGGGGTCAGGGTGTTGAAGGAGGTATAACTGAAGTATAGTCAAGAGGTAAAAAGTGCATGGAGAGAAAGAAGTGTGACCTTTTCTGTTTGTTTCTCTGTTTGCCTTCCACTTAAAGGTAACTATTTTAAAATGATTCCCTATCAACAATTCGTTGTTGATGATGGTGGTGTCGGTGTTTGATGGTGGTGGTAAGTGAGATGTAATTGAAGCATGGGAACAGAAAGAAATAGAACGAAATGAAATAAATTGGCCGAGGATTAATATAGGGAAAAACATGTCAAGTTGAATTTACTAAGGCGTGGAGAAATTTGTCTCCAGAAAATAATAAAAGCAAGATTTCCAAAATATTTTGATTTTTCAAATCTTGCCTTTACCTGGCATCGAACGCTGTTTGCAAGGCATTGGTGTTGGTGCCTTTGGTAGTGAGGGAGATATAATTTTAAAATGGAAGTGGGGGAGAGAAGTGGATGAAAAGAATGAGAACGGGATGGTATAAAATGGTCGAGGATTTCTGAGAAAAATGAATCGGCGAGCTGAGTTTAAACTCTGATTCGGATAATCTGCGTTCACTACCCCATAATGTCCTTGGGAAAGGCATAAATCCATCACTTCTCACATCAGCGGATAAAGTGAGTGACAACGCTTCAAGTACTCCTTTAAGTCTAATGTAACACGTTGCAAACCTCGAAGAATCTTTTTTCAGTTGTATATATATATATATATATATATATATATATATATATATATATATATATATATATATATATATATATATATATATATATATATCCGTTTCTTAATACGTAACTATCGCAGCAGAAGAATCAGATAGACCAAGAATTAACGAGATGAGAGTTTTGGCCACTGCATTACTGGTGGCTGTTTAGCTCAATGGTTGGAGCATTGGCTCGTTGAAGGGGCTATCCTCACGGTGGCAGGTTTGATTTCTATTGCAGCCTGATTTTCTTTGATTCTTTATTCTACTTATGTTGTCAAGGGTGAGTGATACATTAACCATGTAATGACGGGAGATTATTTCAAATGAGTTACTATATAATAAAACGTTATTTATAAACACACACACACACACACACACACACACACACACATATATACATATATATATATATATATATATATATATATATATATATATATATATATATATATGCGAAAGTGGTGATGATTTTTTAGTTGTCATCGCTGGGAAGAATGCGTTTACAGTTATATTTTACATTTGAAACTTGGATTAGGTTATCAGGAGCCTTCGTATGGATTTTATCGCTCAGTGCTTATATCATCATCAAGGGTGTCAAGGGGTTAAGTACACACGAGCAATTGTTAGTAAGACCCTATTGAAACTGCTCTGGTATTCCCCAATGGCCACCCATATAGGTACTGACCTGGCTTGACAACAGGTGTATCCAACGTGATTTGGCCTAAACCCCGAGTAGTCGGATTCCGAATCGGGAAAAAGTATAGATTCCCCCCAATTCGTAGAAGAGAGCTTTCCATAGAGCAAAGACTAGTAAACTATTCTCGCAGACTCATGAAACACTAATGCAATATCTATTGAATAGAAAGCCAATGATAATTATTTTAAAACTCATATTTTGCTTCTGCCAACGAGGTTAGAAGAGGTATATGTATCAAATCGTGTCCGTCTGTTGATTCACGCAATATTTCTTTAATCTTTCAATGAATTTCGATGATGTGAAAGGATGGGCAATAAGTCACAGATGACGTGATTAAATTTTCGAGTGGATACAGAAATTCTTTCATCTCGTGTATTTTAGCAATCTGCATATACTACACAATATCTCCTAAAGTTCTCGATGAATGTCAATAAACTTTCGTTGAAGGGTGGGAAATGGGCTACGGGAGAAGTGATTGGATTTGAGGGCAGATCCAGGAATTTTCACATTAGCCCCCCCCCTGCATTATGGCTATATGTCCACACAATATCTCTGAAAGTTCTCAGCTGATTTCAATTGAATTTTCTGGAAGGCTTGGCCAGGGAAAGGAAGTATTGGTTAGATTTTGCGGCGAATCAAAGATTTTTATTTTGATTGTGTGATATTCCCCCATTTCTCATAATGTGTTCACTCATGTTTTTCAATTTCACATCTTCAAAAGGTCTCAGTGAATTCCAATGATATTTTGTCGATGGGGAGGTCACAGGCTTAGGAATAATTGATAAAATTGAGGGCTGGATCCAGGAATTATTTTCATCCACCTCCCCTACACTAAGGCTACTGACTCCTGCTGTATAGCAACCAACATTTTTGTCATTACCGGACAGCTCATAAAGAAATCAGTAAGTAAATTACGTGTTTATGTTGATACGTATGCGTTGTACACAAAGAAGAGCTGTTTGCAAACTGATTTTCATTCAGTCTTATTGACAATGTAATCGACACAATTGTGAATTTTTCGAGTGCTTTCTAGTTCTTTGTTTTTTATTATATGTTCTTTGAGGTGCTCATCTAGAAGCCGTAGGAATTGTAACATGAGGATCTCCTACCTGGCTTGATATATAATTTTGTGAGTCCTCATACCTTCCTCAACGTTTCTGTTGTTTTCTCTCCTAGATAATTTTTTTTTTCTACAACACATTACGTCCTGATGACCGAAAGTGCTGGCCAACGTCCTTCCTGAGGTTCTTTGAGATATGAAGTCTACTGTCAAGAGATAAAACATGAATGATCTTGTGATCGTTTCAACGCCATCAATTTTGAGTGAAACTGTTCATCTGCTGTTCAAACATGTTTTTTGCCCAACTTTCCGATACTTTTGGACGACTGTATTCATTGATTTATATTCATAAGCAGGGCCCAGAACCATCAGTACATAGTCAACTGCTCACTTTCACCTGCCGTTTAATGAAAATTAATTAAAATTACTCCAACCAATCTTTAGATCACCTGCTTTTGTTCTCATGAGAAATGCCATATTTTGGGATTCAGCTTGCATTTCATGCATATCAGGTTCCTCGTTATCTGTTAACCAAGTTTGCTAAACAGTTTCTTTTTTCAAGTGTTGGTCCTGGGGATCTCACATGTACAGCTGACTGTACCTTTCAAGTATGCAAGGGGGGTCTGCAATCGCACCCAAGTGCCTGCAAAAAGTTTGTGTTCATCATACTCATTACATAGCGTATCTTCCTAATCCTACAATAATTCATCATATGTCTATACGTGACAGTGCAACTCAGTAACCACCCATCATATCCTCATTAAAATCTATTTGTATACTAACGAGACTTCATGACATGTCCTTAGTAAGTTTTTGAAAATTACCACAAAATATAATATTGTGGGATTTGAAACCGATAACAATGATCTGATTTCTATTCATCAATCCTTCTATCTTACTATAATTCACCTATCCTTTATGAGACCCCCTAGATATTTGAATTAAATGTTATCTAAGAGTTCGTGACAGTGATGATTTTTGAACAAGGTATGATTCAATAAATGATTATTCCGAATATATGACCTCTTATTGGGACCAATGGTTCGATTTACGTCCATAGGGCATGTTTCAAGATAGTGTCTTTAGTTTGTCACTAAAAAGTTTCCTATTAGATTGGGAGAAAAACATAAGAATTCCATTATCGCTAAAATGGAACTCATTTTGAATGAGCCGTCCTGTAAAAACGGCGATTTAGAATCAGCACTCTTGAATTATGTTACATTAAATGTAAGATGAGTTCTGCTCAAGAAAGCCACTCATTTTGGATCCCGACGATTAGCCTCGGTAAGAGGTTTTTCAGTCCTAATCTTTGTGCTTAGAGGCATTGAGTATCATTTTAAAAGTCTTTAGTCTGACTCGGCGGTAGATTAAACCACTACCTACGAAATCAAAGGTGAGAACTCCGCCAGTGGGCCAAGATGATCAGTACCAACGGCCTTTACAAAAAAAAATTGGGTTCCATGTTTTTTAAGAAGCACGCTCATTCAGAAAAAAGAATCGATTTTGTCCAAGAGTTTCCGTCAATATAAACAGAGAAAATATTAATAGTTGCCTGATGTTTGAAGGTAGAACCCAATATATCCACTATTTGAATCCGTGAAAGTTACACGATTTCGACAATATTGTCCATTATTTAATGCCTCTGCTCCTCTCTCGTCTATTGCCTATAACTTTTCATTTTTTCCTTTCTTCCTTTTCAATCTTCATTTGATCAAAATTTTATATATGCATGGATCAGTTTCATATGCGAAAAGAAATACATCTTCCCATTCCATCACTGAACTACTTTTCTTTCCTCCACTCTCTTATCAAACTATCTAACTTACTTTTCTTCCACCATCCTTCCTACTCTTTTATTAAACTACCTACATCTATTCCCTTTCCTCTGTCTCTGACTCTCTTACCTTCTTGATAAATTGAATCGTAACATTCTAACACAGGCAGGTAGAAACGTATTGAATATCATTGAAAGTTCCACTGAAAACTTATCATTTTTAACCAAAAGTATCTTTTCAAGAAGGAAAAAATTGATTGACCATGCATAGACCAAATAGATTGCTACATTCATTTTTTGAATAAGCTACATGTTTTTTTTTCGCACTTTCAGGTGAAGGTATGAGATACTGGACCCAAATTTTTGCATCAAATGTAAAAATGAGCATTTTTCTTCCCAATAGGAACACGCTCCTTGGATATTTATCAATAACTCAAGTAGTTTATTTTC
Source organism: Thysanoteuthis rhombus (assembly GCA_963457665.1). Lineage (NCBI taxonomy): Eukaryota > Metazoa > Mollusca > Cephalopoda > Oegopsida > Thysanoteuthidae > Thysanoteuthis > Thysanoteuthis major. The sequence goes on from OY735204.1 coordinate 56,553,565, forward strand.
TGTGTTTATTCAGTTCTCGTGAATGTTTTCCCGTTTTGTCCTTTCTACGAGAAAATTACATCCGTAGCCGGAAACTGATAAAAGTTATTTTGAATCCAATGGCGTTTTTGATGAAAATTAATCCATCATAAATGTATTAGGTAGTAACATATGAAATTTCGTTTTTTTATGACGAAGGTTGATATAAACAACAGAAAACAGTAAGTATTTAATCAAGATATTACCCATTTGCAGCAATAACTCTTTTTCAACGAAGTTCGTATGATAATGTCATCTCTATAAGACTCTGCAGGTTTAGCATTCACACATTCACACATTCAGTAAAATATATACTATAGCTTCCTATCATTGAAACTTTCCGTACGGATATGAAGTTCGAAATGCTTGAAAATATGATAATCTGTACGAGAAATGTCAGGTGAAGATGAATGATACTATGGAACTTCATATTCCAATTCTGTAAGCTGTGGGGTGTGACTTCGTGTCAAACTAAGCTGTACATACATTGTAACTATTGAAGCAGGATGTACTTGATATACTTAAGTCTAGCTTGGTTTGACTCAAGTAGTGAGGATCAAATTCATTACAGAAGTGATGATCAGAATCGCAAGGTAGTTAACCATTACTATACTGATCGTAAATCTATGAATTCTGTGAAAGTACTGAAATGCTCAGGGATCTCATAAAATCCCAAGGGGTTTCACGAAATCACTAGTTTCAAAATTCTTACGTAACATTTATATATGTATGTAGAGAAGTTTGTCCTAAATAAACCCTGTAGACACACGTACACAAGCCCATTTTCACCCTGACCACAAAAGAAACCCACACAAAGCCCAACCCAAAAGGTTAATCTGAGTCAGCACATATTGTTTCTCTTTTTATTTCGTTTCTCTCCTGACATTGTTTTGGTTTGAGCACATAAAAATGTCAAAATATACAATTTTGATTCCAAACGTCTGTCATTCGATCGCTCATTTAATCTTTCTCCCCCTATCCCTCTCCCTTTCTCTCTTTCTCTTTCGCCTTTTCTATTTTTCTTTTCTTACCCGATGCTTCTGTCTTTACCTTTCTTCTTATTTCCCCCCCTCTCTCTCTGTGTCTCTCTGTGTATCTCTCAATCTCTCCATCTCTCCCTTTCTCACTTACCTTTTTTTTGCTTTTTCTTTTCCTCATTTCTCACCCTATGCCTCTGTTCCCCATCCTACTTATTTCCCCCCCTCTCTCTCACACACACACACACACTCTCTCTCTCTCTCTCTCTCTCTGTTCTTATATTGCCTTTCCTCTTTCTCTTTTTTCCATCTGATGCCTCCACCCCGACCCCCCTTTCTATTCCCCCTCACTCTCTCTCTCCTTGTTTTTTTTTCTCATTCTCATTTCTCATCCGATGCCTCTATTCCCCATCCAATTTATCCCTCTCTCTCTCTCTCTCTCTCTCTCTCTTGTTTAGCTTTTTCTCTTTTTTTCCATCCAGTACTGCTGTCCCCCACCCATCTTAGTTCCCCCTTCTCTTTCTCCCTCCCTCTTTCCCCCTATTTCTCCTCTCTCTCTCTCTCTCTCTCTCTCTCTCTCTCTCTCTCTCTCTCTCTCTCTCTCTCTCTCTCTCTCTCTCTCTCTCTCTCTCTCTCTCATCAGTATTTCTACTTAATTTTCCCCCAGACGTACGTTTTCTTCCATTTTCATAAACTCCTCCCAACTCACTTCCTTCATTCATATTCCCTCAACCCCTCACTTCCTTACCTTTCTTTTTCTTCTTTCTTTTCTTTGCTTTCGTTTTCCTTTTCCTCTCTTCCTTCCTTCCTCCCTTCTTTCCTTTGTTCCCTTCCCTTCACTTCATTCCTTCCTTTCTTTTCACTTTCTTCTTCCCTTCCTCTCCAACCATCCTTTTAAATTCCTTCCTTTCTTTCTGCCTTCTTTTTCGTCTTTTTTGCCTTCTCTTGCTTTACCTTTCTTCCCACACGCCCTTTCCCCCTTCCCTTCCCTGCATTATTTATCATTTCCTTCTTTTCTCCTTTCTTTCCTTTTTGTTTGTGTCCTCTCATTCCTTCCCTTTTCTTTCCTTCCCTTTCTTTCTATTCCTTCCTCTTTTCTTTCCTCCTTTTTCTTCCTTTTTCTCTCCCCTTCACCTTCTTTTTTCCTTTATTTCATTCATTCTCTTTCGCATCTTCTTGTTTTCCCTCTTTCTTTCTCTTCTTCTTTCCTTTCTTCACATTTTTCACTTTTCCTTCCTTTCCCCCTTTAAAAAGACTAGATCATTTCCTCTATTATTTTTGTCTCCTTTCCTCCATTACCTTCCCCCTTTCTTTCCTTTCATTTCTCATTCTGTCTTTCTTTTCTCTCTTCATTTTTCTACTCTCTCCTTCTCTTCCTTTTTCATTCCTCCTTCCCTTTCTTTTTCTCCTCTTCCCTTCTTTCTTTTCTTTCTTCTTTTGTTTTCTCACCCTCTCTCTTTCTCTTTCCCTCTCTCCATTCTTTGCCCTCTTTAAAGAGCGTATGGATCATTTTCTCTATTATCACGCTAAATTGTCTAAATCTTTATTTTCTTTAGACATGATCGAAATCTGCGAACCTGTCACCCACTCCACACATATTTTGTCCTGTATTTTTTCATATTATTTTCTATTATTCCAACGTATTTGGCTTTTCTCTAAATCACTTGATAGTTTATTTCTCGCGCCTCCTGCTTTATTCAAACCTCTTATTTTTGCCGCTCAAAGAAAATAACAAACTCCAGCGAATCTATTGTACGACGAAGCCCTACAAGTCCGTTCCGGCCTTTTTGTTCATCGTCAATGCTTGATTGCTTCCGATAGAAAGGGCCAACAAAATGAAAGAATTAAATGGCAAAGAAGAAAAAAAAAGAGGAGGGAGGCGGCTCAGTTCACACCATATTTTCTTGTGTTTATTTTAACATAAAGGCTATTCAATACGTGATGCCCTCATTTATTATTCGTTCTTCTCGCTCAATCTCAGCGGAGCAGCCAGAGATTTTGGGGATTTAGGGCCCCTACGAAATTTAGCGAGATCTGTCAGTAGAATCTAGTAGACAAGAAAAAAGCTCTTTGGGCCCCTCTATTGGGGGCTCAGGGGCGCTTTCAATTAGCCTCGCTGCCCCAACCGTCAGCTACGCCTCTGCTCACTTCTCTTTGTCTTCTCTTTGTCTTCTCTTTGTCTTCTTCTTCTTCTTCTTCTTCTTCTTCTTCTTCTTCTTCTTCTTCTTCTTCCGTGATAAGCATAGCTTCGCACAGCACAAAATCAAATAAGCATAGGAAGATTATGTTGCACCAATTTTCCTGGGAGCTTTTCTGTTCGTCTTGAAAATCAGCGTTCGGAACCCTGGCCATCACCGAAGTTCGAACATTGACGTCTGGTACTGATTAGAAATACGCAACTGTTTCGTCCTCGGGGTAGGCTCGTTATTCAGCACACCCAGCTTTGCCTGGCACAAGACCACAATAGTAAGCAAAGTAGGGATCGAACTCAGATACTGATTGTGTAACCGCCATCTTTTTTTATGTTTTATTATGACCAGGGCTGGCCTTGTGTACCAGAAACACGGGGAGTTGCTCAGGGCACCATGTGCTAGGAGACGCCTGTAATGAGTCTGGGATAGTAGGACTTTCCGAAAAAAAAAAACAAATGAAAACATAGCAATAGATTAGATTGAATAAAAACAGTTGGATTTTTTTCAGGAATATCTGACAGTTGAACACTGCCTGTGGTGGTGAAACTAAAAAAAAAATCAGAAAAAGGAAATCTTATGGCCAATGACAAACTCAGCTGGATATTGCTTGTTTGCTTAAATAGAGAGCTAATACTATACAATAAAGGGCACCGAAATTAAGCTTGCCCAGTGCACCAGGAACTCTAGGCCTTGAACATTACTACGACACGCGTGAGCATTTGTTATCGTTACATTTCGTCAGTTATTCATTCGTTTTTTTTCAATATATTTATTGTTTCTTCAATATATTTGTTGTTTTCCAATATATTTGGATGGTGTCTTCCTTGTTTTCTCTGAGTTTTCCATCTCTTTTTTCCTTTTTACCTTTTTGTTGTATTTCCTACTCACCTTTTTCATACCTGAGTTTTTTTATGCTCTTTCTACCTTAGAAAAATTGCAACTAAAGAAGAAGTCTTTACACAAGGGAGATTTTTAATAACAGATATAACCAACGTGGCTGCAACAAAAACAAAGTGTGTTTACCTAAATTCTTTGCAAGTTCAATATCATATCTAATAGAGTCTAATTGAGAAAAAAGGGGGGGAGAAAAGAGCCTCGTTTTGAATGAAAACGAGGAAGTCTCTCTCAAAATGGCGTCTTCGTTAACAATAGCAGAAATTGAGGAACAAGCTATTAATCTGACAATTTCTGTTGACTACCAGCTGCCAAATATCTCAGAGGCCTGTGGTCTTGGCTTTCCAAAAGGACTTCTTTCCTGTGGTCAAAATGGGATGTTTTCTTTTCCTTTTGATGTGGGACAAAAACAGGAACAAAACTGAAAATAGGGAGAGACCAGTCATTGAGTCGGGTTATATCGACATTCGTTCTATATTTTAAGCCTTTCTTTTATTCTATTTATTTCTTTGTCCCTTTTTTTATCCTCTTAATTATTAGTCACGTGTGATTGCTTAACGCTTAAGCTAACAACTAAAACCAATTACAACAGAAGATTTATATTTTTGTTAAACAGTTTGCCTTACGTGGCATCGCCGAACAAAGACACTCACTTGTTTTTATTAACGAAATTGTTTTTATTCAAGCTCTGTCTCTTGAGTTTTTGCTGTATGTATCCCTTTTCTCTGGCATTATTGCCCTTCTCTCTATATATATGCTGGTGTGTATATGTACGTCCTCATGAGAATTTATTTCTATCATATATCATCATCATCAGTCCTTTATCGTCTCTCTCTCTCGTAGGCGTTGCAGAGTCAATGTTTTCTGAACTCAAGTTCATCACTCCATCTTGTATTCTGCTGGCCTCAGTTTCGCATGTGATTTCTGGAGATCCGTGTTGTGAGTCATGATGTCCATCGGTTGTCTGCCATTCTTGAAACATAACCAGCCCATTGCTTTTTGAGTCTTCTAATGGATTCTTTGATGTCTCAGACTCCTGTTCTTTTTCCCTAATATATTGTGCTGTCTTGTGATCTATCCATGTGAGGTTGAGCATGATTCTTTCATGTGCACTTTGCATGGTTCTCAGTTTGGGGTTGAGTCTTTTGGTTAGTTTCCATCTAAGTCAATGAATCTCCATCCAATCGAAAAGAAGAATCACTTTAGGATAGCAAGCCTTCGATAGAGCAAGCTTAACGTTTGAGAACAAGAAAATCCCATTAATCCTAAGAAAAGAGTATCCATCCAATGCATTATCAAGATTGTCACCTTTCATATACAGGCATATATATTTGGGGAACATCCAGCCATTTAATGAAGCCTACCAAGAGCAAATGATTCCTTTGTCCTTTTATAAGTACTTTCTTTGGGACCTCGCACATTTTTCCCAGCGCCCGGTTCCAGTTGTCCTCTTTCCTGGATCACCATCAGCGGTTCCATCTTGTTCTCCTTAATCTGACCCACGGTCTGGAATCCCTTCCAACTGTGATTTTTTTTGTTGGCTTCAGGAAAAACCAGACGACACAGTGAGCAAAATCTGGACTTTTGGAGTGGGCTCGTTGGATGTATCAATTTTTTCTAGCCTTCTCTTCTTCTTCTCTACATACATTTATGTATTCATACATCCTCATATATGTATCTCCTACATACATACATATGTGTGTGAGTGTGTATGTGTGTGTATGTGTGTATGTGTGCACGCACGTGTGTATATACATCCTCATGTGTACTTCTGTCGTTCTCTCTCATTCATATACTAAGTATGTATCAAAACTTCATATCTCATGAACCGGTTTCGCAGCCTTGATGTGACTTGACAACCAATCATAGGGGCATAATTGTACATGCGTGAACAGACATTCTTCTGTGTGGCTATTTTTTCAGCGGTGAGACACCATTGAGTGAGTTTGTGTACTGTGTGACCGTCGCATTCACAATGTCCGAGCCTGTCCATTCTTCACGTCTTGTGCATGGATTTTTGGCAGAACATCGCATCACCCGAATTCTTCAGCACCGCCCCTGCAGCCCAGATTTGTCTCTCTGTGAGTTCTAGCCTTCCCCAGGGTTAAATTCATCGTTGAAAGGGAGGATAGAGGTTCGGTTTCTGATGACACGCACTTTTTCTAGAAAAAATATGTTTTTGCTTCTAATTTTAGGTGATTTAAATCCGTCCAGACCCCCAATCATTCGGAAATGTGTTAGTTTTCAGAAATGAATAATCTTTAAAGGATTTACTCGGGTAAAGATTCTATTTACAATGTAACTATTGTGTTAAAGTAGGCGTTTATATTCCGCTATTTTTAAGGAAGTATGGATGCAAGTTATCATAGACCAAATCTTGAACCTATCTTTTTAGTTAGCAACTATAGACTTGATGCTAACAATTGCAAATTGACAATTTTATTCTTTAAAAAGCATCAACCAACTTACTTTATACATTTCTAGATGAAGTATTGTAACCCATTATATCAAATTTTGGCTACTGTTAATGATTAAAAGAATTTAAGATGAAGATAAAAAGTTGTCAGAGAATTAATATAATGGATTAACTACTTTAATCTAAAAGTTATCTTTAAGATTTCAGAGATGGGGATTCTATATACAGTGCAACTATAATGCTAAAACAGGCGTTACTTACCACCATTCATTTAGAAGTACTATTATTCAGTCCCCCCCCCCTTTGAAGGCTGCAAAAGTGTTTCGTTAGTATCTTTTTCGGCTTTCATAAAGATTTTGGGGGTGGCTTAGTTGTATTGTAATCAAACTAACAGTTCCTTCAGGAAATGCAGGCTCCGGTATTTTATTAATTCTTGAAATTGAATCAAGTATTGTAAACAATTATATTGATTTATGACTGTTATTTATGATGAAAACAAGTAAAATTAAGATGAAGGTAAAAAGTTGTCGAAAATTGATATAATGAAATAGCTAATTTAGGTGTTAATTCATCTTTGGAAAGCCACGAAGAAGTGTAATGAAACTTTTAATTCCATAGAAAGGTTCATTTACCATTATTTTAATTAATTCTAATTAGATGGGATGGAAAATATGTTCATATCCCAAAAAGAGAGTGTCGAAATAGATTTTTCTTTATTTAAGATGAAAGTATGACATTCCTTATGATAATGGAAAACTGTCTTCATTTGTTGGAGCAGTTTTCCCCACAGAAAATTGCATTTTATCCTAATGAATGGGTTCAATGGGAAAGATATCTCACTCAAACAAGTTTTCAATAATCAAATTAATTAATTGTTGTTCTTTTGAGGAAAGATGTAATATCGGATTTTTTCCAAGTTTAAACTGACGAAATAAAGATGCAAAGGAACTTATATCACTAACATATGCACGTAAGACGAGCTTTGCTAATCATCTCACGACAGCATTCTCACAAATCACACAGATTTTGAAAATTTTATGTTTGTATTTATATTAATCAAAAATGGATCGCAGCAATTCACAGCAAATGATTCATAAGCAAACAATAAATACCCGAGAACATTTCATAGCCAACTTTTCATAGCCGTATACAATTCATAGCCGAATCTATATTGCTAGAACTTACTGATTTGGTGTCGCTAATCTAACTATAATTGAAGAATCTTCAACCTCCATAGAGGAAAAAAGAGGATCCAGCATCGTTCTTGCGACGCATTTCAAGTCCATCCTAACAGGTGAAGCTAGAAACCAGGTCCTTAAAAAGGGCACCGGACAGAATTTCATATGACGAAATTTCCACACTTAAAATATGCCAAGTCGAACTGAAATCTTGGGTTAGATTAATACATAACTAAACCCTCAGAAATTGGTGAGAATATCAATGTTTTTTTCCAATGGTTATCATAATCTAGATATATATTATTGAAGTTTCCTTTTGCACGCATTCCGAAAATCACATGGTATCAAATTTATTTTTGTTTAGTTAGGAATGTTGGTATGTTTTTGTTTTTCTTCGAAATTGTATGAATACAAAAGCTGCAAAAATATTGATACTATTGAAAAAACGACTCTGAAAAGGTTTTATTTTCATATTTATATGATTCGATTTCTGCTTTTAGTATTTCTCTAGAACTGACCAATTGCCCTTTACCGCAACATACATAATAATTTAGGACACTAAACTACCAAGATCACTAATAATTGAAATTTTCCTTTGAAGTGAGGTTATGTGAATCTAATATTCTGGAGATTCGAAAAACACTTTTTAAAAACAATGACTAAAAATACTGAAATTATTTACTTTACTATGCTTCATAGTATCACTTCATAAGTTTATTAAATTTTTATTGCCCTGTTCTTGTTTGAATGTAAGATTATGATAATACACTAAAAGTTTTTCCGTCCGCCTAACACAGCCTAACTCGAAAACCACACAACATAAACCAATGGAATTTTCTATGTGTTTCAGTGTGACCCAGGGTAAAGTTTTTAGCAAATTAATTTTTGAAAACCAACCCCTTTTTTTTCTGGCTGCAGTCAATATAGAAAATGGAGACTCTGTATTGTTTTTACTATTGCCCGTTGAGATGAGCTGAGTGTACGAGGAAAAATGGCTTTGATTATTTTCTCTTGGGCGAATATTTTGTAGAAATCGTAAAAAAAAAATCCCTGAAAGTCACCAAAATCACTTTTTGAAAAGAAATCAAATTAAACACTCTCTGATTTCTTTCTATCTATCTATCTATCGAGCTATCTATGAACCCCTTTTTACAGCAATTCATGCTGCCTGTCAGGGTGGCTGTTCGGTCGAGTATATTTTATACAGTTTTTGCAAAATAACTATTATTTTAATTAGGAAATCATGACAACACAGCTGATGGTGGTTCCAAAAGAGAATTATGAAGACTGTTTCGAAAAGAGGAAGGGGCGCTAGGGATAAAGGTGTGTCGCCTCAAGAGGGAGTACCTTGAAGAGGACTAAGGTGGTCTTGCTCTAGATCAACTGTTTTTCGTATATTATTAAATTATTCGTTAATATCAAATGGATGGATATTTTCCGGACAGACCTCCTATCCATACAAACCATTAAAACTTACAAAGACAAGTGAAACTAATATATCTGTTATAATTATCATTTGATAATTTAATATGGGGGTCGCTCTCTACGAAACGTCAGTGAATAAATACGTTTTCACCCAATCCATGTTTTCCCCATTATGAATTTTTAAAAAAATTTCACCAAATGTCCGTACGAATGCCTTAAGTAAGTTCAGTTCAGTGTGGTGCAGGAGAACAATTTTGAATTGCTCAATGACGACGGGTGTCTTTGTGTAAATGTATACAAGCATTCTTGAGAAGAAATTTATGTTTGTAAAATATATCAGATCAATGGTCCTCAGAGCCCAACTCCCCTATTATCTCAAGTTTCATTAATTTCTTTCCTATCTTTAATTTTCAACGCACCAAACTGTAACCACTGAGCATACAAAAAGAGCTCACCTGATCATTAAAACTGAAATTGGTAAACAGAAATAAACTATTCACTGAACCAGAAGAGAACTTCAACAAACTCAGCAACCATATAACAACCTCCTTAATTGAAGTCGTAAATGTGTATAAGCCAGAGAGCACGCAAACCATAAGTAAACTCTCAGAAGGAACCAAGAATATCATGGGGAAAACGCAGAAACCTCAAGCCACCATCAACAACAATAGAAAAAATCTAAGAAACAGAATAGAGCAAAACCATCCAAAAGAAACGAAGAGAAGATAAAAGAAGATACACGACAGCAGTCAGTGAAAGCATTCTCGAAAAAGATATTGAGAAAATCCCTCGATACAGATAGAAAGCAAATAACTAGTGTAATCGAAGCGAATGTAGACCTAACAACAGATAGGGATCGAATTTTCTATTGCCCCTATTCCACCAAACAAAGGAAACAGAGAAATGAAAAGGAAATACAAACCGAGAGTAATCAATTCGAGGATTCCCCATAGGTCACCCCACAGAAAGTGATGCAAGCCATCAAACAAAGGAAAGACCCCTGGACCCGATAACATCGCCATCGACCTATTCAAAAAAGCTGGAAAAGTTATCACTGGGAAATTTATACCCCAAACAAAGTAGAGTGATAGAAGATTGGAATATAGCAATTATAATGTTATTACATAAAAAAGAAATTTCGAAAGACCTCAATAACTTCAGGCCAATAAGCCTGCTCAACTGAATCTACAAACTCTTTACCAAAGTGATCACCACCAAATCACCTAGACGCTAGATGAAAACCAACTACGCGAACAAGCTGGCTTGAGAAAAAGCTACTGAACATATCCATTCAGTAAACCAACAAAAAGACAAAGCAGCAGAATATAGAATGCCTCTAAATGTAGCATTTGTTGACTTTAAAAAAGCCTTTGATTCAATGGAAACCCTCAAAGTCATTAATTCAATAGTACAACATGGCCTAGACATCATATGTCAGAGTACTGCAACATATCTACCGATACAGTAAATCCCTCATCAGGCTATATAAAGAACCTAAGCCATTTCTAGGAAAAGGAGTGAGACAAGGTGATACCAGCTAATCAAAACTTTTCACAGCATGCCTTGAGATGATCTTCTGAAATCTCGGTTGGGAACACAAGGGAATTAGAATAGACGGCGAACACCCAAGATATCATAGAAACCATTAGAAAACTGAAATGGCAATTGGCTGGACATATAGACAGAATGTCAGACAACCACTTGACATCACAGTTCACAATATTGATCCCCAGAGATCATATGCGAAATTGTGGCCGACAGGTAGTAGGATGGCGTGACGAGCAAGATGAATTCAGAAAGAACTGGCTCTGCGACACCCATGATAGAGAGGTCTGGCGAATCTTGAGGGAGGTCTAAAGATAATGACGATGATGATTTTTTTTTATCATTATATTTTCAATTTTTTGTTCCTCCCTTAAGGCAATTCTCCCCCTTGGATCCAGGTGCCTCCCGGTTGAGAATCACTGTTTTTGAATGAACAGGAATACTGATCAATTTTGGTGCCTTTATAATTAACTAGTTGAACAAGATTGTCCATTATCTCATATCCCTGCTCTTCTCTCACCTTTTGTCTGTATCTTATTATTATCTCCCTTATCCCTTCCAATCTCTGTTGCTCATCCATGTTTCTACCTGAATATTATACATAGATTAGTTTCATATGCGAAAATTTCCTTACTCACCTCAATAAACTACCCAACTTTCTTTCCCCTGCACTATCCAACCATCTTAGTAAACGACCCAACTTTCTTTTCTGACATGCCCCCCTCCTACCCAATTAGTAAACACGGATTAATTATCTATTGATTTTCCCAGGTGTTTACTCAAGCACAGACATACATATACATTTACACATACTTACGTAAATGTTTCTTTATTTCTATATGACTCGGGTATGATTGGGACACTGGTTTTTCATATTGATTGATAGATCGATAGATCAAGCTGATAAGGAGTGATTTATTTTGTTTCCCATTGCACGTAAACATAGATTGAATAGACTGAAACATAGATAGCTTTGTGGAAGAGTATTGTATAAGTTTACGATGGATGAGTTACCTCACTTAAAGAGTGCTCAACCCTGAATAGAGGAGCATTATATATATATATATATATATAGAGAGAGAGAGAGAGAGAGAGAGAGACAGACAGACAGACAGACAGACAGACAGACAGATAGGAACAGAATGAGACGGATAGATATGAACAGAATGATATATATATATATATATGTATGGATATATATAGAGAGAGAAATAGGTAAATAGATTGGTAGATGAATAGATAGATATGGAAAGAATGAGATAGACATGAACAAAATGAGATATATAGATGTATGGATAGATAGGTAGATAGATGAATAGATGGATAGATAGGTAGATAGATGAATAGATAGATGTATGTGTACATCTTTATGAGAATCTCTCTCTCTCTCTCTCCTAAGAATACATATATTAGTCCATGTATGCATATGTGTGTATAAATCCTTATGTCTCTCTCTCTCTCTCACTCACTCACTCTCTCTCTCTCTCTCTTAGATATATGAATAGATAGATCCAAGTTGAATTTAATGCTTTTATTAGTGCTTTCTTTCGTTCGCGACCATAGAGTTGATTCAAAATATTCAGTCTAAAACTTGACTGATGAACTCTTCCTATCAGCGACGAGGCAAGTGGAACTGATAAAATAATAAATATCCAAGTCAATCAGAAAAAAACAAAACAATCTCCCAAAACTTTGAAAGAAAAATGCAATGCTCATTGCTGACCTTGACAATGGCAGGTACACACGATGATTTGATCGTCCAAAATGCTATTCAAAAAGCAACTAGATAAGATAAAAGCATTCCCAAATGGTGATGATGGTATGTTAGGCTTCTCACCATTTTTGCCATTTTCAAAGCCCGGGATTTAACCATTCAAGAAATAATCGAAGCTCGACAAAAAGATTCCACGTGGAATTATTGAAAGGAACATCAGCTTGTGTTCAAATATTTATCTTTCTCTTCTTGATTGGCTCAGAAATCTTTTTTTCTTGTTTCTTGCTATTGAAATGGATTTATTACGAGAATCAAAAACGAAGAAAATTGTGACTGGTCACGAGACAGTTTTCAAAATTTCAACCTAAACGGTTAACAAAGGGAATTCAAAGAGAATTCTTCAATACCTGCTGTAGAACGTGGACTAAATGTTCCTGTACAAGAGTGCAGTGAGCAACTGGCTCGTTTAAATGACACAAGAGAAAAGAAAAAAGAATTTTTCTGAGCAAGGAAGTCGACTGATGATTTCGTTTCGTCCTTGTATTCCAAATGTAACTTGTAGCTCGCTAGGATAGAAAGTTCTCCCACATGTTGTGGATTCTCCAAACATGACACAATTATTTCTTTCACTCAATGCAACATTTGTCTTATTTTCCGGTCAACGGTTCCAAAAGTTCAAGAAATCGAAAAATTCCACAAAGAATTCATCAAATCAAAATTCTTTTATGATGGAATCCTCAATTTATCTGAATGTTGACATAAGATCGGGGAAAGTATTTTAATGACCAACTAATGATGCTATGGATTTTTATGAAAAAAAGATTTTGCCATAAAATGCTGGAAATTTCTACATCAAACTACGTCTACATCTATGTATCTTGGTGTGTGAGAGGGAGAGACTGCGTATCTGTCTATTTCTATCTCTATTTCTCATTTCTACCAGTCGTTCACTATCTTTCCTCTTCTTTCTTCCACTGATCCTGCTCACACTAAACCAATGGTTCTCAAAGTCCCTGGCCAGGCCCCTGAAATGTTCTCAAAATATGTGCTTGTCCCCAAAGAGATTTCATTTCGATTAGGTGATCATACTAAAAATTGAACCATTACAGGTTATCAGAAACTACGCTCATTTTGAAAGATGTATACATTTTAAAACGAGAGCAGGAAAAAAAGTCAAATATTTTTAATCAATTCATTATTCACAGTGCTGCTGCTATAAAAATTATTTTCTCTCCCAAAATTGATTAAAATAGGGTTTTTTTTTTCACTTGATCTTTTTTAAAATGATTTTCCCTTGAGCGGCCTCCTTACATTGGTCTCACGGACCACTTGGGGTCCGTGCACCTCACTTAATAAACCGCTGTACTAGACACACTATGACCAAAACAATCACAACCCAATTTCACCTTTTCTTTTACGTGATTGTTTTGGTCCTTAATAACAATCAATCAGTTTTTTTTCACCCTTTCTCTCTTTCTCGTTATATTTATTTCATCCCATTTTACTGCTTCGCTAACAAACTGCTTCTCCGTTGTCTCGATATTCGCTCTGGCCGACACGAAGTACAGGTGACTGATTTTAAAATATCAACAGTGCCCACCAAATAGCCCCCCCCCCCGACCCATGCAATAATTGGCTGGTGACAGTCGCAATGGAGGGAGAAACAGGGGAGAGCAATCAGTCTAGAAAGGAGAGGAAGGTAAATGTTGGTAGAAGTGTCCAAGTCGACTGGATTGACAGACAGATTGCACGCGGCGGCGGTCGGGCTCGTTGAAGGCTTTTTGGACTCATGGTGTGGCGTGTCGTTAACCGTCTGTTTTGGGGGGGTGAGGGCAGAAGGGAGGGAGGGGAAGAGAGGTAGGGAGGGAGAAAGGACGAAAGGAAGGAAGGAGGGACGAAATATGAGTGACGGTGGGGACAGAAGGAAGGAAGGGAGGAAGATAGGAAGGGAAGAGGGAATGAAGGAAAGACGAAATATGGGGAACTGTGGGGGCAGAGGGTAGGACAGGAGGGAGAAAGGAAGGAAAAAGGGAGGAAACAAGGTGAGACGAAGTAAGACGAGGAATGGGGAAAGGAATGAGGGAAAGTAAAAAAAGGAAGAAGCGAAGTAGGATGGAGTGAAAGAGGAAATATTTTTCAATATAAGTGGTCAAATCGAGGGAAAGATTCTGTTTCCACTGTTAAGCGATAAAATATCTTCCCTTCGATTTTGACACCTAGAAGTGGAAAGAAAATCCTAGACTTTGATCAATGAAAAAGGAAAAACAACTTTCCCTTCGAAAGAGAAAATGTTCACCTCCGATTTTGAGATCTGAAAAGGAAAAATGAAAGTTCTCCTAGGTATTGTCCCCTAGAATAAAAAAAATCTTACCCACGATTTTAACTCCTAAAA
>OY735204.1:56573315-56640815 GCA_963457665.1 Thysanoteuthis rhombus
TCTTACACAAATTAAAATATATCCGAGAATTTTTTCACATGGATTAACTAATAATAAATAAGGAGTTGTTGGTTGACCGAGCAGATGATGACAGGGAGAATGCACAGAGCGAGCTGAGTTCAATCTCCGGCTGAGACAGTGCTCATTTCGAATTAATGCCTTGGAAATGGGATGGATCCCCCTCTCTCTCTCTCTCTCTTTCTTTCTCTCTCTAGCCATGGGCAAATAGTGCATGGTGATGTGAGTAACGCCTCTTCGGATGCATGTCTCCTCTAAGTTTTATTCATATATCGTAAAAGGGCTAAGTTAGTAGTAATGTGATATATGGATCCCCAGTAGAATCGACTGAAGTCATAGCCAGCGCAAAGACCCCACCTAATACATAGATAAAGATAAAATAATGAGTATATGAAAGATATTATAAGGAATATCGATTTATGTTCTAAAAGTATGATGTTCTTGATTCTCTTTCCGCAACCATGGACTTGTCCATTTGAGAACAAGTTTGCTGATAAATAATATCGTCTAGCCACAGTTTTGAACTATGGACTCTCCCTATGAAACGAGATTTTCAGTTTTTATCTAAAAAGAAATCTTGATAGAATTCAAACCACTTTTCGAGAGTTCGCTTTATGCCCCTTTTTCATTTTTTGAAAAAAGGGCGAAAAGTGAAAATAATGATCAGCTTGTTCTGCAGCGAGCCATTATAGTGGCAGCACCCACCTTCTTCTCTTTTCTACAACTCAGTCTCCTTTACCTCCCACCACTACTACCTCCAATAACTCAGCCAAGCATGCCATCCTCACCATTTGGGGGATTTGGGAACGCTACAAGAAATTCCCATATAAACATAAGGTAATCAGTTCTTCGCTTCGTGCCATCTTCGCTTACGAAAGGCTTTTATAGTATTTTTCTACTTTCGGTTAGCGGTAATTGTATTTTACCAATAATAGAAATGTAAAAGAGGGTATTCCAGGGTAGTTTCGCTTTTCCTTTTACTGAGTTAGTGATATGTTTCTTTATTTCTAGATATTCTGATATGATGATTTCAAGGTCTTTCCCCTCTTACAGTCTCTTTTAACTTTCACGGGACTTGAATATTTCATGTAACGAAGACAGGCGTAACTTCAGGTGTTTGGTAACATGACCTCTTTTACCTACAGTCCCCCCACTTTTACGATTGAGCCATAGAGCTTTGCTGTAATAGGTAATGTCTAAAATCAATACCGGCTCATTTTACGACTAGAACCGTAATCCAGCTGTTGAGAGTCGACGACAATGACCAGACCCTGTCTCTCTTACCGGGTGGCCAGCGGAGACCCATCACTGATCGCCAAAAGATCACATCAGACCATGAGAGGGACAGAGAGAGGGACAGAGAGACAGACAGAGAGATCGGATGGAGGAGGGAATTGTCGGTGCAGGGGTTGGATAAGGGAAAGATATCTAGCAGCTGCTAACTAGAAACATCCCTCCTTCATCTTTTTATACATAGATTGTTTTTGCATTTGTTGTCACTTTCTTTGCACATTTGTCCATTTCTTGTCGCTTGCAGCCAGGTCAGACAGAGGTTTCAGTTGGTGTATATGGGGGGTGGCCTCTAGCTTGCGTTATTGTGCTTAGTTTAGAGATCTGTTTTTTTCCTGGGTGGATTAACGAGATCAACCACAGGAAGCTCTCGACATGATCATCATCATTTTCCGTCTAGGTATCTGACCAAGCTTTAATTTCGGTGATCGTACGAGGAGGTGATTCGGTCGAAACGTGGCATGTGAGCCGCAATGCCCCAGACCTTCATTCGTTTTCTGGCCTTTCTTTGTAGCCCTTCATCTCTGCCGAATATATGGACCCTATCAAGGTTGAAAATTGTGGGGGGGCAGCTTTTTACTGCTGCAGTCTCGACACGTAAAGTACTAATAGGAGAGTACCTAGTCCAAATGTTCACTCACCCAATCTCTATTTCCTTCTTCCCTTCTCCCTTTGTTATTTCCTTCTTTTCTCTTCTCTCCTTCATTCCTTTCCTCGTTCTCTTCTTTCTATCCTTTCATATTCACTCCCCATTCTCCGTCGTTTCATTTCAGGCTCTTTTACCGCACAATTTGGGTGCATGTGCTCCTTCCGGTAGATCGCATGTTTTAGTGGCACAACAATGTTTACGTCTTGTCAGAAAGTGGCGCGCGTGTCTATTCATTGACTTATGT
The DNA here is from genome assembly GCA_963457665.1 of Thysanoteuthis rhombus. Classification (NCBI taxonomy): domain Eukaryota; kingdom Metazoa; phylum Mollusca; class Cephalopoda; order Oegopsida; family Thysanoteuthidae; genus Thysanoteuthis; species Thysanoteuthis major. The sequence goes on from OY735204.1 coordinate 56,575,517, forward strand.
TAAAACAACCTGGATTCATTGGTGAAGCGCTCAAGAGCTTCATAGCGAGTAACAAACATAATCAAATTAATCCAATAGGTAGGTTTCTGCTCACTTACACTGATACCACTAGGCTAACTGGATTTCTTACAACTACAGCTAAAGACGCATATGCTAGTTCATGGGTGTGGGAATTTCATGCACATGCGTGAATATATATATATATATATATATATATATATATATATATATATATATATATATACATATACATATACATATATATATATATATATATATATATATATATATATATATATATACATATACATATACATATATATATATATATATATATATATATATATATATATATATATATATATATATATATATATATACCGGTTTCCTTTTGAATGAGCATACCTTTAACAAGATGCTACCTTGCGTCCACCCTTTGTGTCAACAGAATCCGGTTTATTTTGATTAAACAAAAAAGTTTTCTTTTACATATATATATATATATATATATATATATATATATATATATATATATATATATATATATATATATATATATATATATATATAAGATGGAGATATAAGGGAAATAAAGAGTTTTCTTCGGTCTTTTTAAACAGTTTCCAGATTCGACACAAAACAAGCCAGGGGCTGTGGGGTGGAATGTGCACCGTCCAAGGCGGATGCGACTGGGTCGTCGTTTTTTTGGCTTGCTTTAAGGACAGGTGGAGTGTTAGGGCTCTGGGTTTAGAGTTGATGGACAGGTGGAGCGTGCCGCCACCGTTTGTATGGATTGAATGAATGCAATTATTTTGAGGGAGAAAATAAATTTTGATGTTTGATCTGCAAGGATGTGATGTCTGGTTGGAGATGAGAAGTTGGAGAAACGCAAAAATGTGGAAGGGGCACGAGGGGGAAGGACAAAGAAGGTTGCAATGAAAATAGAAAAAAGGGATGAGGAGAGAGGGGTTGAGATAGATAGATAGGTAGGTAGGTAGTTTCCTTTACACTTATTTTATTGGTATTTCCAAATCATTTTCTTTTTTCGTTTCTCAAAAACGATTTGCTTATTTTGAAAGTTTTTTTACTATCTCGCTTTTACTAAATCATGTAACAAACAATAAGTTCTTGTTAGGGGGAAAAAGACTGGTACAATGGGGGAAAAAGACACGTACAATGGGGGGAAAGGCACGTACGATGGGGAAAAAAGATACGTACAGTGGGGAGAAGACGCGTACAATGAGGGAAAAGTCACGTGCGATGGGGCTAAGACATGTACAGTTGGGAGAAAGACACGTACATTGGGGGGAAAAGACACGTGTAATGGGGGAAAAGACTCGTACAATGGAGGAGAAGTTGTGTACGATGGGGGAGAAGACGCCTACAATGGGGGAAAAGACACATACAATGGGGGAAAAGACACGCAAAATGGGGGAAAAGATACGCACAATGGGGGGAAAAGACACGTACTATGGGGGAGAAGACGCCTACAATGCGGGAGAAGACGTCTACAATGGGGGAAAAGACACGTACAATGGGGGAAAAGACATGCACAATGGGGAAAAAGACTCGTACAATGGGGGAAAAGACACGCACTATGGGGGAGAAGACGCCTACAATGGGGGAAAAGATACGCACAATGGGGGAAAAGACACGTACAATGAGGGAAAAGACACGCACAATGGGGGAATAGGTCACATACAGAGGGAAAAGATACTCACAATGGGAGGAAAAGGCAGGTACAGTGTTTTACTGCTATGGGAATATGCAAGTAAAGTGTTCCCCTTCTCATTTTATATGATGTATGATTGCTTCGTTTTGCATATAAAGTACTTACTTAAGATCTCCTATTTGAACAGTTCACTGATGACAAAAATTAGATGCTAAAGTAGAAGTCTGAAAATCTGGATGCCGGAAATCTTGACCACCCGAGGATATCGGACATTTTGAAAACTCTCGAGCTTTTATAATTTAACGAAAATATCGAGGAAATCTACGGTTAGATATTTTAAATGTTGTTTTGTACTTTGTATTATGAAAATATTTCGTTAATAAACTAAAAATAAAAGATCATTTCGAATGAAATAATTTCTGCTTTCATTTATTTGCTGTACTTTGCTTCAACGACGCTCATTCTTGAACATGATTTTAAACATTACACACTTTTCGTTTACATTTTTGTCAAATGTTAATTTTTCTTTAAAACTGTCCGTTTTGATAGATGAAGCATTCAGTGTGCGCTAATGAACCATCATCATCAGTCTTTTAGCGTCCATTTTTGGACATAGACCTTCCCCAGGATTCGCCACACTTCTCTGTAATGGGCGTTGCGGAGCCAGTACTTTATGAATTTGTCTAGCTCGTCCCTCCATCTAATATTCTGCCGGCCTGGGTTGCACATGTGATCTCGAGGGACCCATGTCACCATTTCCATCAGTTGTCCACCATTCTTGCAACATGGCCAGCCCACTGCCATTTGAGTTTTTTATGGATTCTATGATGTCTCTGATCAAAATTTACCTGTTCATCTATTCTTTATTACTCCCTGAATTTGAATTTTAGAAGCACTGCCGGAAATCTGGATCGACCCAATCGCCGAGCAGTCCGGATTTTCGGACTTTTGTTTTATATGCCCAAATACCCACGCCATATGGCTTTAAAACCAACGTGTCGATTATTATTTTTTAAAATCTGGGATAGGCAGATAAAACATCTTGCCCCCACCTCTCGAAACCAGGATTCTTGCGTTACTTTTATCAGCTAAATCAGAATAAATCAGCCATATCTAGCCGAAAAAAAGCTAATTTGCCAATCTTGCAGCCGACGAGCAAATGTATAACACAATACAACCAACCCAGGGTCGTGCTCAGTAATTTGACACGTTATTGAATATTACTCTCTGCGATAAAAAAAAATCACAGACAGTCAGGTTTCCCTGCTCCCCGAAAGTAGAGTGACCGATGAAACTTTTCGTAAGCCGAAATGACTTAAAGCAAAGACGTCATTACCATTAATTTAGATACGAACATTTTTTGAGCGTCTCCAGACTCCAAAATTGTTTACGATGGTATGTCAGGCTGGGACATCGGACACCATCGTGGTGGGAGATACAGGAGACAGGGCTGTTGAAGACAGGGAGGAAGGGTGTACACACTGCTTCTATAATGGCTCGCTGTGAAACAAAAGCCGAACGATATTTTCGCTTTTCGCTTTTTTTTCGAAAAAGCGGAAAAGTGGCGTTAAGCGAACTTTCGAAAAGCAGGAACTACTTATGTTTGAATTCAATTATATGATTTTATTTAGAAAAGAAAAAAAAACTCACTGTTCACTATATAAGTCGAAGGTTCATAAATATTACTTATTAATGGATATTATTTATTCATGAATCTCTTACTGAACAGGCAATTATAAATTTCATTTATCAATAAATAATAGACTTGATTGTTGAAAGTCTCTTCGCACTTTTCTGTCGATAATAACCAAAGGACATTTATTTCACAGTATTTATTGTTTTCGTGCATAAATAATTATATTATAACAAGAATAACTCGCCATCGCAGTCAATTACTGAACAAACGTAGAGTCAAAATTTGAAGTCGTGTAAAAAAAATAATCCATGGGAGAAGAAATATGGTCAGATCAAATTCTGTTTATGACATCGCAGGCATTTTCCACAGGAAAACATCTAAAATAGACTAGTAAAAAAGAATATCTAGAAACATCTACATTCTGGAGAATCGGTATGGCCAGGAGTGCTTGAACACACAAACAATGACAAAAACACATAAATAAACACATAAATACGTAAACAAAGACGCAAATACGTAAGCAGTGACACAAACATATCAACAAACACAAACACGTAAACAATGACACAAACGCGTCAACAAACACAAAACGCGTAAACAATGACACGAACACGTAAACAAACTCATAAACACGTAATAAAACATGTAAATAAACATATAAGCATGTAAACAAACATACAAACTCATAAACACACACACGGGCACGCAAAAACATCATCATCAACATCATTCTTTTAGTGTCTGTCGCTGGACATAGACCATCTCAAAATTCGTTTACACTTTCTGAAATTACCAAGGTATGTTTTGTCGGCTCCAGTTTTGCACGTGATCTCTGGGGATCCATGTTGTGAGTTGTAATGTCCAGCTGTTGTTTGTCATTCTCGCAACATGACCAGCCCATTTCAATTTAAGTTTTCGTATGAATTCTATGATATCTCAGGCCCCTGTCTTTCTTCTAATATAATGTACTATCTTGTCATCTCTTCACGTGATGTTGAGCTTGATTCTCTCTTGTGTACTTTGTAAGGTTCTCACTTTAAAAGTCAGTCCTGTGGTTAGATTCCTTGTTTCAGTTCCGTAGGTGACTATCGGGAAGATGCATCGTCTGTATTCCCTTCTTTTTTAGCACTGGCGGGATTTCCTTGTTCTTGAACGTTGAGCTTGCCCTGTCAAAAGCTTGCCGACCTAAAGTTATTCTTCGCTTGATTTCTCCTTCTTCTGAGGATTTCATGGAGATTCGTTGCCCTAGGTTGTTGTACTTTCTCCATTTCTGCGTCTTCGATTTTGATCGACGTGTCTTTGTCTTCAACATATTCGTTGTACATGACATTTTTTGAGACATTTTTACTTCATGTGGAGGCCAACTTCTTGCACTCTTCCTTCAGTCTATCAAGTCATGCAAATATAAAGAAAGGACCTTTTGCCATCAATGGATACGGCTATTCAACGGAAGTGTGCGGTGACCAAACGTTGAAACAGCACAAAATAGAATTGACGAGTCAAGTTTGAACTCCAGCTGTGACAGTTTGTGTTTACTTCACACAAATGCCCTTTGCAAAGGTATAAACCAATCTATCCTCACTCCCCAAGATAAGGGCAAAAGGCAGGGCAGATTCTATCCGTACATGATTGGCAACTAGTCCAAGAAACGGACAACTCAGATTCCAAACCAGCCTGAAAAGGACTAGACCCCGTAAGGCTATCCCACCATTGACACAACCATGATAAAATCATTTGTGATGCCCCAATGACCCTGTGATAGGTTACAGAATAGATAAATAACATAAGTGCAAGATGGTCCAACGTTTTGCAACCAGGAAACAAAAACGGTGAACTGAGTATTCCCAGCGACGTTTTCAGTGTCTTCGTCGCATTTTTTTGATATATGAAGTGCTCGATATTTTTTTTATAAAAATAGAATTATCATACTTATGTTTTCCACAACAAATTTGTTTCATATCTTTCGATCCCTGGGGGGATTTGTGTTTCAGATTACTCGTAATTTCCTGCATTTTAGTTTCATTGTCTTACTCTCGATTATTACCTCCTGTTAATTCAAAATCGAATAATTTTCCTTGCACAACCTGTCTTAGTAATATTTGAGGTATTTGTCGATTTTTTAAATTTGCTTTGAGTTATTTTAATTTAATTCTAATATTTCTTATGATATTCACTATCTTACTTCTTTTATATTTTGGATTTAAAATCCTATATTTACTGTTTTGAGTTAATTTTTTGGATTTTTTCATTTTGATCTTTCATACAGCTGTTAATAATTAGATTTATTATATTTTTGTATTGTTTTGGCGTGTTATTTTTATCAATTCCAATTAAGGTTTTTTTATCTTTATTTTTTTCTGTCTGTTTTTATAATCTTCTTATGATTTTGATTTGTTATGTGATCTAGTCATTAGAACGGATCCATCAATTCATTTTTGATTGGGACATATGTTTTCCGTTTTAACATTTTGTACGTTTCGGCATTCGTTCATGCCTGTCCTCACGGTATCCCCTCGGTATCTCTAGAAGTTCTCAACGGATTTCAATTAATCATCTTCATTGGGATGTGGGTATTTTAAGATAGAATGAATTAAATTTGGGGGCAGATCCATTTGTTTTTGATAGGGATATATTTTGCGCTTTTTTCAATACATTTCTATATTCACCCTTGTCTGTCTAGACGATATCTCTAAAAGTTATAAATGAATTTTAATTAAATTGTTTGGAACAGTAAGACAGGGGAGAAAAAAGAGAAAAAATTAACAGAAGTAATAAAATTTGGAGCTGACCCAGGAATTCGTTTATGATTGAGAGACATTTTTCGGTTTCTGTAGTTTATATAATTTCTAATTTGTTAAAGAAAAACAAGCAGGAAAATCCACATATACGCTACAATGTTACCTGTCCGATGACGGATCTTTTCTAACATTTTGAATATTCTTATGTATTTTTGGTAATATCAAGTTTGGTCTATTTTAGTCATATACATGTAGCTGTCCCATGAACGTTCGTAAATTGAAGCAAGCTTTCATTACTTATGAATAAGGACAAGTCACACAGCACTCGCTTCACAATTGAACAGATTTGACAGGTGAGAGACACCAACATGGAACAAATATTTATTTCACTATATTTCAAGTAAAAAGTAATTTTTTTTTTGGTTTAGTAAATATTGAATTGAGTGATTTTATCCAATCTTAATATAGTCTTCATATAATGAATTCTACCTATTATTTTATTTTTGGAACATTTATAATTGAGATTAAATTTTCTCTCAACTGACAAAATGGAAAAAAATAGAGCATGGCATGTTTTAAGCGTTGCAAAGCCTCGGACACTGGTGGTCTTCTTCTTTTATACTTACATTTCTGAAGGTTTGTGACCCCTTCTCCCCTGAACAGCGCATCGCAGCCGGAGCTACTGATTCAAGGTACCCCTAAACACGCAGAATAAATCCGGGATTATTCGTAACATTTTTAGGGTTTTTGAAGAGATCGATTTACTTCATGACTGTAATGCTGAATTGGACCCCAAGTTTACGTTTCCAGTGGAAAACGCCGTGATGTCATATCAGAATACTTATTCAGTCCACATTTATTCTTTGGGATAAATATTTCTACCTGACTTCATATTCTGACGACACTATTTTTTGCAAGATTTTTTCATGTTTTTTCCCCCCCAGAACGCAAAATTCGGGACAGAGCGGGGGGGGGGGATTGCTCGCTTAACGCGTGACCGTTCTTGCCACTAAACTACTGGAACTTGGCAAGCGTCTGTCCAAAATACTTTTTCATGATAAAAAAAATAAAAACTAAAATTGATTGAACTGAACTACCAACAAATATGGCACAGAAGAGATCGTGGATAGGGGATGAGTTTAAGGGTATTGGTTTGGACTGCCACTAACCACTAAGTTCCAGTGGTTTGGTGTTAAAAACGGTCGCGTGTCAAGCGAGCCACACTCCAGTATAGAGGGTCGTGAGTTCGATTCTCACCTGAATCAAATTCTTTATTCCGATCTGCGCTGTTGAAGAGTGCCCAGCTTGAGTTTAGTTGTGATAAAAGGCAACAGCCATTAAGATGAAGATAAATAATAGCAAAAATAAATAATAACCTTCAAACGTATTTGGGGGTGACGTGTGCAAAATATGAAAGTTGTAACTGGTGTAAACGCTCAAGTATGAACGTATTCAGCGTTATAAAACAACAGACACTGGTGTTAATAGGTTCAAGTAGATTTAGGTGGAAGTGCCCATTGTTTCAAATGTTGGTTGGGAGATATCTTTTTATCTGTCGACTATGCCCGAATATTTCATTTTCATCAGTATTCGCATTGCGCTTTATCATTATCACCATCATTCTTAATCATTACTGTCATCATACATTATAACTATCATCATCATTCAGACATCGTTCTAATTACGATTCTTTTTCTCTCTTTTCTCTTTTAAATTGAAGTCGTCGTGATAGGTATGCTTACTCAACAAGATCTCGGATCCCTAGTAATACCTTCGTAACTTGTAGAGAGACGACAGTTCCTGGATTGATATAGTGTATAAATAAAGGCTTAGGATAATTAAACAATGATTGCTTTTTCAGCCGGTCTAATATTATCAGTATCATCATCATCATTATCATTCTTAATCATCATTGTCAACATATATTATATCTATTATCATCATCGTCACCATCATCATTCTGTTGTCATCCTTAATTATAATTCTTTATCATATCATTGTTTTGGGGGTTGTTTTTTTTTTTTCGAATCGAAAGTCGTTGTGATCAGAATTCCTGATGCGTATCTGGTGTCCCGACGATATGAGGAGAGGCGACTTTCATCATCAAGTGATGTATTAGGAGAGGCAACAATGCCAAATAAATCATTGTGACACACCGCCGCCCTACCCTGCGTATAAAACACATTATGAGACGAGGAGTAATGGGGAGGGGGAAGAGAGCGAGACAGAGTGGAAGAGAGAGAGAGTGGAAGAGAAAGTGAGAGCAGCGGCAGTTGATCGAGGAAGGTGAGGCAGGCTTACAATGAGTGATCGATTATCATTATTATTATCATTATTATTATTATTATTATTATTATCATTATTATTATTAAACACTCAAACACACACACACACTCATATATATATATATATATATATATATATATATATATATATATATATATATATTACAATGAAATACTTTATAAGCCAATGATCCATGTGCGGTAGAGGAGTATTGAGTTGAGAGAGAGAATGTAAGAGAGACAGGGAAAGAGAGAGAGAGAGTAGCTGGAGTTGACACAGAAACAATTATTATTATTAGTAGTAGTAGTAGTAGAAGTAGTAGTATATTTAGACCCGTTGAGTTTTCGCAGGTGCGAGTGACGTAGCGGTTAATGGCGTGTTCATGGAATAGACGAGCCGAGTTCAAAACCTGGTCGACCCTGAGTGCGTTCACTTAGCACAAATGCTCTTGATAAAAAGCATGAATCCTTTCTCTCTCTCTCTCTCTCTCTCATCCTCCCTCCAGCTATGCAAAATAGCAGGACAGATTCAACACTCCAACCTCAAAAAGACGACCAGTCTAGAAGAAGGACCACTATGATCTCAAACCTATTACTCTCTCCTTTCCTAGGGACTACATACGCTCGACCAAGATTGGGGTTATGTCGACTGAACATACCAGTATCTTTATTTTGTGGACTGGACATCCCGGTATCTCGATTTTGTAGGCATGACATCCTGGTACCCCAATTTATGGGACTAGACATCCCAATATCTCGATCCTATGGACTGGAAATCCTAGTAACCCAATTTTGTGGACTGGACAACCCAGTATTACGATTTTGTGGACTGGACATCCCAATATCTCGATTCTATGGACTGGATATCCTAGTACCCCAATTTCGTTGACTCGACACCCCAGTATCTTCATTTTGCGGACTGGACAACCCAGTATTACGATTTTGTGAACTGGACATGCCAGTATCTCGATTTTGTGGACTGGACACCCAAATATCTTGATTTGGTCGACTGGACATCCAAGTGCCTTGATCTTGTGAACTAGACATGCAAGTACCTCAAATTAGTGGAATGGGCATCACAGGAACTTGATTCTTTGAACTGGACATCCCAGTATCTCGATTTCGTGGACGAAATACTGGTATTTTGATTTCGTTGACTTGACACCCCAGCATCTTTTTTTTGTGGACTGGAAATCTCAGTATCTCGATTCTGCGACAGCTATAGCAATAATAATAATAATAATAATAATAATAATAATAATGATATCTGTTTCATTTTCATCATCATTGTCATCATCGTCCCCTTCTCTTTATCATCAGCTGCATGGCCTTAATTATATTTCCTTCTGCGGCGAGCTTTGACCGTCGCCTAATCTATTCCGCCAACATTTCCACCCCTCTTTTTCCCCGTCGCTTTTCGACATACCCGCTTAATACCCACGATCGTGTGGATTCGCTTTTTGATTGATGAACGCGAGTCACTTTGATGTGACGAAATCGAACCCTAATTGATTATAATGCTTTTTTACCTTTGCAATTGCTGGATGCAACGACGATCCAGACCAGGCCACCGACCCTTGACACTGTTTTCTGGGTGGATAAAGAACTGGAACAATCGCAACACCTTGAATAGGAAACAAAGCACACCCAACAGAAGGGCACCAGGTCTTACCGGGAACAAATAGAATTTTTGAGACCATTTGGAGCGTATGGTGCATTGTATCTCAGGTGTGCTCTGTGCAACAGATTTTCAGATATGTCATCGAGTGACTGTCAAAAGAAGTGTTGTACTCACCTTTTTAACAAAAAATCGCATATATATGGAGTTATCTGCCCTTTGCAGGGATGTACGTGCAATGCCTAACACAGTTGAAAATCTCTTTAGAAATGGTAAATTCTTTGTCGCTTCCTCTTTGACGTCACACGAAACTACCAATAAGATAACTGTTTGTTATCTTGACGGTATTTCAACTTGGGCGGTAAAACTTCTTTTCTCTCTCTGACGGCCTGGAGGTAAGCTCGTTTTTCCGTTCTCTCTTTAGTTAGGATAGATTACATAGTTTTTACACACACACACTTTTTATACATATACTTTCACATATAAAAAGTAATCCATTCTTCATTCATCTAAAAGAACACATTCTATCCGAGTTGAGTACTCTCAATGTACTTAGGTCGAACTTCCAAAGATAACATTATAGTGGCTTTAATTCAGACGACCAAAACTGACAGACATTCTGAGACTTTATCTTGCATTTAGTAAGTGACATTCCTTTCCCTTCATTTTCCTTTTCTCCTGATCCTTATCGCAGTAGATCTCTCCAAACATCTTTGTGTCAGCAGAAATATTCCAGAAATTCCTTCTTTTAATTCATATTAGAAATAAAACTTATCATTGTTAACCTGTTCGATTGTCCCTTTTTCTGCGTTTGTTAACAATCAAACTAACTTTGTACTAACCTTGTTTTTGCGTTTAAGCAGTGAACACTATATTTACTGGAATTTATCTTCTTAGATCAATTCTGATTATTTATTTTCGGGGGCTGACATAACTAGAAATCCAAAAGAAGCTTTTACGGTTTCATTTTGAAAAAGAAATTTAGAACTTTCTTTCCTTCTTTTATGTTTTATATAGCATCTGCTAATTACGGCAATTTAAAAATGTTGAACCGTATGAAAACTTTTCATTATTTCTCTTATTTCTTTGTATTTGATAGCTGTTTGCAACATTAAATGAGAGAGGATGTGAGATTTAACAATCAGGATCACCTTCCCTACAATTTACCAAAAAGGATTTTTCTATCTACTGCTTTTACAGAAACTAAAATATTTTTGCGGTTTTCTGCACTCGTAACACAGAGCGCACCCGAGATGCAAAGCACCATACGCCACCGTAAACAATGGGTTGGCAACCTTTTGTCTCAGCAGGCCGAATCACAAATTAATTAGCGGACTCCAAACCAAATAAATGTCATAACAATGCTTGAAACACAGGAATTATCCATTTAAATACATCTAGTTATATTTTGTGTCAAATTAATAAATAACGCGTGACAGAAAATCATTTTTAGTTGACCAAGGATGCCGATTAGTATTCTAAGAACTCAATTTAGTCACAGTTGATTCCAATCGAAGCATTTTTTGAATCTAGCCAAATGACACAAGTCACCCTTAAAACATAGAAATAAGCATTGTATCACGAAATTTCCTCGCCCAAAAGAAGAAACTTTTTCCTATAAAAAAATTATGTACGACTTTGTCATACCAGAGAGCCGATTTGGTTTCAAATTAAAACAAGGTACCTTTTGTCTTAGTGGTATGCCATATTCGGTCCACGATGGGATTTCGAGTAAACCTACTGGCAATGGATTGTGAAATGAACCCACAACCCTCCCTCTTTCTCTCTCTCCCCTCAAGGAATAAAAAATTATACCGTTTCCTTTGTTTCCAGTGTCCAAATCACGACCGACTTTCCCACAAAGAACCTCTTTGGTCGAGCAGAAATTGAGGATTTTCGTTACAAAGTATATTCAGGCCAAGAAAAGCATTTTCTATGCTAGGAAGCCATTTCTATTGTCTCCAATTAATGGAGTGCTATCTTTTTTTTACAATCGATCCTCAAACCATCGACTTTGTGTCGCTAGGCCGTCATTTTGAACTCTTTTTACAACAAGTGAATTGAGGATTGAATGCCTTTTATAACTAACATTGGTTCTTTGTTGATCAACGGGTCGGAAAATTCCTTGAACGTCTATTGTTAAGGGTTAGGGTTGGGTTGTTGAAGGGTTTGTATTGGAGAATATTTTGTCTTCGAAGGAGAGATTCAGTTTTGTATATCTTAGAATATATCAACGCATATGTGTTTGATCTTTATATTCTCCCGTATATTTATATATATATACATACATATATATATATATATATATATATATATATATATATATATATATATATATATATGTGTGTGTATGAGTGTGTGTGTGTGTGTGTAGAGAGAGAGAGAGAGAAGGAGAGAGAATTTACACCAAGTACCATAATAAGAAAGTATATAAGAAAAATTGAAATATATGTAAAAAAAAAAAATTAAAATAAAAAATCACTGGAGAAAATAACATGAATTACATCAACAGATATTGAGAAATAAGTGACTGAAGTAGCACAAAAGTATTGTAACATATTCAGTATTTAAAGCTGTAAAGCTTTCTAGACTATATACAGATATAGGTGTGTGTGTGTGTGTGTGTGTGTGTGGAAAAGGTTGACTATTTGTAATAGAAAAGTTCGTGGAAGTCCCTTATATATATATATATATATATATATATATATGTGTGTGTGTGTGTGTGTGTGTGCATGTGTGCGTGTGTGTATATATATATATATGTGTGTGTATATATATATATATATATATATTATAAGAATGCGTTATATTACTTGAAACTCTATTTGAAAGTAGGATAAACAATTAGAGAAAAATGGGGCTATACTTTCTTTGTTTGTTTTACTTATGCTGTCTAGGCCGAATGTCTCATTCTCCGTATAACAACGGGGATCATTTCTATTAATAAAACACATTCTTGAATATTTAGTCGGATTATGCATCTATTTCTTAATAATATATATGTGTGTGTATGTATGTGTAGGCGAAATATATTTGCGATTCTCTATGCTTAAGAAAAAGCAAAAGGCACAACTACAAACACGTGCATGCATACACAAACATATCAATGGATCGAGTTTTACTCAGTGTAAACAATCATTTCATTGATCAGGTCCAGGGAAAGGGGAAAACATTTGGCTCAAATCCATTAGCTGGTGCATGCAGTTTGTGGTTAAAACAGACGCATTAGATTTAATATTCATATTGGTGATCACTCAATAGTAGTGACACGAACAACAAATCAGGAAAATATTGAGGACGAAAAGTATCCGGCATATTCCGATAATATCATTTCAATATCCTCACACTGCTTTGAAATTACCATAATCTGACCAAAAGTTTAAAAAAATAAAAATTCAGAAATCAAACAAATTTTGAAACAAGATTGAACATTGGAAAGTAACGTACAAAAATCTCTGATCATGTTGAAATAAACTTTTGTGGGGTAACTACCCAATAATTTGGCACTCACTCACTCACTCACTATATATATATATATATATATATATATATATATATATATATATATATATAGTCTAGAAAGTTTTACAGCTTTAAATACTAACAAAAACCTTTTCAAATTTTTTTTTCTGTCACTTCAATTACTCATTTTTTAATATCTGCCAATGCATAATAGGTCATTTTCTTCGGCGTTTTTTTTTTCACCATGTTTCTTATATACTTTGTTATTATGGTACAATGTAAATAGTGCTATGGTACAATAAGTATATATACATATGTATAGTGCATGATACATCTTCAATTTGTAAGATTACAAGAAGAAAGAAATAGAAAACATTTTATCCGTTGTTGATTTTTTATCATAGTGCTCAATAATTAACACATTATATAGAGCTATTGGAGAATAAAAGAAGAAATACAAGGATATATACCCGACCAATATTAACATTTCGGGCCTGAACAAATTAGTTTTCATAACTACAAGAACATATTATGTTGCTGGTTGCTGACAAGTGCGTTAAACACGAAAAGATAACATTCACCGGGTAAAACCTCGTAATTCTTATTTTATATGTATATATGCGAGACTATATATATATATGTGAATGTTAACTAGAGTTCAAAAATAGAGTAAATGAATGATGTATATTCAATCAAATAAATTTGGATTAATGTTAGGAGAATTTGGTAACCAAAAGAGATGGATATCTAGTCTTCATCTTGTTAAGATCATTGTATTGACTAGAACCAGGAAAATGGAAAACTATTTGGCTCTGATCCATTTGTCTGACTGATAAGTAGTTTGACGAACGTGGAAAATCGAACATGGACTGCCAAGTGACAAATTGTGTAAGTTTATTTATGGAATAGCTCATTGGGGTGTTACTATCGGCTTGAAGGTGGTTTCGTTTCGTTTCCACCATATATATAAGGATAATTTATCCGCTGATTTAAAGGGAAAAGACAAATTGATGGAAGCGCGATGATAAACGACCTGGAAAAATCAACTTAGTGGAAAAGAATTGTCAAATTCTTCGGTTGAATATGTTGATAGAAAAAATTATTTTGTGTTTAATTAGTATATCATAAGTTGATTTGCATGCAGTCTGAGATTTAAACATTCACAACGGATTTAATATTCACGTGGGTGATCTTTCAATAGAAGTGACACGAACAACGAGTCACGTTTGTTGCTATACTTACTGATTTTACTCATCGTTAAATACGTATTGAGGCAACTTACGTGAGTCAGCCCAGTTTCAAAAAAACTACGTGTAGTATAAAATAACGTCCATATGCAAACATCATGATAATACCCTAAATAAAATAGTAAACTATATGTATGATAAGATATATATTAAAATCATTGCAGAAAGGTGAAGGCGTTTGATCAACACTGCCAGGGTACCTTGTCAATAGAACTGTTTTATTTCTGAAATCCTCGAAATGGTTACATGATAATAGTAATGACGATCTCAATAAGAGAGAATTCACACATAGTACAATAAAAACAAAGTATGTGTAAAACATTAGAAAAACTCCGAAGAAAATTGCATAAATTATATTAACAGATATTGGGAAATAAACAACTGAAGTGACAAAAAAATTTGGAAAAAGTTTTTTAATGTGTTTAGTGCTAGAAGCTGTAAAACTTTCTAGACTATTTGCGTATCATATTTCCCAGCTGATAAGACGACCCAGCCATTGCCATCCGATTTCTTTTCTACTAGATCCACCCGTATGAAGCCACTTTCCATCCCGTTTTGTTAAGTGAACCGCAAAACCATTCAATCACTCACCATTATTATCGATCTCTCTCATTATTTTCTATTCTCTGTCATTCGAACAATAAACGAATATTGGTGACCGCGACTGACTGTCTAGGCGCCTTCAGCCGTTACAATTAATTATCAACATCCCTAACCCTAACCCCCATACACACCTGGCCTTCCGCAAAACGCTATTACTGATACTTGTCTCATCGTCCGTATATTCCTCCGACCCACACGGCCCAATATCCCCAAAGCAGGGTTCCCGCCCTTGCCAGCCTGTTCGGGACGAAATAAAAGCACCTGCATTTGACATGGAAACATATTGTCATTTTTATGATCAGGTAGAAAATGTGACAATCTTTGTGATTTCCTGTGTCTGACTGATCATGCGCATTTATATGTTGTTCGCGGAGAGAAAATAGTTTAAAAATCCTATAAATACTCTTTTAAAAACATCTTTGGCACACATCGCTCTTTTTCAAAAACACATACATACGTACAGATAACTGCATGTGCATATATGCATATAATTATAAATGTGCACACACAATTGTACTTATGTTTATTCCCGTTCACTTCCAGTTAGTTTTCAAGACTCGTGTAGGGCTTGGGTGATATTGTATTCCCTTGTTTTAGCCCTTGTCCTATCTTTATCCCGTTTGTATTTTTATGTAGTCCAATTTATGTCGTGCAATTTTCGTATATGTTTTGAATGTTATTATCGTTACTGCCTAACTCTCGCATTGAGTTGAAGACTTTCGCATGTCCTACCAATTTAAATTCTCTCTCACAATCTACAAAGGCCAAATAAAGTGGTCGGTTGTACTCTAAAGACTCTTCTATCTACGGAAGCCAAAGAAAGTGGTATGTTGTATTCTAATGACTTTCCGATTTATTGTATGTAGGTGGTATATTGTTGAGTAGCCACTTCTGAAGCCAGTCAGTTCGCGTGGTTGATTTTCATCTACGGATGCATGTTAGTCTGTTTGCAAGTATTATTTATATTTATGTGTGTTAGGCAATAGGGTAATGGTGGAATAGGGTCCCTATTCATAGACATATAGACATAAGTTTTGAGACACCTCTCTGTCTTGTATGCTCAATGTGAGTAGTTATGCTGGTTCTGGGTGATCTCTACCGCATCTTCTGGAAAGTCCATCATTTTGGAATCATCTCTTGGAGTTTTTCCAAGTTTTATGATTTGATGTGCAAACAATATTTCGTCTTCTCTTATGTTACGGATATCACTGGTATCTAACGGCTTATCAATTGGTGGTACCACAAATTTCCATATTATTCTTCAGTATTCTTGACAGCTTGTCCCTACATTTGATAATTAGGCTATTTCAGTCTTTTGTGTGCACAGCCGACCCCACCCTTTGAACCAAAGGTTTGCATCCTACGGTCCACCGAAGTGGCACAAATAAGAGCGAAGGCACAAGATGGTGGGTTCGACTGGTTTTTCCTTCTTCTGGCTGATGTCTGAGCTAGCTATAGTGGTCTGTCGTCCCTTTTTTCCTTTAACCCGACAGTAGTCTATATATATATATATATATATATATATATATATATATATATATATATATTGCACTGGTCTAACACACCTGTGAAAAAGATTGAGGAGGCTGTAGAGTTAGCAACTGGAACAGCACTGAGAATATAAGAAATAGGAATTTGAGTATATACTTATCTTTACCATCCTGTGTACCTTTGTTTAGTTAGCTAGGCCATTTTTCTTCATCCTGGTATATGCCCGAGCTGATTGGAGAGACCTGCTACCCACATCGAAGAGAAACCTAACGGTACAACTGCCTGTAGATACTGAACTCATGTCCCGGACCGCCTCTCCAAAGAGATTTCTCTCTTTTTTTCCACGACTCTCTTCCCCTCCTTTTCTTTCATTCTCCTTTACCTTTCCTCTCCCATTTCCAGCTTTGATCAAGTTTCGAGTTATGTAAACACAAGTGTCTTTTTTCTTTACTTAGTTGATCCCTTTTTGAACTCAAAACGGCAGGGAGAATATTTTGATGGAGTCAAAAGAACCATTCATGGTTTAAACTGAGCGTCTATATATCACCTGAATTCATAATATGAATAAATAGCGAAACTATTATAATATAACAGATAGTTTGGTTCATACTTGACCTAGTGACACAAGGACCAACTTGCCCCATGTTGGGGTAAGTTGGCCCAGGGTATGGGGCTAGTCATCTCTTCATACATATATATATATATATATATATATATATGTGTGTGTGTGTGTGTGTGTGTGTGTGTGTGGTACAAAGAAGGCAGAAACATGAGCTAATTTGTGTAACGAATCCACATTCTACTACATATATATATATTTTTTTTTCCTTGTCAATGCTGGGATTCCCTACCAGTGATTTTGTGCAATGCTTTGCAGCAAGAATCAGTAATCAGACTCCTGTTAATTCTATTAATGACCTAACATATAGAGTTAGAATCTTCTGTGTACTTATATACAGATGACCCTAAGATATTTAACTTGATCAAAGCCAAGCAGAATATGGACACACTACAGAGAGATTTGGACAGATTGTTGCATCGGGGTGAAACTTAGCTTTTGAATCTCTATCAGGACAAACGTTAACATGCATATAGGATGAACCCAAAACGGCATGGAGAATATCTTGATTGTGTCAATAGGACCGTTCATGGTTTAAACTGAGCGACAATACATCGCTTAAGTTCATAATATGAATGAATAGCAAAGCTATTGGGATATAACTCATAGATTGGTTCATACTTGACCTGGTGACACAGGGACCAACTTGCCCCATGTCGGGGTAATTTGGCTCAGGGTATGGAGCTAGTCATCTCCTCATTTTCAATAAGCAGAAAACGATTTTACGAGAACACTCAATAGTGCAGTTTTTGTATTGTTTAGTCCTTCACTTCGTCCGCTGGAAAAATCCAGAAAATAAGAAACATTCAATCGTGATGTTAACAGCATCAAGATCTTTGTACTGTGTATAATGATATTTGGCACTCCCCAAAAAGTCACTGTAAAGAAAAAAAAGATTCAGTGCTCACGCTGACCTGAAAAAAAAAAAAAACGAGTTGATGTACTTGATCATCATGTTATGTACTTGAGAGAGAGCGAGTCGGATTACAATCAAAGATGCTATCCGCGACAGTTAATGAGGGCTTTGCAAAAAATTTGATTGATCGAGAGAGAAAAGATATTATCGGAAACTTTATTCACTATTTCATCACGAATTGAACTTGTTTGGCTGTAGATGTATATTCATGTTCCCGTGTCTCTGATAGTGCCCGCGTGATAATTGGGGTGACGAGGATATAACAAAGGGTGTGACTGCAGTCAGGGGTACCTGATGAGTCGTATCTAATAAGTGCGTTAAACCTGAAAGGAAAACCATGCAACGAACTTTCTCAACCAGCAAACACATGAAACATATATCCCCCATGGGTCATTTCGAAAAATATTACCCCAGATCGTGGCACGTCAGTCAAACAATTGTGTTCTGTTTCTTTTATCCACCGTCAGCTAAAGAGACAAGTATTTTGCAGAAACACGTTTCATTTTCAATCTTTCGGCAATCGCAGACACCATGTCAATCCGTGGATATTGAGTTGATAATCTATAAGAAATATTTGCGGTGTAGCTTGGGACTTCAGCTCAGTATGGCATATACTAACACTGGTATAACTACAAGCATCCACGCACTCAAACATATATATATATATATCAAAATATATATATCCTTGTAATTCTCGTATATATATACATACAAAGGTGGGGCGGATGTAGATCCGATTGAATTTTGTGGAAAAGTTGACAATGCAGAAAAGGAAAAAGTAGTTTTCACCATTTTTTCACACGACAACTTCCCAAGTTTTAACGAAAGCCTGAACATGTGAAACGTACGTCAGCTATCAAACCTTTAAATAAAAAAAAGATTGAGATGTACTATGTAGTCTCTTTTCCTTTAGCACATTGTCAACTCTTCCACAATATCTATCTATCTATCTATCTATCTATCTATCTATCTATATATATATATATATATATATATATATATATATATATATATATATTGAGGTTTCCTTGTCAATGCCGGGATTCCCTGCAAGTAATTTTGTAATGCTATGCTGCAAGAATCAGTAATCAGACCCCTGTTATTTGTTATATTTATTAATGACCAAACATATAAAGTTGGAATAGATTGTGTTCTTATATGCAGATGACCCTAAGATATTTAACATGATCAAAGCCAAACAGAATATGGACACACTACTGAGAGATTTAGACAGATTATTGCATTGGACTGAAACGTGGCTTTTGAAACTCCATCAGGACAAAAGTTAACATGCATATTGGACGACACAACGGGGATACTGAATACAAATACCCACTTTTTGGGAAGGAAGTAAAATTGGTGAAGAAAGGAATGGAGTAATTATAGACCATGAATTCAGATTTGGAAAACATGTTTTGTTTTCTTGTTTTTTAAGCCAGTTCAATTTTAGGAATTATGAGAATATCCCAGTACATTGACAAGAAAAGATTCGTACCCCTGTACAAATACTCAGTCAAGACCCACCTATAGTATGCAAGTTCAGTCAGGGGTACTGCACAGAAACACATTGAGTTGACACACTGAGTTACCAAAAGAAGTTCAAAGGAGAGTAACGAGATAAGTACCTTGAATGGCAAATCCAGCGTATGAAGAGTGCACTCGTTAACTGAAGCTACTAACCCTTAGCTATAGGAGAGTAAAGAAGAGGACAAATGATTAAAAAAAAACATAAGACCATGGACGGAAATTAAGACACGAGGGTGGGTAGCTTTATCAAAGAATAGGGAAGAAAATACACAAAGAACAGGAAAAAGGGGAAACAGCCAGAAAATGAACCGACAAAGAGTTAGATGCACGAAAATATAGTTTTGATGTCTGCAAAGTGCAGATATGGAATAGTCTACACAATGAGATAGTGTGTTCAAAAAAATTCAAAAAAGGGACTCGGTAAATATTGGGATGAATGGGAGATTCTATACAACGACAAATCGACAATAAACATTTGGAAGTCATGTGAAAATCTAAAATCATTACAAGAGTCTGGAGAAGAGGATTTAACATAAAACCTGTCGTAGGAAATGCCACTACGCTGAACCAAGACAAATTGAAAGTTTTAATGTTTATTTCTAAATAAAGCACTGATTACCACTCGTACACGCTCCAGCACTCTATTTCTTAATAAATCACTGATATATCTTCCATTTTGTTTGTTGTTTTGATAAGTTATCATTTATTTTCGCACACACACACACACACACACACACATATATATATATATATATATATATATATATATATATATATATATATATATATATATATGTACTTTATCTCCTGTTGTGTTCAGATGCTTTTCAAACTTTTAATCCTGCTGTTAATATTGTAAAAAAAATCAAAAAGTTTCTTTATCGATATTTTGTGCAATTTTCACCCACCATCATCAGATCATATTGTGAAGGAGGAGAGGTCATCTTCAGTCATACGTCTTTTCATCTTTCATATGAACACGATTTTATCAAACACTCCGACCAGACACGCAAGAGCAAACTTCATAACTCACTCTAATTAGATTGCAAACACACACGCATATATATATATATATATATATATATATATAGAGAGAGAGAGAGAGAGAGAGAGTGAGAGAGAGAGAGAAAGAAGGAAATAAAGGAAAAGAGTTTATCTAGGCAATATTTTTTCTTTCAAACAGATATTCTTTCTGTAAAGACAAGGTATGCCTACTCGATTTTTGTATCTTCAAAAAAGGAAAAAATAACAGAATATTAAATAGACGAACCTTCTCTATCGCTAATATAACTCGCTTATATACATACACAAACACATGTATACATAAATACACACACGCACACACACACACACACACACACACACACATATATATATACAGAGAGATAGATAGATAGATAGATAGATTACTTTGTCTTAGATAAAGTAGTATTTTTGATCATATATACATGTATAAGAACAAAACTTATTGTGGGTCGTTCAGGAGTGCGTTCGGCACGAAATTTTGACATTCATCCTGACGATTCTTTTTTTTTTATTACACCAATAGCTCTATTTAAAGTGTTAAATGTTTAGCAAAGCGATTAGATATCATCAACAACGGATAAAATCTATTTTCGAATCCTTTTTTTTTTTTTTTTGTATTTTTACAAATTGAAAATACTTAATGAAATTCAGGATCCAGGAATGTTTTTACTGACTGAGAGAAATTTATGTGTACGCTTATGAATGTCCACACTATATCTCCGAAAGTTATCAATGAATTTCAATGAAATTTGATGGAGGAGTGGACTGGGAATGGACTAGGCTACGAAGGAAGTGATTAGATTTTGAGCGGATCCATACACAATTACCTTTTCTATGTCGTAGATACACGTCAAAACCACATGATGTTCCCAATAGTTATTTCTTGCTGCAATATATCTACAAAAGTTATCGGTGAATTTCGATCAGATCTTCCGGAAGGATGGACCATAAATCACGAAAGAACTGATTAAAATTTGTTGTGGATCCATCGACAATTACCTACGCCGTAAATGTATGTCCAAACCACATGATATCTCAACAAATTCATGTCAGTCCACATGATATCTCCGAAAGTAATGAATGGATTTCAATAAAATTTCGCGGAAAAGGGGTTGATGGGTTTAAGAGAGGCGTTGATATTTGCGGAGGAGGTGTCCAGAAATCTTTCTTTTAGATAGAGAGATATTTTTTCCATTTTCTTTTTCAATTACAATTTATGAATATGTTCATTATTGTATACGCGATATCTCCAAAATTAATCAATGAATTTTAAAAACATTTTGTAGAATGATGGGCACTCATGGTTACGGGAAAAGTGATCAAATTATCTCCCTTACGTCTGAATTGCATAATATCGGCAAAATTTCATGTTTGTCCACACGAATAATTGCAATTAATTTCTAATTACACTATCCTGTAATGATTGGTCAGAAGTCCATCCGTCCGTCTATCTGTATGCCAGTACTTGTCAACTACCAAAACTACTCAAAATAAACCCATGAAATTTTCTGTGGGTATCGATTTAATCCCCACGAAATGGTTTTAGCAAATTGATTTTTGAAAACCACCCCCAAAGTATGTTTTTAGCGGGTTCAATCTAGGTTGGGGTCCATTTATTCATCGATGATAGAAATGATCTCTTACTTTTTAATGACGTAATAAAAGAATATTTGTTTATTCTTTTTTTTCTCAAATCAATTTTTGAAATCTGAATGTGACGTAGGTTGCGTTCTTTCTATAGAAAGAAGCAAAAACATTTCTAAACGTATTTCATATTTTAAACATATCCCATGTTTACTGGTTGTACATGAATACCTTGGATTGTTGTGTTTTGATTAGAGCGTGTTTTGATGTAATACGGTTGAGGAACATTTTTCAAAACACAAAATTTGGAGATTGGAGCTTATGTAGATTACATGGAGGGTACTTTTATTTTTCCCTGTTGGGTGTCAGGAATAAAGAAATTTTATTTTTAGAGAGCAAATTATGGGGATTTTTCACTTTTACGGATCAAAATCGAGTGCTTTTTTTGTTTTTGTTTTTTTTTTTCCAATTTCAAGAGTCGAAATCCAAGGGAATTTTTTTCCTTTTGGGGGTTAAAATGGAGGGGGAATTTTTTTATAAATTTAGGGACAAAGGGGAACTTTCATTTTTCATTTTTAGGGGTCAAAATCGAAGGGAATAATACTTTCACTTTTAAGGCTTAAAATTGAGATTGGGGTCACTTTTGGGAGTCAAAATCCAAGGATTTTTTTTACGTTTACGTCAGTATTAGGGGTCGACACCCAAGGGATTTTTTTAGCCATAGTGGTCAAAATAGAGAGGAAATTTTTATTTATATTTGGGGACTAAAATTGAGAGGGAACGTTTTCTTCCATTTTTTGGAGTCAAAATAGAGTGGGAACTATTTTTCCTCTTTAGGAGTCAACATCGGAGAGGAATTTTTTGATCCAAGGATCAAACGAAAGGAAAATCATCTTTCACTTTTAAGAATCGACTTCAAAACGTACCTTTTTTTCTCCAACTTCTATGTCAGAATCGATTTTTTCTCTCTTTTATTGGTCGAACTATTTCCTTTTTTCAATGCCATTTCCCTCTTCTCACTCACCCCAACAATTATGGAGATCATTTTTTTTCACTATTCAGGGGTCAAAATCGACGGGTGTACTTTTCAACGTTACCTCCACCCCAAGCCCGAATGCTCTTTTTTTACTATTTCCCCTGTTTTGGAACATTAGCACCCGTTTTTAAACATTACCCCACTTTTAACAATAGTCCCCTTTTTATCAACGTTTCTCACATTTTCCTTAACATTACGCCCCCATTTTTAACATTATACCTCTGCTTATAAACTGTCCCGCTGTACAAGAGATTAACCCTACATTTTTTTCTAACATTAATATTTCCATTAACTTTGGCTCTTTCTTATATTAACCCCTTTTTTCTTACATTAGTTGAGCATACTTTTCACATTAGCACCCAACTTTCTCAACATTTGTTATCTTTTTTTCTAACCGTGTAAAGAGTGGTATTAAATCAATTTTAAGAACAAACGAAATTATACTCTACCTGATTTCCATCAATTCATCTTCCTATTTTTTTATTGGACAGCAATTAATACCTTCCGTCAGGGCGAGTATTTAGTCTAGTACTATTCATTCCGAATTACACGATACTATTAATAACAAATTTTTCTATGTGTTCAATATTAACTAATGCCTAACTCATTAACTTTGTGAGATATAAAAGTGAAGAGGTAATTGCGTTGTTGTGAATATATTTCCCACGATGAAGAAATCACAAATAATTTGGTGTGAGCCCTCGAGTTCATATGTTATCATTTTTAAAATTTTTCTTTGCAGATCTATTCCTTGTTTTAAAACTTCAAATTTATGAATCTAACAATATGTTGTTTCTTCAACGCCAATTTGTTTTATTATATTGAAGGTAGCATAACAAATTTTAAGCTGTCAAGGTGGGGATGGGACAAAAAGGTCAAGACACACTGCTCTACAACGTATTGGGTTTGGCAGAATGGTGTAAGAAGCGTTTAGTTTTAACCAACTTCATTCAAAGAGATCGCTTTTGATTGCATTGTGATATACATCAATGTACTTTTTATGTCAGAATATGCGCACATTTGTTCGTTTGATTCTGTCATCGAAGATACAAGATTATAAGCAATATTTTCAGTATTTTGTGCGTTTTTTTTATTGAATTTCAAAAAAACTAAAAGTGTGACCCATATGCAACAAGAAGGTTGTGCGCAGTTTATGGAGAGGGTATTGTGAATGATCGAACATGTCCACAGTGGATTACAGAGTTTGGTGCCGGGAAGTCTTCGCTGAATGATTCTTTATGGTCAAGTAGACCTGTTGAGGCCGATAACTTTCAAATCACGACATTACTTGAGAATAATCAACGTCATATGACGCTAAAGAGAGAGAGAGACAACATGCTCAATACATTTTAATCAACCGCTGAAAATTATTTACACCAGCTTGGTTATGTTAATCGCTGTAATGTATGGCTTCCATATAAGTTAAACTTAAAAGAACTATTGGGCCGTATTATCGTAATTAAAAGTGACAAAAATGTTCTTTTCGTGAAACAAATTCTGAACAGAGACGAAAAGTTGGTATCCTTCAACTACGGCGAAGATAAACTAAAAGCAAGCGAAATAAACCACTGCTAATTGTACCGGAGATCGATATTCATCCCGGAAAGGTGATATTGTGCATATGGTTGGATTGAAAGGGTGTCCTCAACTATGAGCTCGTTCTAGAGGAAAGAAAGAATTAACTCTAATAATATATACTGCTCTTGACTCACACAATGGAAGGCAAGTATCCGGAATGATTCAAGAGGAAGTGCATAATCTTCATCAGAATAAAGAGAGGCAGCATGTTTCTTTGGCGAACTAGTAAAATTGGTTATGATTTGCCTGAAACGTTTTCTCTCATCTCATAGAATTTCAAATTACAATTTATTCTAATCGTCACAAAATTCCCTTTATGAAAAAAATTCCAATAGCCTCCAAGACTGCAAAAGGCATCTAAAGCAGATGTGGGGAAGATAAAAGGATCGAAACATGAAGTTGTCTGAAAGATAGCAGAAGACGGTGGAACCAAGCAGTAAATTATTACTATAAAACGTATTGACACAATAATGAAGTTAAAAGCCATTTCTTATCAGAATATTCTGCGACATGAATTCTTTTGGGTACACAGTAACAGTGCACCCGACGTACCAAAATGTCGTAATTTCTCTTCAACATTTAGAATGTCTAATAAAGAACAAATTAATAGCTTTTAATTTCAATTTGTTAATATCTGATCAATACGTTGTACAGTTTGAGGAACATTTGTATGACTTCGTGGAACCTTTATAAGTTGGTGTCAGCTATCATGTTTTACTTCCGTAAAACCAAAGATTACCATTACCTCCAATTTACGACGTGAAAAGTAACATGAACGCTAATTAGCTGCTCTATTGTATTCGAACTAACCGGCCATTCTTATTTCAGGTCTTCAAAGGGGGGAAATTTTTAACCTTTCCCCGTTTTCACAAATACATTTGTGACATTGTTCCAAAGCAGCCACTGACCCTCTCCCACTGACACACCCGATTTTTTTTTTTGTCTACTCACTCTGATTTCCCCTTTTTTTGTCTTTCTTTCTTCCTTTGGTAAAACCTTTTTCTCTTTTTCGTTTTGTTATGCATTTTCCTTTGTAATGTTTAGTAGTTTGACGATTCCGCCAACACAAAGGCCCATATCATTAGAATCCAAGTGACTCTTTGAAAATATGATTTCCAAGAAATCTTTTTTATTACTATTGTTAATAGTTATTAACCGTGAAAAAAATCCACGGATATATTTAAATTTCTATGTGATGATGTTTTGGAGGAAGTATTTATATGAATACACACACACACACACACACACGCACACACACACACAAACACACACACGCACACACACACACAAACACAAAAACGTGTACGTGCGCGTATATATTCATAAAGCTTCATTTACAAAAACATCATTACATATACAACTTAATTTGATACACTCAAGCAAATGCATGTATGTGCGTGCATGTGTGTGTGTGTGTGTTTGTATGTGTGTGTGTGTGTGTGTGTGTGTGTGTGTGTGTGTCAAATTAAGCTGCATACCCACTATAGATTATGAAACAGAATAATATACATGATATTCCAAGTTTAGCTTAGTTGGACACATGGACACTGTAGTGGAACACCAGGTGAGGACGAATTCATTATAGTAGTAAAGTGCAAATACACAAACGCACACAAGCACACACACACCCACACACACACACACACACACACACACACACACACACACACATATATATATATATATATATATATATATATATATATATATGTAGGTGGGGATCTGAATAGAAAAGAGGTTACATAAATTTCCTCTTAGATAAAGCTAAATTAGAGGAGTAAAGAATGAAGAAAAAAATAAACCTCTGCAAAGGGTTCTTACACGCGTCAGCAATGCTATAGAAATTTACCTTCCTGAAGGGTAGGTGGCTCTCTATATCCAGCTTAGGCATCCGCTTACAATCGAGCACAGAACATAAAAAAATCAAATATACCACCACAAACGTTAAGACAACTCCCAATTCGAGCTACATTCAGGTGAACAAGTATAGGGATGACAGTCAGTGCCTGAAACAATTGATAACGGGATAACCCATTAGTAATGAACTCTCTATACGCTTAAAAATGCTATGAAAGTCTGTGATTGCATTTGAACAACTTAAAACTCTACTGATAAAGCTAAAACTGCATTAACCGAAATCTTGGATCGTTATGACTATAGAGTGTCGTCCAATTCACTAACATCATTGCCTTACACCCTTTCCTTTAGAGCAGTGACTCGATGGGGTCTAATCTACACATACTGCTATACTATCGGGTTACTCCTCTAATGGAGGTAACTGAATTCCACATACAGCACACATCTGCTCAGGGGCAGTGAACCCCTATAGCTAGCTCGGGCATCCACCAGGAGAAGGAAACTCCTGTAAAACCTACGACCCAGGATCATGTTCGTATTCCTGTCAACTCGTTGGACCATACGATGTAAAACCATTGACTTAAAGGTTGGGGTCCGCACTGCACATGTCGCGCTTCACCTTCAAACTTCATTGCGTAGGCTGAAGGGTTATTTCATGTCCAAGACCCCGATGTCTAAGGATCCCACATTACGAAAAAGCCTTCAAAAATCTTCATTCGCGAAGCCAAGCCATTCATTTATATATATATATATATATTTGCTTTTGTTCTCCCTCCGTATACAGTGTATCATATTATCTGGCTCTGTAGGTATCTGTGTGCAATAGTTCATCAAAGAAAATTTACAGACTTTTATTGGGAAAACGCTAAATAAAAAAACAATCCAGCCCTGTAGGGGTTAAGAGGATTATTATTTCAAGGGTTTATTACTGTTTTTATTTCTTTTATCCACAGTGCCAAATGGGGTCAGCCGTTTTCTTTGTGGGACCCAGAAATTTTAATAAACGGAATGACACAACAGGAGGTGTTTAATAATAATCTAAGATGACGCAAGCTATCTTTTCGACACACGTTCGTTCATTATATATATAAATATATATATATATATATATATATATAGAGAGAGAGAGAGAGAGAGAGATAGGTAGATTTGCATGTGAGTGTGTGTGTGTGCATCAACGCCGTTGTCAACTTTTTGTTTATTTGCTCTGTAACTCTAGTCTATCTTTTGAACATAGGTCCGCTTCTGCACGTGCGTGGACACATGTAGAGAGAAAGTAAGTATCAGTGATATACGCCTCTTGAACAGACCTATTAAAAAATTACACAAACAATTGAATATCCATTACATACTTATATACGAACAACTTCGTATGTGTTTCTATGCAAACATGTACCGAAATCCTCAGAAACCCTAGCCTTTCTGAACACACACGTTCGTGCGTAAACATTTGCATGCATTAATGTCTATATTGTTTCTCCCCTCTATTCATACACACATACTGTACACACATAAACACACGTACATATATATGTATATTGTAATTCAAAAGCCGTTGTCAATTTTATTGTTTTGGAGTACATACACGTATACACAAATCTTGTGGGAGTGTGTTCGCATGCGCTACAGCTCGGAGTTATCTATATGCCCGTGTGTTCGTGTCTATGTTACTACGACTACTACTGCTACTATTACTACTGGCGCTGCTGCGGTCTTTGTAGTAGGACGGAAATAAACTTTCATTAATGAAAATGATAGGTCCTTTTTATGTTATCAACAAAACATTCGTTTTTTTTGCCCAATTTAGTTATTTCGTCGTTCTAAAATTAGGAAAAAGTAGAATATACGGAGAGTTGTAGAAAATTGACATAGAAATAAATTTCATTTGGAGTATTCGGGTTTTCTTTTTGTTTGCGATGAAGACATTCTGGAGTACGAGGTCCGTCCGTAAAGAAACCTAACTTTTACAACATTGCCCTAACGAAACGTTTAAGCTTGCTCTGACTGAAATGTTATGAAGCAGTGATATTGCCCTTTGGTTGAATAGAGATTGCATCAATCAATGTCGGTAAGTTTTCGAGCCACACGTTCGAGACTGAATCTGTGTCAAGTGAGCCTGGCCATTTTTTTTTATGCCCAAGTAGAACAAAGGAAGATTTAGAAGAGTGACGTGTTTGTGTGGAATTCGGTTTCGAATTAGGAAAACAGTTTCGGGTAATCTTTCCTGATGTTGCAACAGGCCCACGGTGAAGACTGTCGGTGGCCCTACGCCATGCCACGAATGTTACAAGCGTTCCTGATCTGGAAGAACATCCACCAGAGACGATGCCAAATCTGGACGACATTTTTCGTTGACGGAGGAGGATCACATTGAAAAAGTGCTCGATGGCATTTGCGAAAAGAAAGACTGATAATGAATCGTGTGGCATTTTATTCAACTATCAACAGATTTCTCGGCAACAAGATTCACTATCAGTTTTTTCAAACGGTGTCGTACAGATTCTTACCCCTACCAAAACTTCACGGACAACTAGGTGACGATTTCTGCGAATCACATGGGTTATACAACCTTCATTGTTCAACTCTGGAAAAGAAAGCCACGCACTCGATACTTACGTTCACTCGAGTGCTTGTAACGTAGAAGCTAACCAACGAGTATTGATGCATTTTTTCTATTCAAAACGCCAAGATTACTCCTACGTAACATAGCGGCCATAGCACTCTAAAATTTCTGTTTGGCACGCTGTTTTAAAAGTTTGGTTTCTTCATCGACAGATCTGGTATATGCTTGTATACGTGTATAATTTATGCATACGGAAATAATCCTATCATTTTTTACGGGTACTATGCTATATATATATATATATATATATATATATATAGAGAGAGAGAGAGAGAGAGAGAGATTATTGATTGGAAAAAAGGTGATCGATAAATAAGATACTTCTATTACCTTTTGTTGGATCGCTAAAAAGTCCGAATTTTCAAAAAAAAAATTGCTTAAAATTCTATTGTAAAAATCTTCAGCTGGGGAAGGGGGCAAGACATAATGACGAGTAAATATTTAAATTGTCAGCCCTCTAGCTCGATTATTGTGACCTGTAGACGTGACACATGCATACATACATACATAGCCAGTCAGTCAGCTAGAGTCACTTGAATTGGAGAAACCTGTGTCGACTATGCTATTTTGGTTGACTTTTTTTTTCTAATATGTATTTAATCGCCAGCACGATTACTGGCAATATATTAGACATGACACACGGTCGGCTTGAAATATAAGCTAGTGTAAATACAATCCATCCCCACCCAACACGCAAATCACTTTCAGTACGAAACACACGAACTCGTGTACCTCATCGCCCGAGTCGCACGCGCTGACACACACGTTTGTGACGCTTTGTTGCATATGTTTTCAAATAGTAAATGACCAATATGAAACTTCTTTTTTTTCACACTTACAGCTTCGTCACTCAACTGTAAAACTCGACTCCATATATATATATATATATATATATATACATATATGTGTGTGTGAGTGTGTGTTTGTGCGTGTGTGTGTGTGTGAGCCTTATTGTGTATGTTTCTGTGTGTGTGGTATTTTCAGTTTCTTTTATCTCAGAATAGTTTTTTATTGTTTATCATAATATTTATTATAAATTTAGGGCCGTAGACAATCCCTAGGTGTCAGGTTTTATGGTTCTCTGATCTGCATGTACTGTGCGGTTTACGCCGATAAAGATAAGTCGTAAAAAAGTCAAGGTAATAACACAGCAGGAAAGGGGGAGGATATTTTACACACTCACACACATACACATACACAGTATATATATATATATATATATATATATATATATATATATATATATATATATATATATATATATATATATTCAAAAGTAAATATTTTTTCAATGGTTCATTACAGAGGGTACATTCTGTTTCACCTGAGAAAGATTTTCAAATGAAATATCATTATTCTCTTTCCTGGTGTGTGTGTGTGTGTGTGTGTGTGTGTGTGTGTGTGTGTGTGCATACTGATCGTATTAAAATCACAGTCCGTTCCTAAATATCGAGTTATTCAGTGCATCTTTTTATGCTGCCGACAGGAAATGTATATACTTATTTCATTCTCCGATCAGAGATGTAGTCGGGGAAGGGGGTGCTATTTGTCAACACTCCAGTTCTCAAATCTCAAGCAATCTCTAGCTAAGTCCCCATTTCCAGCCATTGATTAATTTTGAAACTGACGCACAAGTCGAACATCCGTAGCCATCAAAGATGGTTTCGGGTTCTTTCCTTTTTATATATGTGCGTGTGTTTGTTTATTTGCTGGCGTGTTTGGTTGTGTACCAGTGTTCTGGCCATATGGTTTTGTCTGCTACCTTTAAAATTGGCATCAGTGCTCCACTAACCTTCTTTTAAAACAGTTCCTTTTACTTTAAAAAAATAGCCTCTTGGGCCTTATTTGGGATTTATTTTGATGGATTTATTGATTTTCTTCTTTTCAGACAACGGTTTCCATATTTCCATATTTCGATTCTTATTTTCCCCTTTCAAAAATTCTGTTGTTTTTTTTTACCCAGAGAAGACACGGACTTGAACGCGCGTGCACTCACACACACTAAATCATATATGTGTTACCGTAAGATTGTAAAACGAGTGATTTTGCGAAATTCCCAGGGATTTTGTGAAATCTCTGAACATTTCTGTAATTTTATGAAATCACTATTTTTCACAATTAAGGTTGTAAATGTTTACAAGTTTGTGATGCTGACCATTACTACTGGAATAAGTTCGATCCTTAGTGGGGACTGTGACTTTCTGGCAAAATGAATTGCATACTCGATATAAACACTGAAGTAGAACAGATTTGATATTTACTATTGAACAAAGAGAGCAAGAAAGTTGGTCATTGCATCATCATCATCGTCATCATTATCATCATCATCAGTTTTTTAACGTCCGTCGTTGGACATAGACCTTCCCCAGGATTCGCCACAATTCTCTATCATGGGCGTCGCAGAGCCAGTATTTCCTGAATTTGTCAAGTTCATCTCTCCATCTTGTGTTCTGCCGTCCTCGGTTTCTCATGTGATCTTTGGGGATCCAGTCGTGACGTCCATCGGTTGTTTTTCGTTCTTGCAACATGGCCTGCCCATTGCTATTTTAGTTCTTTTCATATACAACAAACATGCTGATTACAAAGACGCAAACATCAAAATCGAAAACGCAGACCTGAAAAAAGTAAATCATTACCCCTACCTCAGCCCACGAATCTCTGTGAAACCCTCAAAGGGAGAAGAACTCAAGCGAATATTAACTGTAGGATGGCAAACTTTTGTTAGAACAAGCTCAACTTTTAAGGGCAAGAAAATCTCACTAGTCTCAAAAAGAACGGTCTACAACTGATGCATCCATCCGATAGTCACCTATGGAGCTAAAACATGGAACCTAACCAAAAGATTGCCCCTCAAACTGAGAACCATACAACGTGTACTTGAGAGAATCATTCTCAACATCTCATGGAAAGGTAAAAAAAACATCGTTTTATATTAGAGAAAAAACAGGAACCAAGGATGTCATTAGAAAACTCAAATGGCAATGAGCTGGTCATGTTGCAAGAATGTCAGATATCGATGGACATCACGATCCATTACATGAATCCGCAAAAAAACATATGTGAAACTGTGGCCGGAAAAATATAGGATGGTGTGAAAAACTAGACAAGTTCAGAAAGTATTGGCTCCGCGACGCCCATGATAGAAGAGTCTGGCGAATCCTGGGGAAGGGCTATGTCCAATGACCGACATTTAAAAGATGATGATGATGATGATGATGATGATGATGATGATGATGGTTTGACACCTCAGCATATAAAATTAGGTCTTATGAAACAATTTGTCACCGCTCTAGATAAGATGTGTGTAGCCTTCAAGATCTTCTTCAAGTTGCCTGACGCAGAATAGTTCAAATACAAGATAATAATGTTCTGATCATCAACAAAGTTTAAAGGAAATGATAGCCATTTTAAATATTTTTTGTCATAATGAATTAGAAAATATCATTGATTAACCGGAAACCAAAAAAGTAAAAAAAAAAATTGCTCAGTGTTATCTAAGTAGTTTGAATTAGTATAAGTTGATAAAAAAGAAAAAAACATCAATACTCGGAGATCCAATGACGATCGAACCCACTAACAACAACCAGCAAGATTAACTTGCCGATCAATGCTGTACAATATGCGTCCTGGTTCTTTTTTATCATATTATTTGTTGAAATAGTTGTCAAGTATCTGACCCTCGATAGCAGGAGATCGAATGAGGATCGAACTCACTAACAACAGCTAGAAAGATTAGTTTGTTGATACTTGCTATACGATTTGTGCCCCGATCCATTTTTATATTATATACTCCTTAATCCTAGTCTTATATAATCATTATCATTATTATCATTAGTTGATCTTGCTTCTAATATATTGCTTGCTTTCAATATAAAAACATTTTTCTTGAAAACTAAGGTAAAATTCTCGAATTTGAAGTATCCTGTTTACACCGATTTTAAAGCATAAAAACAATTTGTCAACCACAATTACCTCAGAGTCATTCTTTACAAATAATTTTTAGATTCGAATTTCGGCAATCTTTATTCTTATTAATTACACAAAGATTATCATAATAAAGTTGATATGATTCCTAGTTTCGGGCATTTTATTGATATGTGGTCACTTTATTGTCATCAGTCCATTCGCGTTAGGGCTTGTCTGCTGGCACCTCAAGAGAGAAAAAATTAATGAAAACTTGATAAAATGACTGAAACTTATCGAAATTTTTCATTGAGTACAAACTGACTTTCCTATATAGACGAAATGTGTGAAATCCCAGTCGAAATAATCCCTCCACAAAAGTAAAAACGATGAAAAAAAGAGATGAGCAAAATTTCCCTTGTGATGATTTAGTATTCCTTTTTTGACAACTGGAGAGAGAGAGAGAGAGAGAGAGAGAGAGAGAGAGAGAGAGAGAGAGAGAGAGAGAGACTGTCTGCTGCTTACGAAGACTGGTTGGATATTTTAGCGATGGAGAGGAAAAAGAAAGAAACGGCTCGCAGCCTACAAGGCAAGGAGCAAGTGGGAGAAGAAAAGAGAGCGTTGAAGGACGAAAGTCACCAGGTCTACGAAAGCCAAATTCACTTTCTTTCAGATCCAATTCTACTTCAGCCAAACTCAAAAATTCTTTAGTTTTGTTGATATTGGTATATTGTTGTTTTTTTAATATGTAATATTGAAATTTCAATAAAATCCTTTAATTTTGTCAATAATGCTAGAAAAAATGCCAAAAGTTGCGTGAACAACGTTGCAAGTTTCTAAAAGAGTCTTTTTCTGAAAACATCTGATGATTAGACCTCGTGAAGAGACCCCATACAATATAGATGGACACTACTGGCGTACTTGTACTCGGGACGTACGAGACGCGGTTGCAAGCTGATGCATCGCATTGTGGTCCTGGTGATCAAGGGGGTTCGAGAGTTTCATGGGTTGAGCAGCGTATCAAAACTCTAAAGCCATCACTATACGCCCATCAATAAAATCAGTTGACTATTGTTTACCAGCGAGCAAATGCAGTACGACGTGCTAAAAGCCATTCTGTTTGTATCTGCAATAACTGCAAAAGAAAGCAGACTGACAAAAGGTCAAAAAGTATATATGCAATGTATGGAGAAGGGGGATAAAAATATCTATGCACCGTCTTTAAAATTCCTCTTGGGGCCCAGCGCATCGCATACTACTTTCTTGTTTTTGATGTTTGAAATTAATTTTCCTTTTCACGTATTGGCAAAAAAGATTTTTTTTTCTATTTGGACTCCCTAACTTACTCAATATCCCTGATCCGTCCCTAGCTTGGTATTGTAACATTCGTACTGTTAGGGTGTTTAGGAGTTAACTTTGTTGGTTAAGTGCAATCGGCTTCACGCAGGATTAGAGTGGTTTAGAAATGGTTATAGGGAGGACAAATGTACACACGTGTTGGTAGGTGAGTCGCTTGAATATTCAATGTCTGACCCCGGTTCTTGGCCACTGGTCGTTGAGGGTCAAGTCCGATAGCCCGGGAGCAGTTGCTTACCTTTATTTACATTTAATATTCATGTTGCATACCCAAACGATATAGACATTCATAATCAGCAGCAGCCTTTTAGCGTCCGTCGTTGGACATGAACTTTCCTCAAGAATCGCCAGACCATTCTATCGTGGGCGTCACGGAGCCAGTACTTTCTGAACTTCGTCGCACCATCTCATATTTTGTCAGTCCTGGTTTTGCATAAGCTCTCTGGAGATCTGCAGTGAGTCTTCATGTCCAGCAGTTGTCTGACATTCTTACAATATGACTAGCCCATTGCCATTTGAGTTTTGTTAAGGATTCTATGATATCTCAGACTCCTATTTTTCCTCCAATATACTGTGCTGTCTCGTGATCTCTCCATGTGAGGTTGAGCATCCTATTTACTAGCACTGCCACAAGAGCGAAATGTGACATAAGGTCATTTTAATGAGGGGTGATGGAGCACAAAAAAAAATTGCCCCAGTTCCCGCAACCGAAGTCGCGAAAGCGTCGGGACAAGCCTGACTCATCCTTCCAAGTGTAATGGGATACTACCGCTCATAGGCGAAGTGCTTCCCCCGACTGGGTCGGATAATTACGTGAGGATCTAGGACGAGTCCATGTGTCCTTAATGCACTTAGCGATGCTGAGCCTCAGTATCCCTTGCTGGCTACGGCATTGTATCGACCACATTCGTTGAACCTCTCCAGCCCAGTAGATGTCTAAGTATATTCTCTACACCTTGGGCAATGCCATGGTGCAGATATTACACTTTGATCAGAGCCAATAAGCCGAAAAAAGGTGAAGTTTTGCATGATTCTCTTGTGCACGTTGCACGAGATATAGTCATTACAGGTTTGATAACGAACAGATTTAAAAATATGAATATACTTTAGTGATGAACGTGTGGACAACTGAACGATGAAATTAAGGCCTATCCCAGGGTTCTTGGCACATCGGACTGGTTGAACTTCGGTGCAGTTCAATGTATAGTATCATCTTTTTTGCTTGTTTTTGGTTTTACTGTGAGAAATATAAATATATAGGGAAAATTGATATAAGAACTATACTGAATCAGACTAAACATCAATAATTTCGATTACAATCCATTCTTTAAATGAACTTGTCGTCGGTCAAGAGAATTTTTCCCCGATTGTTTGTACCAATTTCACCACAACAAAAATTATCTGAAAGTCAGATATTTTTCAAGGAATATCCAACTTCAGATCAAGAAATTAACCCATTGCGACTATTTTTAGACACATGAAAGGTGCTCCCAAATAACGTTCAGTGTTCGTTTTTGCAGAAAACGAAGCAGGGAGGCGTATATATATTCACTCAGGTTTGTCCATCTGTCTTTTTGTCTGCACAATATCTCTAAGAGTTCTCTGTAAACTTCAATGAAGTTTTGTTCGAGGATGATCAGTGGGCTATGGTAGAAGTGACTGAATTTGGGTTGGGGGACGATTCAGGAATTTTTAACAGTACTCTGCATCGTAGCTACATGTCCTCATAATATCTCCAAAAGTTCTCATTGAATTTGAATGATATTTTATCGAAGAGTTGGACATGGGCTGTGGAAGAATTGATCAGATTTGGGGTGGTTTCAGCAGTTGCGATGAAAAGTAACTAAAATTAGGATGTGATTGGTCAGAATTAATTATGGATGACTATGCTTCGTCTAATGATTAATAAAAATCAACTTGCCATCACAGTCAATAACTGAACAGCCGTAGCGCCAAAATGTCAAGTCATGTAGAAACAAAATTCCTTCGAAGAGTAAATATGGTCGGAATAAATTCCATTCGGGACATCACTGTTGTTTTCCACAGTAAAACATCTAAAATAGGGTTTCAAGAAAAAAATCGAGAAAGATCTGTTTGAAACAATGATAAACAAGCATTTTCCCAAAGAGACATTTTTAGAAGAGTCTAGTGGGGTATTGATGCCAATTTTCAAGTCTGTAGACAAAATGGTATGACCTGGAGCACTGGAACACTCACTCACAAAAACAAATACACAAAAACTAAACACATAAACGCAGCCATGTACTTTAAAAAAAAAAGATAGAATCCTTTGCCATTTCTGGTGGTTAAGATTGTTCAATAATATCATCAAAGCATTTGTTATTTGCTAAAATAGATTTTTTTTCTAAAAACCTAACCCCTCAGCTATCAAGTTAATCGCTGAAGTATGTCCGGTAGCACCGAGATAATTATGCAATTGAGTAAAAAGACACCCATTTTTTCCGCGGTAAGCTTTCATTTCAAATATTTCAAAAAACGTTAGAAATATTTGTAAAAGATTTAAAAATATGTCTGCCACCGCAATAATCTTCAATGGACTCTGACTTCGAAAAATTCAGGTTTACTTCATCTAATAAAGAATAAATAATAAAAATATTACTGTCATTTTTTTTTTTTACCTGATTTTGCCTACTGGGGGAGAGGAAAGGAGTGCATTCGTGCATGTGAGTAAGTATTTGCTACTCCTGCAATGGTTTCCTTTGTAAAAGGGATATTCGTAACCCCCAAATTAAAAAATATATATATATTTAGAAGGTATGTACAATGTGTATTCATGAACATTTGCAAGGTTTTGGGCCAGGGTTTCTTAACCTGAGGTATGAGAAACAAATTCTCGGGGTATAATAGTTTTTATAAAAGTTTTTCAATTTCTCCTATTGCAACAGATGGAAAAAAATTGAAAAACCATTATGATAATGAAATTTTCATATATGCAGTTGATACCAAAATCTATTTCTTGACAAAGGTGGGTTTTTATAGTTGGAGTTAAAAATAAGCTTTTTTTTTTTCTTTTGTTTGGCTGTATTTATTTATCTTTGTTTTGTTGAGTTTTTTTTTCTAGAACGATGATGAAAATTATTATTATTTTGCTGGTCGGTTTAGGAGGGTGTAGGGGTATATTAGACGATGCACTCGGGGTCTACAGCCGTAAAACATAGAAGAACAAGTATGCAAATTGGTATATCCGGTATCGCTGACACAAGATTTTTTTAAAATTTAATGCAACATAAATGAGATCTCCAAAAATAAAGATAGAAAGTAAAACTGTTTTAGAAGATTTATAATGGAATTCTATTGTGCATTTGTAAGGTTCTGGACCAAATAATGACTCAAGATTAAATAAAAATTCCATTTAAAAAACGCAAAAAAGATTTCCAAATATTAAAAAAAAAAAGTACTTAGA
The DNA here is from genome assembly GCA_963457665.1 of Thysanoteuthis rhombus. NCBI lineage: Eukaryota > Metazoa > Mollusca > Cephalopoda > Oegopsida > Thysanoteuthidae > Thysanoteuthis > Thysanoteuthis major. Next base: position 56,613,718 of record OY735204.1, read on the forward strand.
AGATGCCTTGTGGGTTTCTCATGCGAATTAGCGAGGTTCCAGGGTGAAAGGCGTGTCCAGAAAAACGGAAAAGAAGAATACCTCGCCACCTTATGTGATGTTCGGTCCTAACTATACTCGAACGGGAAGTCATCTAGATAGTGAGAAATGCAATTACGGAATCAGTCAAAGGGAGATAACTCATTACAATTGGTTAAAACGTGTTGAATCTTCTGAAAGGATCGTTTTTTTTTTTTTCTTCTGCAATCGTTTGATAGTGGAAGGAGCTGGCCTATCGTCAAAGCAGAGAAAGTTCATGAAAAACCATTCATCCGTAAAAATGGCGGAAAGTAAGTGTCCACTCTTGCATTATACTTACTATTGTTGATTGAAACCCTCCTTAAAACCATTTTTTTTTTTTGACTTACAAATTTCCGGTTTGAGGGTCTGATGTAAGGTTTCATTATACTCTATTTTCCAACTCTATCTTTGGTTTGTGAACAATAACATTCAGTATCGGAAAAATAAGGTAAACGCTTCGAACGAGCAATGTTTTATAGCTCAAAATGTTTCAACTCTACGCATTTTTGCTGTTTTAGTAATCATCATCATCATCTGTTTTTATCGTCTGTCGTTGGACATAGACCTTCCCCAGGATTCACCACATCTCTCTATTGTAGACGTCGTGGAGCCAGTATTTTCTGAATTTGTTTAGTTCGTCTGTCCATCTTGTATTCTGCCGGCCTCAGTTTCGCATGTAACCTCTAGGGATCCATATGCTACTAAATTTGAGCAACAATTAAAGTATAGATATTCGTACAATGAAAAAAAAACATTAAAATAATTAAACAAGAACCGAAAGTTCAATGAGGCGTCCATTATAATTTTTAAATGCCATTATTGCCAAATCACGAGTCAAGTTGCGATACAAAGTAACAAATATACCAAGATGAAGGTAAAAAAAAATAGCATAAAAATGAAAACATTGTTAATAGACATTAATGTATCTATTTTTTAATAAATTTACATTGACTACTTTGAAGCTTTTTGAAATTCTATTTTTGAATGATAAATCAATCAGCATTTTTTTCCGAACGCCTAATCCGATGTCGCCTGAATATTCCCGCCATAACCCCCAAGCCTAATCACCTACGCCAGATTAGTCCCTCTTTCGTAATTACTGGACCATCTACAGACACTTGAAGACCGTCATGAAAATAGGGACCCTATCATTGTAGAGATCGATAGGAGTAAATCTTTCTCACAGAAAATATAATGGTGATCACGGGAGTGAAGGCACTAGGGCTTTTGGGGCGGAAAAGAGGCATTCTGGACGGTGTTGTCTAGTAGAGGTGGCCGACGGAAGTGACGCTCCGTCAACAACTTGTTTTTAGTGCTAAAAAGTCCAACAATGGATTCTTCCAAGAACCCGAATCATCTCTGATGGTAGGGCCTCTTATGCCTACATCGTTAAAATTGGTAACGGCACGAAAGACATTTCGTTGACCCGAAAGACCCTACTGTCGACATAGAATATCGAAAACATTTGCGTGCGAGCCTACAAAAAGGGTTGGACGTCAGTATGGTACGAGCAAAGACTTCGTTTGACTTTTGTGATGTCAGAAAGTTGGTCAATCGAATAAATTTAACGAAATGCTCATTAGTATTCGAGGCATTTGTTTTATAGTCTCCTTTACCTTGCTCGTTCTCGTGTTTATTCGAAGTTTGTTCCAATAAATTATTTGTTTAAATTAATTTTAAAAAATTTTTTTTAATTTAAAAAATCGGACTCATAATTGGGGAGGGCATTTGCATTTTAGCTGTATTTTCACCCAAACCTTGTCTCTATTCCATCTTATCGGCTGTACTCGAAGTTATATGATATCTAACACTATTTGTCCACACAGAAAAATACATTGAAAAATAAAATAAAATTAATAAGACTCGCTCTTTATTTATTTACTAGCATACACCCCTCAAAAATCATTTTTTTATGGATAGGCACTGAAGAGCCTAAAGCCTACAAATGACGACATCATTTATGTATGGATTGATACTTAAGAGCCTAAAAATATTTTATTCGGTAATTTATTTTCAATTAATCCAGTATTCTAATCTTAACTTTTTATAAAAATCTCAACTCAACTCAAGCCGTTTTAAAAGTTGATCGGACACCAAGTCTAAAGTATAACATTAAACATTTCTATTAGTCACTAAGGGACTTTCATTTTAGTTTCAAACGATTGGTGACGTATTATTCATTGCTATGTCAAAACAGCCTCATTGTATTAGCAAAGTCATTCTTTTTCCCATGGACTAATTCGTTATAACTTTGAGATTGTAACAGAAAACGGATAAAAGACATACATACAACCATACAATTAAACACACTAACTTGCATATATGGCTTTTATACGTGTAGATCATTATTTTATCACATTCACATGAAAATATTTTCACCAGAAAAATATAATTCCAGGACTTATTCTACGTAGTCAAAAGTCAATAAAGAAAAAATATCGGTAATTTTGATATTTGATAATAAGGATGATGCAAATAAAGATTGAATTATTATTAAGAATGATTCTCGATTGCAAATCAAATTTTGATTATCTGAAAGCATGTTTTTTTTTGTTTGTTTATTTCAGTTTTTTCTTTTCTTTCTTTTTTTAAAAAAAAAAATCTGTTTTCATTCTTTGCAGAATATAATGATTTCCCATCCTTATTATTAAGAAGACATTTACCCCGAAGCGTAATTTTAGTATTCTCAATCTATTTCATATGATTGTTTGAAAAGAATTATGAGAAATACCTAGAAACGAATAAATCTATTGCACAAACTAATCGATGCCAGAAACATTTGGTTAACAGATGATAAATTCGCGATTGTCGTGGTGAGTATGCATCTGATCCAGAGCAGAAATAGAGTTCTAATCCATCACAGGGAGGTAACCGCAAATATACTATCCGCTTCAAGGGAGGTAATCTGGATAGAAATTTGGCAAAGTTCTACCGTCAGGCCAGATCGGCGATTTTTTTTTTCGAAACAATACGGATTAGTAATGTTTTCATCTAAGAAGAAAAAAAATGAAAGAATGTTCAAACGAGAACATGAAAATAACTAGTTTTTGAGTTTTGTTTTTTTTAATAATTTGATGTTTTCCTTTATTAAAGGATATACGCCAACATAGATCTGTATGTATTATCAACCAATGAGAACTATATTTTTTTTTTTAGAGGGGCCGAGGTGGGGCAAAATATTATCAAATCGTAGTTCAACTGTTGTGTATATCAACAGATCAGCAGGATACATGGTGTTGAAACATTTTAGCCATGAAATATGAGACTTTTGCTCAACTTTTTAATTTTGAATTTTATTCGCGAAACAAAGATAGATAAGGATAAATAGATTTTTTTTTTTTTGCAACGTCACACACTCAAAAAAGTCAGCAGGCCGGGTGAAATGAGGTTTGCCTGCACCACACGAGCTTCATTACCACAAACCCCGGCAGGCAAAGCAATACCTTGCATACCGAGGCTTGTTGGTTTTCCTACTCAGTGTGGAAATGTCAGATGCATCTTCTGCCAGATTTAGGAGCTTCTCAAGATATTTCCTCTCTTTTGCTGCTGATAATCCAAGTTTACACAGGTAAGCCTGAAGTTGAGTTGGCAATAGATTCTTGGCACCTCATCTTTATAGTAAATGAATTTGTTATCCAGCTGTCTTTTGCATACTTCTCAAAGAGCCCAGTTGAATTTTTTCTTTTAATAGAACTAAAATGACAAAGCCAGGATATTGATCAGTTAACATGATCTCAGCTACATATCAAGTAAATACAGCATAAATTATTTTGAAGTTCTACATCTCCTTGGATTTTTTGATTACTTTCTTTAGTAGGTTACCAAAGCAGAAATCAAATAAATGTAAGTTTGTGTCATTATGCTCTATGAGTTCTAACAAAAAAAAAATTATTGGATACCTTTTTGAATGTGTAATGAAGTAACCCATTTGAATTAAATTCATCGCACTTATCCATGAGATCAATATGGTAATAGAATCTTGTCATGCCATATTAGATGTGAAAAGGGATAACATTGAGTATCAAGTATGAAAGTGACAATGAAAGGGAATGAAGTACATGAAGTGGAATGGTCAGTGTCAATCAATATTGGTGTCCCAGATAGTTCTTCCACACACAGGGGGTACCCAATTCGGAAAGGTATCAAAAATGACTTCAACATGAATGTGTTCTTCACCATAATTGCAAAAGAAATATTCAAGCACAACTTGTTCAAACAATATTTGCAATTTAAGTCGAAGTGAGCTCAGACAAGAATTTTGAGAGAAGTTTCAATTTTTTTCTTTAGGCTAAGATTTGTTTTACCAGTAGAAGCTGAAAACTATATTGATGATTTGTTCTCAAAGAAAAAAATTCTGTGTATTCAATCAATAAGTCTGTTACCTTCTGAAAATATTAGTGGTGGCGGGGGTCTACTTATGGTGTAAGTATAATGCTGAACAGAGCACTTACTTTCCGTCCATCATGCAACCATCTGAAATCATTTTTCAAAAGAATGAAAATTTACCTAGAAATATTTTTTTTTTTTAAATGAGAAAAATCCTCTACCCAATTGTCTTCAAAAATTGAAGTAGCCAATAATCTTCAAAGTTTGCACAAGAGATGGAAAATAAATAAGGGTTCAGAATTACAGCTGCAGTAGATAGAAACCCCACCATTTTCTTCCCAAAACCAAAACTTTTCCAAAAGGTATCGGAAGTTTTATTTATTGAAAGCACAAAAGATTTCTTTGGAAAAAATTTTTTAAAACAGTTTTCTGCTTTTACTGGTGCAACTAATCTTAATTTGAGATTAAAAAAAACAGTTAGCTCAGTAAGTAAACAGTGTGGATTGAGAGTAAAGAATTAATTATCGGTACAAATCTTTTCTTTTTTCTATTTGTCGTCTTGTCTAAGAAGAAATATATTGAAGTACATTTTCCACTATGTTGTCAAATTCAAAGTTATTTTCTCCTACTAGTACATAGCATAATATTCTTTTTGTTTAGTAGTAAGTGTTTTGTAAATGTAACAACCAAGCATGAATTCATAATGAAAAATCTTCATACTCAATTGAAAATAAAGAAAAACAATTGAACATCACACTCTGTTCAGAAGAAAAAAAATGGTAACAGTACATTAAGAACCGATGCAAAAAAACAAAAAAACAATTAATTCAAATACTTTTAATTGATTTGATGCATGGACACACATTAATACATATGTAAGCATGCTGAGTATTAGAGGATTCTCGAATTACAACCAGTAAAATTTTTATTTTATAAGTTGTAATTCATAACACATGAATGAAAGTGTTCGAATAGTCATTTTTGCTTCTCTTAATTCATTTTTCTATGTACCTTAGTTACACGTGTTTAGAGATCTCAACTTACGGTAAATAAACAAATCAGTGTTGGGTTTTTTTTTTTTCTAAACATGCCTTATATTTTGCTCCCAACAAGAGAGAAAATTTCTTCACACAGGATTTTTGATTCCAATCTAAATATTTTTGATAAAAAAAACAAATTCTTCTATTACTTTTTAAACCACTTTTGGTTTATGCGGGGACAGATTCAAAAGCATGTGAATGGCTCAACAAACTCTTAAGACTATTCATACCACAAGAAATATATTGAAGTACAGAGCCTGGTACTTATATTATTTTTCTCTGAGTACAGACTTGTTCTTATTTGCCTGTATGTATTGCATGTGTACTAATAAAATTGATATTGTTTGTAAATGGATGTTTGGGGATGATGTAAAAGCTTGTACGTGAGGGTAGACACATGCATACCTTTACATATTTATATCGCTACAGATGTATGTATGCGAGTCTGTGTGTGATGTTTCACGAAGCAACATTTTGTAATTTTTGTAAGTTTTGTCGAGACATTCGAGCAGCTAATACATTTTGTACAAATCTTTCCATGTCTTTCAGACAGTTTCTTGGGTCATTTTCACACAATGGGTTACAGCGGTTTTGCTCTCGGATGCTGATAGCCTGTCAAAAGAAAATAAGTTTGAATAGGTAAACCGGAGTAGATTGCACAAAAGTAAATGATTTATATAAAATAACATTTGCAATGTACCAGGTGCTAAATCGATAACACACAATAGAAGGAACTGATTCCCAGAGTGGTTAAACATTTCTTCCGATAGCAATAATCAAATACTTGTAAAATATTCAGTATTCGATATTCAAAGGATATAACGACGAAAAACTCTATTTGGAAACAAGAAACAGTTTTCACAACATAAAGAAATTTTATGCTTTGGATTGAAAACTCAGAGAACCTTACATTTTTTCTTTTTTTTTTAATATCTTAAAAACCTTTTTTTTAAATTGCAAAAAACATGAATTTTCCACTGCAAATTTTTTATGCAAAAAAGCATAGTTTCTTTCATTAAGATGGACAAATAGTATTTCAAGTGATTTAGAACTGTACTGAAAAATACCAGTGAATTATACATTTGTCAACTAACATTCAATTATATATATGTGCAAACCTTTTTGTGTTGTGATGGAGTTTCAAAATGTTTTTGTGCTAACAGAGATTTTTTTTCTTTCAAACAAGCTAAACACAATATCAATTTGATAAAAAGGTAAAGAGAGGATACTCTATTTCCAAATCTATCAATCCACTGATTACCTTCTTCACTAGAAAAGATATTGACGCTCCAAACTCAAAATTACAAGGATGATCAAAAATATCAAAACATACTGTATTTACTTATGTATAACACAAGAAATTCAATATCAAAAATTAGAGTCAAATTTGTTGGGTAGCATTATACTCAAGAGTAAAAAGAAATGATAATATGCATACTATAACTATATATATATATATATATTACTGATTTTTAGTGACCAAAAGTTGGGTGAGGTCGCATTATATTAGGGATTGGACAGTACTTGAGTAAATATGATATATGTGTAAACATCCATATGTATGAGACAGAGTATATAAAAGTCCTGATGGTCACTAAAATCAATATACACAACCAATACCATATTAATCTTTCCTTTGAAGCTATATAATCCACACACAAAAGTGATACATAATTCCCATGAGAAAGGGTCCTCCAAAAGGAAGAAAAAGAATGAGGGAGAGAAAAGTTAAGAAAAGGAAAAAAAAGCAAAAATAAATAAGTAAATAGATAAAACAATAAACAAACAAAAAAAACAAACAAAAAAAACCTATTAAGATGTGTGAAGCCAAACCTTTGGAATTAAATGTTCAATGAGTTCTAGTCGTCGCTCATTGGATGGATGTGTGGACAGCCATTCCGGAACCTCAGATCCCTCCAGTTTCTCACTGAAAAGCATCAACTTCCAGAAGTTGCTTCCTTCTCGAACATCAAAACAGGCCTGTAATTGAAGAATCGTATTTGACAAAAAAAAAATAATTTCAAATCAAATTTCCATAAACAAGGAAAAAGAAAAGGGAAGGTTTTTGATGCTGAATCGAGGTAATGGATTCTTTAAAATTCTAATCAATCATAACAAATGAAAAGAATGTTGCTTTTCAAAATTTTTCAACAACTTTATCAAATTATTATGTATGACATGATCAGACAATTTTCCTTGTCTATGCATTCATTTTTTCATGTTTCGGACGTGTACCTTCTAGATTCCGTTGGATGTCGTTGATTCTAGAATGAAGAATTGAAGTGAAAAAAAAAGGAGAAAAAACAGATTACCCAATGCAATGGAGGAAACTCTGAAGAAACCCAATAACACAACCAAGATATTAGAAAAAAAAAAAAATGGATATGACACGTCCAGTTCAACCAAGTATGCACTCTGAGTAATGATTCTATATTATAGAACTAAAAAACATGCGTTAAAGGCCAAAACATTGCGAAAAAAATGAACATACAGAATAGGAAAATAGTCTGACTATATCATACGCAATGAATGATGCATGTCTAACAAAATTCAGACTAGAACTTAATAATTAATTTTGACTAATTTTTACCTACTTCCTAATTTTCAGTTGCTTTTTGTCAAAACTTCGAATCAGACCATAATCCTTTGGCAACGATTGAACCACAAGCCCACAGTGAGGATTAAACTCACACCCTCATAAAATATCGTTGTATTAGAAAAACTGCCAGGTCTCAACAGTAAACATCATCAGCATGGAACACCAGTTGTAAGGGGTTAGGTTCAAGGTGTAGAATCAGCTCTCATTCAACTGTTAAGTCCCCATTGCTGAATGGTTAAAAGCAGACAGGTATATACAGATATCCCCCCCCCACCTCTGGCTGGAGAGTGTGAGATCAATCCTCACCTTATGCTTGCTTTTTATTTTCCGATAGCGCTGTTTAAGCGTTGCCGTAGGGTTACAGTCTGATTTAAAGTTGTGATAAAAAGCAACTGAAATTAGGATGAAGGTAAAAACTAGTTAAAATAATGTAGCAATATTTCATCAAAGAATAAAATAAGAAAAATTAAGAACTTTGCTGAATTTTTTTTTTTTATATATATAAACCAAAAATCAAGTTAAAAAGGAAAGGTAATAATAACCAAGCAGATGTAATCATATCAACTCTTTGCAAGGATCAAAGTCTATGATTATATACACATCTAAAATGTAATTTGAACTGAATTCAGAATATTTTGATTTCATGAACAAAGGATATATTTCAAGGGTCACTTCTTTTCTATGCCTCGTTAGTATTGTCGGCTGCTTGAATATTTTTATTGAAAAATTTAGAACAATGAGAAAACAAGCAGCATTAGCCAAAGCTGCATTTTTTAATAATTTTATTCTCTGAAAAAGATTTGATTAAAAGAGTATTTTCATTGTAAATTACTGCCACGTCTGCCAAGTATGTTTTCTATATTATCGATCATCATCATGAGAAATAGTGGTAGCCAAACGACCTTCTATACCCAACGAACAGTGCTGGAAAATTGTCTCACAATTAAGTTTCTGTAAAAAAATACACAGCTGGATTTTTTAGCTCAAATTTTTTTGGAAAAAGGAGCAGATTATTCATGAGGAATAATAGTAATTGCAGGATTCATTTCAAAATGGTTTATTCTTACTTTTTTTTACCCTTTTAACTGCAAAAAGTTTGCTATTGGCCTGGACATCAATGACTACAGGTTGAATTTCTTTTTAATTCTTCCACTCTCCTAAAGTATTTTTCTATGAACTTCCCTTGGAGACTCAAAACAATTGAAGTTTTATCCTAAGATTTTAAACAGAAGATCATACATACTGAAGGATATATCATAAACATACACATTGGGTTGGGGTAAATGTATCATGGGCCCTAATCAAGACTTGAAATTTGCACCCTTAGTCTAAAAACTAATATTTTCAGTTTGGAGAGCAACTTTTGGATCTTTGTACCCTAGGTGATTGGAAGGACCAGTCCTGCATACTCATACCCTCTCAGTACAGAATACCACATGAGCCAAGAGCTTGCTAAGAATTTTCTATTTGTCTAGTAAGGGTTAACCATCCTAGGTGGTTGAAGTTGAAGGTAGTATCCTCCAAACGTGCATAAATAACAATAGAAATCATGGGTAAGATAATTTGCTAGTTTGGGGGTAAATTGTCATTTATCATTCAAAATTCAGTGGTGGCAGTACACCAGAACATCAGTGATATTTTTTTTCTCACTCATTTAGATATATGTACACACGAGAAAAATAGGAGAGGGAGCATTTCTCGGATGTGTTGAGAGAAAGATTTCTTTTGACCCCTTCAGTTGGAAGCGGGAAATGGGTTAGAGAGGTAACTTTGGAGATTAAACCTGAAATAGTATGCTCATACACGCATACATATATCAAGATGCACCTACATTCATCATATTCACTCATAAATTTACTAGAGCACTTCATGCAGTTATGATTGAATTCCCCTCAGACAGAAGCAAAATTTGCACAAACCTTTGCTGCCATTTCCAGTCCAACAATGTCAGCTTCTCTTTCGAGTTTACGGCTGTAAGGATTATCCAACAAGACCTGAGAATTTGAAAAGAAAAAGTCAGACATTGATGTCGAATCATTTTACCCAACACTCTATAAGCACGATGATTTCTTTAAATGATTATTTATATAAACATGGCAAGCGTTTTGATGTCATCACGAGATAAACCAACAAACCAAGCAAGAGATTGACTCTTTGGTATGCAATTCAAGGTAGAAATGACTAAATACTGAAAACTTATTCATGGAGAACAAACTTTTATAGCCATTTTAGAATGTTTACTCACCTCAACCACCTTTTCATAGAATGCCTGAGTAACAAGTGCAATGCCATCAACAGGCATAAAAGCCCAAATTGCAGCCATCATAATGATTACAAAATAATCAATCACTTGGGCAAAACTCACTTTCTCTGCCTAGAAAAAGAAATAAGATTATTTGCATGATGTAAGTTAGAGAAATCTATATAGAGGTACACTTCATAGCAACATTTTTTTTTTGTTGCTAATGGATTATCTTATGTTGCCAAGGAAAGTTTTTTTTTTTTAAAAAGGATGAAATAATTAGGAAACTCTGAGCAAGTTTCGAAGAGAAATTCCAAGCTTGACAGATCTACAGATTTACTAATAATAATGAAAGAAGCTTAGAGAAGATGACCACATTTTAGACAGTGTTTAAATCAAAACAGTAATGCTTAAAGCAGTTAATATTCATCATTATCATTCAGAGCAATTTTCTCAACAAATATGAGATTGTGTCTTTAATTAGACTTCAACATGACATTTTGAGTGGTCCAGTCAGCTTCCTGGAATATTGCATGAATGTCTGGAGAAAAACAAGAATTTCAAAAAACAATAAAACATCTGCAAATGCAAGTAGAAAATTGATCTCTGAAAATGAAGAAGCAACATAAGCAATTAACGACCTGAACACAATATCTACTGATCTATTTGATTACTTACTGGATGTCCTAATAAGGCATGGGCCACTTCATGGGCTAATACTACAGCAAGTTGGTCATCATTTTGGATGAAGTTCAATAGACCAACATGCACATAGACATGTCCAGTCTGAAAATAAACAAGAATGTCTTTGAGTAATGCAAATGAAAATATCATATATTGCATGTAACGAACAGCTTATTCTACGTTCACAATTCACTTCATTTGAGGTGCTATCCAAAAGTTGAGGGAATTTCGTAGTACAGACTTTTGCAGGCTACCCTTTGGGAGACTGCTTTACACATGCCCAAGAGAATGACCAGAAGGATATGGGGGGAAACTAAGTGAAAGGGTTAGTAATTTTGCTTCTTGGTCAAATTCTCCTGAACTTTTGGGTAGCATCTTGCATGCTTATTCAACAGAATCATGGTAGCAACTGATTCAGATTCAACAATCTTTGATCATATCTTTTCAAATGTTTGCAAAGGCAATAATTTTGTGCTTTTCTCAATTGACAACACAATTAATGTGTTGTCGTAGCATGAGATCATCCAAAGGACATTTTACTGTAGTTGAGCGAAAAACAGAGAGCTACCTTGAATATTGGAGATTCCTCCATCTTGAAAATGACTGTAGAATTTCAAACATTTTTTTAAAGCAACTACACTTGAAAGAAATATTTGAGACATTTCCTGAATTATCATTTTTATTATTCTATGCTTGGAGTTTTCTCGTCTACATTTTTTGCTATTCCTGTAGTGCAACGAACAATGAAAACTTTTTCTTTCTTTTTTACAGACTTTTATCTAAATTTTTCTCCCAGTAAGAATATGCAATGATGAAAAATATACATGAAAAAAATATAGTATATATATATATATATATATAAGATAATTGAGCCTTGGGAAATAGTTAAAAAGGAAGAAGACTTTTGAGAATAACTTACAGCCATAACAGAAGCATTGATGGCAGGAGTATCTACGATAGCCACTTTCCATTTTTGCGTCTTCATATTGGACAAGGCCCAATTCCCACGAACTAAAGATTCCATTACTCTGATGACTCTAATGTATGATGGGTGAGTGGCAGGTAGAAACAAATTCTCTCCCTTTTTCTCTTCCTGAAAGAAAGAAAAATAAAAACAAATGAATATCTGCACAGAAATAACTTTTGACATATTGGCATCTACAAAGCTGAGTTTCACTTTCTTTTGCATTAACAAAATTATTGATTTTATAATTCATATGTATTTATCATAGTTGCACTGTGTGAACATTAGACAATTCAGAAACTTTAGTTGTAAATGAGGCATACAAGAAATTATCTATTGTCAAAATAATGTTAAATGGTCAACAATGCAAGAGTGCTGATAAATGAAAGATTTTGTCCAAATTTTGTTTGTTGCTCCATCATTAAAGAAGAAGAATTTGAATCTTAGAAAGAACATACACTATTTTAAATGAGTGTTCTCTTAAAATCATTAATAAAAGAGGAAAGCTGAGCAAATAAGTAACTTAATAAGTCAACAAGCCTGACTGCTACATGGTGAAACTGCACTCCAAATTCTATTCCAACTACGAGTTTTGTATTGTACAGAAATTTCTGTATAAAATGTAAGACTTGTCAGTTAACTTGGTCGGTAAGACAGATACTTTTCAATCGATTGGTTGTGATTTCAAATCATGGTGGGGAAATATCAATTTTGACTAAACGGTCTGGTTTGACATGATGGCACAGGCAAAGAGTGAACAGTTTATAACCTCAAAGTAAGTGAGGGTTGTTGCCTTCAACTTGAATTGAAGTTGGATTGTTGTTCTTCTTGTTACAGAAGGAAAATAAAGTCTACTACAGCCTCCAACTTGAATTGAAATTGGACAAAAAAATGTTTTGATATTTAGTCACTCAAGAGAAAATGGGTACAGAAAGCAAAGTGTTTTCAGTTCAAATATCTATAAAATCTTAATAATTCTAAACTCGAAAATTTGAGAAACTATCACTTGCATATTAACAGTAAGATTTAGAAAAAAAAACAATGAATTTTTTTTTTTTTTTACCATTTTTGCTTCAAAGTTAGCAATTTTCATGAACTGCTCATCTGTAAAAGCAATGAATCGTATCCGCTTTGTAATTGGCGTCTCTTGGAGATGAGAAACATAATAGAATGCTGTCAGACCCATGAAAACGGTCAGCATCAGCAGAATCTTTTGTCTGCTAAATATCGCTTTCTTTTTTGCTGAGGGTAATGTCTGATACCAAAAACGGAATCGCCTACAAGCATAGAAAAAGAAGAATTACAAAAAGTTTTTACACTGAATTGTTAAAATTAGTTTTTATACCGACAAACGTAAGGAACAAATTTTAAAGAGTCCAGGAGACAAAATCCATGAGTCCTGAAGCAGAAGTAAATGGCTTGATTGATTGAATGGTTCATTGACATATCAACCCCATTTGTTTTTTAATGCCAGAATCATTTAAAATCAAAAACAAAGGAAGATAAAATATTTTCCATTAGGTTTTGCTTCTTTTTTTTTTCTGTTATAGCAAAGTTAAAAATTGGTTTTGGTTCTGTGTTTTATGGATAAGGGGTAAAATGAGTGTACATGAATATTGTATTTCAGATGTTAGAGTTACATTTTCATATGAAGGCTGACTTCTTTCAGAAATTGGGTTATTTTCCACCATTTGACATGGTTGAAGAGTTCTTCTAATTGTTTGCTTTGTAGTATTTTATTCAAGTCAGACTTAAGTCAGTACAGTTCACTAGCAGGTGTTTCAGTGTATATAGTTCCTGGCTGTATACACATTGGTTGCTCTTCGCTTCTCAGGAGGTACGAATGCGTGATATGAGTATGGCCTATGTCGTGCCAGGCCAACACCACCTCCTCTTTTCTTGTACCTCAGTAGTCAACCACTTTCCGACGGTGGGTATGATGCTATATAGTTTATTATCTATGCAAGAGCTCCACAACTCCAGACATTTAACAGTGATGTATTTATCAATGGTTGGTCTAAAGTCAATATAGGGGATTTCCATGCTCAGTGCTTTTTTTTTTGCTTCTGCATCAGCTTTATCATAACCATAGAAGCCGATGTGGCTTTGTATCCAGTATAGGGTGATTCAGTAATTTGGTAGTTAGTGGGTCTGTCATTTTCTTGTTTTTCAGTGCCATGAGAGCTAATATGGTTCCTGAAAAGATGATAAATTTATATGATTTGTTGGTTGTTATAATATGAAGAGCTAGGCCAATGGCTGAGACTATAATATCAAGGCTCTGTTTGGAAGTTGATCTCAAAGCTTTGTATCATTGAGGATGGTGGTACATCTTCCTTTACTTCCATTTTTTTGTCTATGTATAAATAAGTGGTCCAGAGTAATTGTTTTTAGTAGCAAACACTTCTTCTTGGAAGATGATTGGGTTGGTTTTGGTAAGTTTTCTATTCAAGTCCAGTATTATTTTTCGTTGTTTAATTAGCCAGGGTGGAGTTTGGGATCTGATAGACCTGGGATTTGCCATTAACCCCTTCTTCATTCTCTCTGTTCATGAGACATAGTTTTTGTTATCTCTTATATTAGTTCCATTATTAATCCCCAGTGGAAAATTCATGGATATACAGGTTTCACTGTAATCCAAAAGTAGAGAGAAATCTATTCGTAAACCACAATATAGGCAGAAATTTTGAGCGTTTGAGAAGAAATTATGAATGACATCCATTGAATGTTTCGAGGATGGAATCTTTTCAAAAGTTGGCTAAACGATTTCTTTTAAAATGTACAAATTTTATAAACTTTACACTTCTCAATTATTAAAACACTGTTATAACAATGTATCATGTGTATGAGAAGCTTAAACATTAATAACTCAAAAGAAATAATTTTCAAAAAAGCATCAAGATTTTCAGCATTTTTTTTTATTACCCAAAAGTCTACACTAAAAAGGAACTAAAAACTTCCAAAACAAAAAATATTTTAGTTTTATCACTGTTCCTATTTTCTGAATCAGGATATATTTTTAGAACTCATACAGCAGCATCAAATGAAACTTCACTGATTCAATTTTCCCAGAAATTTATCTTTATAGAAATGTAAATATTTTTTTAAACATTTCATTGAAATTACATAAAATCAAAAAAAAGGAAGGAGGAAGATTGACTTAAAAAGATATTTCCAATAATAATAATACCATTTCTATAAAAACTCATCCAAAAATAAATAAGTACACAAACTTTTACTGAAATTATAAATTTCTTTGAAAATCTTAAAATCTGTTTCGATGCTGAAATTTCTAATGAAAAATTCTCATGTCACCTCAGTTTGATCGTTGTTAAAAAGAAAGTGATTTTTAGCAACTATATCATAACCTTAGCTACCCCCCCATACTTTTGACAAAAAAGTAGTGTGATAAAAAAACGCCCAAAACCTTTGTAAATATTACTTTTATTGTAACAAATTTTTGTCCCGTTTGCAAGAAAAATGAATGGAGAAAAACTTGTTTCATTATCAGCCTTTAAACATCCATCATCGGTCACAGACTTTCCCCAAGATTCGCCAGACCCTCTCTAACATTGTGGAGCCAGTATTTTTAGAACTTGTCTAGCTCATCACGCTATCTTATTTCCTGTCAGCCACAATTTTGCATATGATCTCTGGTCTCATTCAATTATGAAATCACTAGTTACAATACAATACAATACAAAATTCAGTAAAGTAACTCAGTTTTGTATACAATTCCCAAAGACTACTTTTTTATCATTTATGAAAGAATTTCATTTACAGCTTTGAAGTTTGGCTGTTCAACACTGTAAAAACAAGATTAAAACTTCAATGAAGATTTTAGGAGTGTATTTCATCACGTGATATTTTTTTGTAACTACCACACCATTTGGAATTAATACATTGTTGGACTTACAGACGTAGACAGAAAGTAATGTTATAATACACCAAGTGGGAGTAGCTTCCCCTAACTACTTGAATTCACCAACATCATACGAAAATTGCCCAGGTTACATTTTGAATTAAAAAAACAGGGGAAAAACGTTTGGATGAATTTTATCATTTTATTCATCTATGATTTAGTGAGTCCAGAATAGGACTGCCATTTTCTGGCTCCCAAAATTGCTAAAATCGGCTACATTTTCCAATAAGTGGCTTTTAAAAAAGGCTAGATTTAATTTCTAGATAACTGTTTTGGTGCTTGTGAACCTCTCTATCTATCTGTGCCCCCCACCTCAAAACTTGATGAAAGCACACAAAAAATCATGATTTATCAAAGAAACCTTTATCACAATCTTTACGAGGAAAGTAACAACATACTTCGAAGCCTCACTTCAGTACAACAGAATCAAAGTAGCGGCCCAGTTTACTATAAGTTTACATTGTGAATAGAACATCCTTCGTGAAATCTTTTGAATTTTTTTTTACCAACAAATACCAGGAAGATTGCAAGGGTCTAATACGAAAAGTCGACTTGGTTAACCTTAATTTGTTCAGGAGTCTTCGTATATCGTGATTTTGTTAGATAATTCGGTTTTAAATGAGTATATATACCAAATTGGCAAAATTCATTTATTTTTAGCAAAATAATGTTTGAATTCACTTTGTTAACAAACTTCTGATCATAAAAAAATAGTTGTTTTATATACTTGTTTTGACTGAATAAATTTTTGATCAAATTAAAAATATGTATTCATTCATCTTCAGTATAAAAAAAAAATATTAGAACTACACAAGTTGATAATTTAGCCGATACGGCGTAACACATAATCCATAAAGTTGGCCGAAAGAGGAATATATTTAGCTGATTTTAGCCATGTTTTGGAGGTTTGTCAAAGGAAATCAAACATGAGAAAAATACTTTTTCCTAATTACCATTTTTTTTTTTTTTTTTTCCAAAATCAATCAGCAGAAACTATAAGAATATTTTGGGCGTCAAATACTAAAATTTTACTACATCAACTACAAATCTGGTAAGTTTAATAATTTTCATCAATTACTTGCTCTAGAGTCTTCGTATATAGTCATTTTATTCAATTGGGCTCAAAGTGGGTATAAAACACTTTTAGCTATAAAGTTAGTCGAAAGTGAGGAAGATTTAGCCGATTTTGGCCAATTTTTTCAGCAGTTTTAGCCGAGAAAAATCAAATTGGCAACGTTGATACATAACGACCTTGAGTAGTGGGTGCGTATAAGGACTATTATTACTCGGAATCAAAAATAAATGTCCTGTCCTTTGTTGGATGGAAAATAAATAGAACTTTATCTCAAAGTGTGAGATATTTTGTTAAATGAAAACGGAACTTCCAAAGAAATATAATGACAAAATGATAAGTTTTTGAGAAAACTATCTGACAGATATGCCTTCTCACGACTTCTGAGGCAATAGTGTGGGAAAAAAATAGTTTACAATGAACAACTATTAGAACAATACCAAAAATAGAGAAGATGTGATACTTACCTTCCACCGAAAAGTGCAATTAATTTAGCCATTGGTTTCAATACCATCCAAAGAACTGGAGATACATGTCGGACAGGTGTCGAATGGAAACTACCATTACAGAGTAATGGTTCGCGTGCATATCCTGGTAGTAATCGTACTCCGTTTGATTTTATTTGTAATGATGATAAATTTAAGAAGCATGATCTATTAGAAGAAATATAAAGCCTACGTGGTGTAATTACTAACGGTCTCCTAATTACCCTTTGTAGAGAAGAAAATGGTCCCCGGTTACTTGCTGAGGTACCGAAAATCGATGTATTATTCACAATATTTTTACCACAGAGCTTTTTAGAGGTCGATGGTGAAAATAAACTGTTTGAATTTGTCCGTGCTAAGATAAGTGTCCGGGCAAAACAAGGGCAGCAAAATATTTGCTGAGTTTTAAATAACGATGAAGTGGCCAACATTATTAATATTATTTGTTCTTTCTATGCAAGACAGCTGGCATTGGAATGAAGCACATTGTCTTGCGTACGTTTTCGGTCACGGAGTCTCATTGCACAACTTATGGCTTTCAGCTAGAAAACGTTAACAAAATCACTGAACATTCAGTGTACAGAGTACTGAGAAGTCATTTTTGTCCCCCATTCCTGAGAAAAAAACTTATGATACTTGTTTATGTAGTAAGCTTTAATCAACCAGTTTCGAAGAGTACATCAGAGCAGTGACTTTCTCAATCTGAGGAGAAAGTAAACACAAGGATTATTTTAACTTTAATTGAAGATTGATTAGGGGAGACAATCACGTGAAACATCCCGAGATAATCTAAGGGGGACAATTGCGATACAAAATATCGTGGTCTAAGGGAGATAATAGAATATTACTTCCTAACACATCATTGTCTCTTTTAATCCAGTGTAATTTCACCAGATCATTGAATTACAGGGTAATAAATACACCATTAACAAAATCGGTACCAAACGAAACGCAATTCATCTAGAATAATAGGGAAAAAAACAGACGTGAACTCCTTGGGCACAAATGTAAATTGTGGTATTTAAAAGAAATACAGGATTTAAAAAGTCTTTATTCTGAATTCAGAAAGATCAGCCACATCTGAGTGTGGAAAAAGAATTTTATGTGATCTTCAGTTTTATCGTGGTTAACTCGGACAGCTTTTCGGTTGGCTATAAAACGGCCTAAACTGATTGTAAATGGCTACACAAAAGCTATCCCGACTGTTTGGGCAAACTACATAATCGATGGAGATAATATTCTTCTTATTTTACAATGTGTTTTTTGTTCTTTTATGATAAGTGAGTAAATTATAATAGAGGTGTACAGAGTGTATAGCTATATTATGTGATACACTAACAGGCCAATCTAGGAGAGAAGCTCTCGGAAGCGCTCAAAGTATATCGGTTTGTGGCACACTTTCTGACTTACTCCTTGTTGGCAACAAAGTTTTGAATCATATCTTAAAAAAAACATCCAGATTAGGAAAAAAATGTTGCCAGTTTTTCTATGAATTTCTAGAGCGGTTATTTTGTAATTCAAAATGGACGTCCGTGAATGTACATCCCCTTCAATTATAAACAAGTCATTGTGAATAGATCCGTCCCAAAATTCAATCATTTCTCCCCTGATCTTTCACCAACTCTTTCACAAAATTTAATTAAAAAATCACTATTGGTGTATTTACATCTGGGTTCAACTCTAACTTGACTGGAGTAATAGAATATTGAACAAATTAAGACGCCGTGAGATTTAATTGTTCTCGAAAATCAATTTAGAACTGGTGGGCCTGAAAGTGTGAGTCAAGATTCAGTTGATCTAAATCAGGGTTTGGCAACCTTTTTTTGGAGGCGGACCGGATTAGAAATGTTTCATGACTCGTGAGCTAAAACAAATAAAAGAATTAAACAAAGATCATAACAGCTTGTTTTTGTTTTTTTTTGGTGAGGGTTCCATTATAGGAGTATATACCTACATAACATATAAATCAATGAAAACTATGAAAGTCTCCTTTGGGAACAAAATATTGTTTAATTGTGTTTCAAATTTTGTACATTGATAGAAGAGCACGAATGCGGAGTGTTGAAATATTTCTAACTATATAAAAAAAATGATTAATTTAAGACCACAACAAAAATTGAACTTTTGCTCTATTTTTCAATACTGAATTTTATTGTTTGCTAATTATAGATGTTGATCAATTTCCATTTTGATGCTTAATTGTAGTATCAAAGGATTACCATCAATCAGTTCAATTTCATCTTTGAGAGGATTTTATTATTTCTACAAATCGACGGAGAAGTACAAGTCCAGGATTTTAACGTTTTTAGGAATTGAAGAATCGTAAATGTTGTGTAGCAATGGTTGAGGTTGAGTATTAAGAATTAATTCAGTTCTGGCGATCGGTGCAAAAATTGCTCAGTAGTTGACAATAGCATGACATTTGGTACAAAAACTCTTCGATACGTACAAATTATTTTCAGATATGGAGACAATCTCTCACTGTCTGTCCATAACAACGGTTGTTAAGGAATTCATTTTCTATAACAACTACGTATGTATACTGAAAAATCTCTTAGATTTTGACAACAAAAGGTTTCTAAACGATTTTTATCGTATCAGTTGTACTCAATGACATACTAAAAACCTATCACAGTATGACCACTGGGAAGGTATATTTCTGAGATGGCGTACAATAGCTTCATATCAGATATACTTAATGAGTTACGGATGTTTCCATACAGCAGTACAGACTACATAGAAAAATCCTGGATCCGCCTCCAAATTCAATCGCTCATTTTCGCCCTGCGGTCTATCTTTTCACAAGATTTCATCGAAATTCATTGAGAACTTTCGGAGATTTTGTGTGGACAGATATGAGTGAATACATTAATGTATGAAGAGAGGAATGAAAAGATATCTCTCAATCAAAAACAAATTCCAGCATCAACCCAAAATTTCATCACATCATCCTTGATACGTGTCTTGCCGTTTCACAGGATTTCATAGAAACACATTGAGATCTATTGAAGATATCGTATGAACCGACAGGAGCAGATATAGAAATATATGAAGAAACAAACAAATATCTCTCAATTAAGAACGAATTCCTATATCGACCCTAAAATAAGACCATTTCTCTCATACCTCGTGGCCCACCTTTTCACTAGATTCGATTGACATTTATTGAGAATTTTTGGGGATATGGAATGGACTGCCAGGAGCGAATATAGAAATAGAGGAAGAAAAAAACGGAAAAATATCTCTCAAAACTCAATCACATCTTCTGGATACATGCTTTACCTTTCCACGAAATTATTTGACAATTCATCGATGATTTCTAGAAATATCATGTTGATAGACAGGAGCGATAACAGAAATTAATGGGAAAAGTTATCTCTTAACCGTAAACAAATTCCTGGGTCCATTCTAAAACGTATTCAGTTATTCCTTACAATTTGCCTTTCAATGTGGACCTCAAAATAAAAAAAAGGTGTTGATTTAGGAATTCATGTTTCATTGAGAGATATCTATAGGCTAGTTAAGCTGTAAATATTGTTCAGCAACCAATGCTATAGAAAGTCCGTTTCAGGGTGTCTCCATATCTGAAATTGTTCAGTACATCCTAAAGTATCACTATACCACGTTTATGCTTCTATCACAAATTGTGCAATTCCGACCAACTTCTGCACCGATCGCCGGGACTATATGCAGTACAGCGTTATCCGGATTGAATATTACGCTCTTTCTACCAGTTAGCCCAGGAAGTTTAATTTCAATTGCTACCTCAAGTTGGTGTAATTGTGAGCAGCACTTTCCAATCAATTATTCGTTCCAGCGGAAGGAACTCAATGTAGTGGACTTTCTTCCATCACCATCATATACCCAAGTCATCTTATTTGGATGAAGACTGGTCTTTGGTACGGTCATCTTGCCTGGTCCACGACCTCTTGAGTTCAACGTTGTTTTAAAGTGTCTAATTTTCAGCAAAGCAACAAATACAAATTAGATAATGCAATTTTTTTTCAACTCTTGATTTGGATGTTTTGAGTATGTTGCTTATCACCAGCGTGTATCGTATAACGTTGATTATTCTCGATTCATATCTTGATTTATTTACTGTAAACCTTAACTGGTCCACTCAACTGTAGGACATTGTTCAGCAAGGAATTTCTACCACGAATCTTTGCAAACCCATTTGCACACGTCTGATTGTTAACAGTACCCCCTCAATAAACAGCACAGTTTTGTTTTGTGTGTGTATTTGTTTGAGTCGCATTTCAGTAAAGTGTACATGGAATTTTAATTCAGACACACCAACATATCTATGTGTTTATATGAGCATCACTATATCTTGAAAAGGTATCTTCGTGTATCTTATTGTATCTCATAATTCATCCATTTATTTTCTGCTAACTTATTGATTTTATTTGTTATTAGTTATTTTTTTGCTGCTATTATTTTAAGAGTCAACTGATAGCGGGAATTAATGATCAAAACATCTACTTGTTGATCGACTTACCTGAAGCGAGGTCAAAGACTTTGAATAAGTCATAACATTTGAATGTGGCACGATATACACGAGCCTGATGCTATCAAAATTTTGAGAGGTTAACGTCCGGAGGTAAAATGGATAGGCAGATGAGAGGAAAGAGAAAGTAGATGGGGAAAAGATGTGAGAGGTGTAAAGGAGAGAGGATGAATAAGAGGAGAGTAAATGGGAACCAGGACAAGGTCAGACCCGGTTAAAAACTTCTGATGCTGCACAAACAATCTTTGATAGTATATGGCAACATTTATCAAATTTTGTATCTGTGATAAAACTGTTTATTTCCAATTCACCAGGAAACGAAAAAGTTATATATATATATTTGTGAAGTTCATACATCAGTTATAAACGCTGTTAAAGGTTCCCCGTCAAAGACGAATATGATGCGATCATATACATAGTCATTTATTATTATTATTATTATTTGGAATCTCACACCAGTTGCCTGGTGGTAACCGCTGGAGTTTGAGTGACAGCAAGTCTCCTCAAGTCTCCAGCTCTCCTCTCCTAGTACTCATAGGTCGCAGTAATTCTGCGATTTACAGTTTCACACCGGTTGCCCAGTGGTTATCGCCGAAGGCTGAGTGACAATAAGTCTCCTCAGGTCTTCAGCTAACGTCTCCTCTCTCTTTCGCATATCATGACAGAGCTACAATTCGTTGCAGTACTTATATCTCTAGCACCTTCCTCAGTATCCGTGCAGTTACCAGTAGTGCTGTGGTCTGTACGGTCTCAATCCTTCCCCTAATCCTGATCTCCTCTAGTCTCTCCCTCAGCGTTTTTGGGACAGTTCCTAGTGCGCCCACTATGACCGGTACTACCCTGGCTTTCATGTTCAACACCTTCCTCAATTCTTTTGCTAGGTCCTGGTATTTTCCCCGTTTTTCACTCTCTTTCCTCTTCACTCTATGGTTTGCAGGTACAGCCACGTCTACTATTTGGCAGGTCTTCCTTTTCTTGTCTACAATTACCAAGTCCGGTCTTCTTGCCTGGATGAGGTGGTCAGTTTGGATGTCAAGGCCCTTATCAAATGTACCAGGGTCGCAATGGCGCCAATCAACCTACCCATCCTTGTTAATCATGAAATAAAACCAAAGAGGGTAAATGCCAGCTTGCATGCTCAAGTTTTGTTTCGAGAAATCAATAGTTAACGATTCTCGTCTTGATATGTTTTCAGCTGTGTAATGAAAGATAAAGGGTAATTACGCCAGGCAGATTTTGCTCATTGCCTCAAAGAACCGAGTAAAGTATAATTTCAAATCACAGAAGATTACTTTCCACTTCAAGTCAGTCTGGCGCCAAGGTCTCATATAGTTTATACCGGATTGGAACTATTTGGCGCAGGTGTGCTGGCTTGAGACTTAAAGCATCATCTAATTTGGCATTATCCCATTTGGGCGACAGACGTTTCGGCGTTAGAAAAAAATCTGATTGATTCTTATTTCACCAAAAAATTGGAACAGATACAAATTTTGAGCAATTTAACAATAAATTACATATTACTTTTTGACGTTCAAATATTATTTTTAGAAGACTTTTCTGATCTATTCACAAATTTACATTGAATGAGATGTTTATCTGGGAGCGTTTTTAGTCACTTTTATCGAACTTTTACTCAAAGTGAAATATATATATATATATATATATATATATATATATACATATATATATATATATATATATATATATATATATATATATATATATATATATATATCAGTATTACTACTTTGTATGATATAAAAATTCCAATAATGAATATACAGTAATTGAAGTTTTGAAATTTAATGTTTATTAAATAGACAATGCTCGATATATTCGAAAATCAAAACAGAGCAATATTTGAGAACAGAAGATTAAAGACGACTCAGATCTACTGCAATTTCATATGAATATGTGTGTGTGTGCTATATGAATATTGTATATGTATATCATATAAATGTATATGTATATTGTATATATATATATGTATGAATATAATCTATATCTATAATATATCATATATATATATATCATATGTATCTTATGTATAATACCCTATATATATGATATACATATATATCATATATTATACATTAATTATACATGTATCATATATATGATACATTGTATATCATATATATATCATGTATATATCATTCATTTATTACTATATGTATATATATATAAATATATACATACACATATGTGTATATCATATATTACGTATATAACATAAACATGCTATATTTATATTTTCATGTATATGTGTATTATTCATGTACATATATATCAAATATATATATTATGTAAAGATAATATTTATAGATATATACAATACGTATTATATATATTTGTGCATAAGTATTATATACAAAAATTATACAATATATATGTATTACATATATATTATATATCATCAATATATATATATGTATTTATCGTGTACTATATTACAGATATTACATCATGTTATATATGCTATGTATTATACATAGATATATCATTTATGTATATATTATATATCATGTTTATTCAATATATATTTTGTATATTATGTATACATCATATATTTTATATATATGTATTGTACATATATATATTATACATATGCATATAATACATAGAAATAATCTATATATATTGTACATGTATATTATATATATACATCATTCATGTATATTATATATTTTTACTATACGCATATTATATATAATATACATATATATAGTTGATATATTGTATGTATACTTGGTATATTATATACTATCCTATATACTTATAATGTACGGATAATATATATTTTTCATAAGTTTAATTATATATATATGTATATATATATATACATACATATATATATACATATAATATATACGCATGTAATATATATCATATAATTGCATATAATGCATATATATATACATATATATATATATATACATATATATATATATATATATATATATATATATATATGTATATATATATATATATATATATTTGTATAATATAAATGATATATATTGTATATATGTACATATAAATGATATATATATATCCATATATATATATATAATATAAATTGATTCCGCCAAATAATACCGAATCTGTTTACACAGTAAAATCTCTAAAATAAGGATATGCGAGTATAACAATTTCATTGATTATTGAGCACTCTGTCGTAGTACGATAAACTTGCCGAGGGTCACCTACAATCTATATTGAATCTGTTTTCCACGAACCACGGTTTTCAAATATTTGTTTCAATGTATTTTTTACTTTCTATGTCAGTTATTTTTTATGTATTATCAATGAAAATATACAACAGAATATGCACAAGTACGATCGGTCCTATACACACACACACACACACACACACACACACACATATAGATAGATAGATAGATAGATAGATATATAGATATTTAGATATATATATATATATATATATATATGCAAAGAGAGAGAGAGCGAGAGAGAATAGTAAATATGAAAAATAAACAAAATTACCAATCAAGAAGAGTGGTTGATTTATTGAATCACGAATATTTGCACAGATGACAGAAAATCCGTTGTCCAATATGACATACAGCGGAAAAGGAAATAATTACATTATCATCAACAAATTAACAAAAATATGTTAACTAAGGAAATGATTAAAAGGTCGATTCGCTACGTCAATTTTCAAATATATATATATAAAAAAATAGTTTCTTAGATATTCAAAATGACTGCGTAAGAAAGGAAAAAAAAAGGCAGTAAAATCCAAGGCATCGTCATTGAAAATCAATATGTGTGAGTAAACAAAAAAATTTTGGCGATGAAAAACGAACTTGCCCGATGTACCCTTTCCTTTTTATAACAGTCCAATAACACTAAAATCAACACTGAACAACTTGTTCAGAGATGTGATTTTCAATTTTCAATGAACTTGTTTTGGGGAATAACTATATTCGCAAACATTTTAAACGACCTTCAAACTTCCTCGTTTAACTTTAGTTACGTACTAAAAATACTTAAAAGATAATGTTTTGCGAACTAAAATATATTTTTTAGAAATTTCATCAGATTTCATTTCGAGAATGTTAATTCGGAAGCACTGCTGCTTGGTCCAAATAAACGGCCCATTGGTCATAATAAACGAAGCAAATTAGCGAGGATTACACACGTTTGAACCAGTTTTGTAAAAACTGGTTCTATTGTGCTGCTTATCCAAATAACCGATAATCCTATGAAACGGAGTCTACGGTATGAATACATATTTATTGCGTGACCGGCTATAGCACATAGCACGAAAGTTTTTCTGGTATCAGTACAGGTTTTATCACATCATGTTACGAAAACAATGTGATTTCTGTGCTAGATTCTAAATAAGCTTCTACTGAAAGTTAACATTCATGTTTCTACCATAATTTCTTTTGAGATATGCTTATGCGTATTTCAAAAGGGCTTTTAAACGCTTATTCTTGCTACGATATTCAGCTAAAAATTTTATTTTGAAATCGAGTATCAATAAAACCGAACATATTTTTTTAAAAGTAAGTAAAACGAATAAATAAATAAAACAAAATGAAATGAAACGAAAATATATATATTTTTTTAATCAACCAATATCTCTCTGCTAGTGCAATGCCGACTATCAGATTAGCTTGAATCATAAGATTTAAATTTACGTTCATATTTGAAGTACGATACCAGTTTTATGGAAATGTTTACACTCCAAAGGAATGCCAATATATATCAATTGGCTGGCATTACTGCATGTATAAGTGTATATATATATACTGTGGTGAGTAAAGAGATTAACTGAGCCCAGACACGAGGACCAGAGTCAAATTTGATTTATAGACGAAAAGTGATGCTGTTTCTTTTGTCATCTCAAAGTCAGAATAACAAATTCAACCAGCAAAATTTTACTACGTGTTAGTTGTTTATGAAAAATTAATCGCTATACCAAACAATGGCAACAGAAGTAAATTTCAGCAAAATTAAATTTGGCATTTTTGGTTTAATAAGGAATTCATTAAATGAGCAAATATTAGAAAAGATTGAGTTATCACCCAGCGGACATTGAAAATCTATCGGGGAAAAGTACCTCAACGAATATAAGTAGAACTGGCTGAAATTTGTTCATCTCTTCATATTTGATACAATGGACATTTTTTAAAACCTGAATTCTCAAGCGATCGGTTAATAA
>OY735204.1:56645815-56775815 GCA_963457665.1 Thysanoteuthis rhombus
CCATGTCGTCAAAATTGAAGATATGAGAAATGTAGATATTGCATTTGGTATATATGGATATAGGAAACAATTTTCAAGGGAGGCAACTAGGTAGATAATATAGGAAATTATTAAATGGATGCCATTTTTCTGTACTCAGTCAATTGGGTTACGCCCCCTTGGATATTGCTGACGTAATATATAAGTATATTTTTATTATATACTAGCTGTACCGGTGGAAATTCCACGCTCATTTTGAAAACTTCAAGATTGTTGGAGACAGAAGTAAGGCTCCGAAGTATGCAGTGACTTCCCCTTGATCATTGCACAAAAATTCCGTTTTTATGAAAATTCTGTCAACATGTTATTTTTGTGTTTTCATTCAGGTTTTTTGTGGAAGAGTGCGTGGCCTTGTTCAGAATGTGCGTGCACACACCCCAGCTGGGCCCACGTACACTCCTAGGCATGCGCACGCACCCTCAGGTCGCTCCACCCTTGATGAAATCACGAAAAAATACTTGTGAAATTTTCATATTCAAAACAATGTTCGAAAAATATTTTTTTTGAATTTCAAACAATGTTTTTAAAAATAAGCCCTCTCTAATATATATACATTAAAAATAAAAGGAAATACGATAATTCATAAAATAGATTCATTACAACGGGGAAATTCATGCACTCATTTCAGAAACATACTTCCGTATAGAGGACGGAAAATGATTCTCCAGTTCAGCACTAGATATACATTTTAAATAGAATACTATTCTGCTAAAACTTTAAAACCGATTTCTCTGAAAAATAACTATTTTCTGGTCACATGAATTGAAAGCACAGAAAATTTCAAACGTTTTTTTTTTCTGTATTTTTTTCGACCAAAGTAAACCATGAACAGAAATGGGAAGAAGAAACTAATGGAGGTAACATCCGGATATACAAGTCATTCTCTCTTCATCAACAGAATCCATGACATTTAATTGATCGAGAGAGATAGAAGATGGTAGAAAGACATTATGAGAAATCTAAAGCAGAAAATTCATTAAATAATAGATTCGATTTGGCTGATAAAGTTATAAAGAAATATGCTTTTAAAATGAGAAAATTTTGAAGCAATCACAATGCCAGAGCTTCTGTCAATTGGAGAGAAAAATGAAAAGAAGAGTTGACCTTAAAAAAAAGAGAATAAACAGGGATTATCCAAGATGAACTACAACATCATGGACCTTTCCACAGGAAGACAAAATTAAAATACCTTTATTGCCTTTAAATAGGTTTTATTGACAGCTGAATAGTGTCATGAAACTACTTACGGTTCACCAATCAGTCTAGCCCAGCCAGGCGGGCAGGGTAGGACTATGCTAATGGGAAAATTGATATTTGAACTTATAGTCTCCAATACCTTAGGGTCAAGTTACACTTGTACTCAAATTTATAAGCTCTAGGGTGCAGCCATATCCATTATATTTGAAAATGCCTGCCTAATTTGACCTGTCCTTAAAATGACTCTTTGAAAGTCGCCAAAGATCTACAGCACATGTATTATGTTCATACTAGATGCAATTATCTTAATAAACAAACTTTCCATCTTTAGGATGCAGCCGTCTACGTAAAATTTGAAAATGCCGAAATTGACCTGCCCCCAAATTGACTTTTAGATGTCAACAGAGATTAGCGCTAACTATCGCATGCTCATCCTGGGATAAAGTTACCCCTGTACACTCATTTCTAGCTTGTAGGGTGCAACCGTTCAGGAGTCGATAAAAAAAGTCAGGAACACACCCTCTTCGTCTTTGGAGTAAGTAAAGCTAGAATAAAGAATTAATTCTTACTTTGGTAGCCTTCTACATATAGAGTGTTCTACTAGGCATATTACTTATCAGATATATTCCATATAGTAGATAGGTTCGTCACCAACATTTATATTTCTGATATTTTATTTATAATGTTTATTTTTATGTAGATATTACTGTGCCGTACGTGTGATCGGTCAGCAGATAAGCACAAGTCATCAGCATATTCATTCATCCTCGCCAGTGGTCAGTATTCAAGCCCAGGTAAAAAGCCAGAATTTTGAATGCTTGGTTTTCAAGAAAGACAGACCCTTCTCACCTGCACTATGACAGGCTAAGTCAAACTTAATAAATAATTATGTGCACTCTTATGTTCATAAATTGACTGAGTCAAGCAACATGTATATTAATCAATGTTTTAGGCTCATATAGGTGTACACATTCGTGTAAGAATATGAATGTATTAGCGAATGTATCTTATAGAAAATTCATCAATGTTTGGCCTGTCCGTCCGTATGTGATAGCCAACTGCAAAAAAGAAACACACAGTATAATCACATTATTTTCTTTGTATCAGTGTGACCCTGGGAAAGATCTTTTGCAAACTAGTTTTTTAAATTATGTTTTCAGGGGACGGGTTTGATTTACAATGCGAATCCATGCTAAAACGGACACATTTTTGTACCTGTATTTTTTTAACCTAAATCCATTAGCTACTGATAAGAAATTGTTAGATCGTTGAGCGAGCATGGACTTTGTATTGTTCATGGAGAGGAAGGGAGAGTAAGAGGAGAATATCTGGCCAACAGTGGGTTATATGGTATGGTCCATTGAGAGAGGCTGAGAGTAAGAGGAATAATGACTGTTTGTCTATTTTAATTGATGTGTAGGTGCATTTGCCATTTTTTTATGGGATCACAAAAAAAATCTAAAAATATCAATTTTTAGGAACAAATTAGATTAAATACTATCTGATTTCGATCAATCAATTTCATCTTCTCTCCATTGGTTACAATTTAACCCACCCTAACGGGAAGGATATTCCGTTTAAATGGAAATGTCCTGTAAACACGATTGCGAATAAATACCCATCATCCGAGTACGAATAAATGTCAAGACCATGTTCCGAATGCTTTGAATGCTTAGCAACCAAAGTCACGTCGGCTGGAGCTATTATTTCAAGGGTTGCCCCTATTTTCCCCCGCGTAAAGCCCCGACCTTGTGTCACATTTTGCTCTGGTGGGAGAGTAAATAAATAGCATGTTCCGAATTCCCAGAAACGTATGTCTCGACACCAACAATCGTAACGTTGGTGTCTATAGTTACCTTCACACGGGTCTTTAGTACATTTCTGCGTTGAAATAGGTCTTTCTTTTTTACAATTGTTGTCTGATGATCCCGGTTGTTTAATGCAGGTGACTGTACGCACTTGTACACCTTCACCGCAAGATACGGAACACTGTCAACAAAGAAAAACAAAAACACAAATATTACTTGATTGATTGAGAAGACAACAAATGAATAGTAATTTTTTCAATAAATTTGCGATTAAACCCAGAACTGAGTAAATTTGAGGTTGAAGTTAAAGAGTTATGCCACATTCAAACTTTTATTCAGAATATATAGTTAAAATAAATGAATTTTATCAAAGATTGAAGGACACACCGAAAACATTCTTGTAGCTATTCAATATCTAATTGATAATAGAGATTCTAAAGTTGATGGGAATAAACATTGAAATATCAGCTAAATTAGCTACATCCGTTGTTAGCTTAAATCTCTTATGCCTTAAAATTTGCTGATGGACAATAGTATTTTAAAGTTTATAGTGTACACCAAATGTATGTATGCAAATAAAATTGAATGAAAAATTAATTTAGCTCAAAGAAAATGATGGAATGAGACAATGAATGTTACAATAAGTGAAAAGAAAAGATTTTACATAGTCTGGATCAAATGCTAGTTGAAGGAACACTACGACTGCTACAGATTAGCCAGATGATATTGTCAAGAGGCAGTTTGTACAGCCAAAGAACAATCATGTTGCCGATTGCCTAGTTGATATTGCTGGAGAAAATCCAGGAAATATCGATTTTTTTAGGATTTACTACTCAAGGCAAGTAAATATTGTTATTTCTCTAGGTGTTAAAAACAAATAAATCACTTTGAAGCCGAACCCTGCTTACTTATAGTTTAAAGTAAAGAACGTTGATAAGATTGGTTGTGCTAATTCCTATTTGTACCCTATGTTCTTCAATACTTGACTTCTATGATAACCTCAAGATAAGTTCATAATGATTATAGAATACATGATACAGATAGAAATAAAGGCTTCTTAAGATTCCCTGGTTGCAAACATAATAAATGAACTAGAATGCACACAGAGAGTGCATGACCCTGCCAACGCTAAGGTCAGGGGGAATAATTTTTGCATCGACCCATCTCGAAATATAACTGGGTTTTTTTGTAGCCTCTTGAACAACCTTCCACAAAATATCATTTAAATCAATTGAGAACTTTTAGAAATATCGTGTGAACAAACGTGAAATTTGAGCGATATTATGTAGTTTGAACATATGACTACGACGTAAGGGAGATAGTTGTACGTGAATCCTCCCCAAAAATGTAATCAGCCCTTCCGTAACCTATTGCCCTACATTCTACAAAATGTCACTGAAATTTATGGATAACCTTTGAAGATTTTTTATGGGCGGCCATGAGTGTATGCAATACATAAATGTGATTGAAAAACACAGAAATATTTCTCAATCAGGAGAATTTCCTGAAACTGGATCTGCACCAGATTTCTACCACCTCTTCTTTGCCCCATCGCTCACCCTTCCTCAAAATGTCATTGAAATTTATTAATAACTTTTGGAGATATCGTGTGGATAGTCATGAGCGTGTTCTATATGTGAATGTAATCGAAAAACGAAAAAAAATATCCTTCAATCAGATACATTTCCTTGACCTGGATCCGCCCCCAAATCCCCCCTTTTCCCTGTTTCATTGTACATCATTCCACAAAATTTTATTGAAAATCATTCTGTGCTTTCAGACGAACGAACGAACAGACAAACGAACAATTTCTTTTTTTCAACTTGACGAAGGTAAATGAGCAAAACTTGCCTGAGACCAATCTTCCACTTTCCATTCTCCAACACATGGTTTTCTGTTACAAGGTCGGGTATTGTTGGGGCGATTCAGCGTATCACAGTAAGAGTCAGAGAGGACTTCTTCTTTCTTACCCCGGGAGTCAGACACGCAATATACAATTGGTGACTCCTTACCATCGTCACCGCATTCTGCAGAACAACTCGTCCAGCCATCGAGTTTCCATCTGTAACAGATTGTTTTTAAGGGATTATTTC
This sequence comes from Thysanoteuthis rhombus, assembly GCA_963457665.1. Classification (NCBI taxonomy): domain Eukaryota; kingdom Metazoa; phylum Mollusca; class Cephalopoda; order Oegopsida; family Thysanoteuthidae; genus Thysanoteuthis; species Thysanoteuthis major. The sequence goes on from OY735204.1 coordinate 56,650,953, forward strand.
CATTTCAATATGAACAATAAAGAGTAAAAAAAAAAAAATAATAATGAGAGACAGACAGAGTCGGAGAGTTGATGAGCTATTTTCCTTATGAACTTGTCCAGCCATCGAGTTTCCATCTGTTGGAGTTTGTTTTTTAAGGGATTATTTCCATTTGGATGGGAACAGTAAAGAGTGAAAAATAACGAGAAAAAGATTTGACGAGACTTTTTTCCTTTTGAAATGTTTATACATAAATCAGCAACTTTTGTTGGAACCCGATGTATAAATATTAGCCATTACTATTGACACCTATGGCTCCACATTGTTATATAAAACTGTGTTAATGGCTTTCAGTGAACTTCCTGAAAAAAAGCTTGTTTTGAATGACAGCTTACCCAATAATTAGACAATGAATCTTGTGACATAGATGAATATGATTTAGCGTTCAATTATACAACTGTTATTGCAGAATGATCTTTACTTGAACATACAATTATTTACTTTGTAAAATAAAAATTAGACTAGTTATGACTTTTTTTCTCAGACTCTCTGAACCACATTTTGGTTCCCAAAGTCCTTGGAACCTGATACTTTGATTATCACTCTGTCTTTCTCTCCCATATATATATGTATATATTTATATATACATATACATATATATATATATACACACACACACACACATATATATATATATATATATATATATATATATATATATGTATATATATATATGTATATATATATATGTATATATATATATATGTATATATATATATATATGTATATATATATATATATGTATATATATATATATATATATATATATATATGTATATATATATATATATATATATATATATATATATATATATATATATATAAAAATAATGAAGTAGGTATTCACTAAACACACACGTCTATGGAACATGAATTACTCCATTATATTTTAAGCTCTACACTAAATCAAATTTATGTTTAATGTTGAATATATCAAGCTCTTTCCTGAAATAAATCAATCATACATCGGATATTTTATCACATAATATCATATGACATTCCTGATTATATATATATATATATATATATATATATATATATATATATATATATATATATATATATATATATATATATATATATATATATATATATATATATATATGCGGTAATATTACACATATTGAAAAAAATTTCCGTGAAAATAAAAGTTCTGAATTTGAACAGAAAAACAACAAGCGTAAACCCTGCCAGACACAATCTAAATGGCCAATTTAGCATAGAATTACACTGTAGATTGGACCCCCCCCAACACACACACACTAAGATCTTGATGAATTTTCAAAAATCTGTTTTTCTAGACATAGTATGGAGTGAATGTTTAAATTTTCAGCTCTCTACCTTCATTTGTTGCTATTTACACGCGTTCTCAATACATAGCAAGCCAGTCAGCCAGACCAACTTAAAAACTGCGGAAACCTATGTTGATGCTGACTAAATTGATGTTGACAATTTTGATTGACGATTTCTTATATGAAATCAGTTATGTGTATATCGGGTTATTCTTCAAACCCCAAAACATCTTCAACTGACGCAAAGAAAATTCTCAAAAAATTAGTTTTAAAGGCAAAATTGCGGCAGATGAACTCACTTTTGAGTAATGGCTCGATTTCCATCGGGGGTACAATCGGCCCAGTTCTATGTGTTATTGTAGATCACATAAACAGAAATAAATATCGATTAACTAATTACATATAATCTTATTTGATCTGCATGGAAGTTAGAGTAATGAATTGAAAAAGAGTCCAGAACCCAACTGTTAGGAGCCTGATTCACAATACTTCATCTAATGGAAAAAAAATACTTGAAATGACTGTCAACTTTTTGACCTGATTTTGCCCGCCGGGTAATGTGATAGGGTGCGCACGTGCACGCGTGTATGTATCAGCTATTACTGCTAGCGCTCAATAGAGCCTTAAAAAAAAACAACAATAAAAATGCAAAATATTCAAGACATTTTTGGAAAAAACAAACAAAAAAACCCCCAGTTTTTTGAAGATATGTAGTGGAGTATTCATGTGAATTTGCAAGATTTTAGGCCCAATAGTGTGTCCGATAGCGCTGACAAAAGATTAAAATAAACCCCACCACCAGCAAAATTCCATATTAGATCGTTTTTTTTTTCTTTCTTTCAGTTTCCAATAATAATCCCAAAAACTGTTTTCAGAAGATGCTTAGTGGAGTGTTCATGCGAATTCGAACATGTTCTGGGCCGACTGGTTGGTCCGGTAGCGCTTACACAACAAAAACTACCTAGTGTAAAAAGAATACCTTGCCACCTTGCTTGCAGTTCGGTTGGATCATTGATTGTAACTACGGTAATTCATCATGTGTGTAAGGGTGTACGTATATTCAAATTGCCTTACCTCGTCACTAGGCACTGTTCACGCTTGCAGGTCACTGTGTCTATACGAGGCGCGTCGAGATGAAGACAGGAAGTCTTATCGAGGTGATCATTCGTTTTGATATCGACGCAATTATAGGTCGTGCTCTGTTTACCTATGCAATGAATAAGAGAACGATATAAGCATCTGAACTCAGTAGAAAACTCACAAGATTAATATCATATTTCCTGCCGTACAACTCGCATCAGCTTGATCAGGCAAGTGGAATTTGGGGGGCGAACATCCTACAAGCTTGTAGTTTACTTGCGGTTTATTATGTTGGTATTTCGAATGAATCTTAAGAACAAAAAGAAAGAAAGGAAAGCCAACATGTACCTGTCGCAAAACAATATGGAATTCGATGGCATTATACAACCATTCATGTTTCGAAGTATGATGAATATAAAGTCAAGTTACGTGAAGACAAATTTAAGAAGTTGAAGCAATCATTTAAAAATACCTGCAGCCAGTATTTAAACGCACTCATCAAATCAGTGATGTTACAGTTGAGGCAAATTATAGGATTGCTTATAGAATAGCTGTCTCATCGAAAACATTTTTAGAAAGGAACTTTATTAAGAAATGAATGTCGATGGCCGCAGAAGATATCTGCCTGTAAAATCGTCAAGCATTTGCAAACATAAGCCTCTCAAGAAACACAGTTACAGGAGGAATTATGAATTATGAATGAGAATCCTAAGAGTTAGACCAAAGACAAAGTAAGGTCGTTTACATCGTTTTATGTTTTAATTGATTAAAATACGGATGTAAGTCATTTAGCACAACTTGCAGTTTATGTTCTTGATGTCGATGAAAATACGCATGTGCAAGAAGAATTCACGGAACTGGTACCAATGAAAGGAGAAGCAACCGGAGATGGCATCTTTGTGCGTTTGCTAGGGTCACTGGATGACTGGGCGCAAACTGCAATTCTCGCTTCAGATGGAGCACCATATACGGTTACTAGCTGTGAAACCAACCATCAATTTTAAAATGCCCATCGCATTATGAATAGAGGAGAGTTGTTCAATGAAATAATGAAGAAGGATGATATCATGTATGTTGCTACAAAGACAGCGAACTTCATACACGCGTGAAGTCAGAACCCCAGACAGTTCAACTGCCTCTTGATGAAAAGTTAACTAATAGGAATAGACGTATCACTTCAATGTTCGCTGGTCAAGTCAAGGAGTTGTACTGGAGTGTTTTTACGAATTACGATATGAAATACAGATATTTATGCAACAGGAAGTCAGGGATAAGAAGGAACTAAAAGTTAATGAATAAGTTCAAGATTTAGCTTTTAATGTAGATGTTACAGAACACGTCATTTATTTCTCATTTTTAGGGATCCCTTCTTTGTTAGTGTTAATATAGTACAATAACATTCCAAATGTCATTATGTACTGAGGAACAAGTTTTCAAGTTTCGATGTTGGCACATTTTATCGATATCTTGGGACAAATTATCCAAGAATCAAATGTTTGGCCTCAAAAATTATGTTCGGAAGTACACACGCCAGTATACAATAATTTTCTGTGATTAACTTGAATAAGTCTCGACTTGGGTCTCAATGTACTGAAATGTATCCCAATTTAATACTGAAAGTGGCTACAGCTTGGTCTTTGGTGCCAAATTTTGATGCATAGGTCCATACCAAGAGGTGCCAAGTATCAGAGATCAGAAGTGCGGTGTGTAAGACTGATTGATTTAGATAATAAATATCTATTCTTGATTGATTGTTTGTTCTTAAGAACTTCATGCAAGTACGAGAGTATAATAATTTCACATTTCTTATTTTAAATCAAACACCTGATAAGGTTAGGTTATCTGTCCTGCATACAGTGTACTCATATAATATTTGACACATCATAGTAAATGAGTTTGACATCCCCGTTCTAAAAGGAAAGATTCTATTATACGCAAATTGCAACCTTTTTCCAATGACAGTTATATAATTTAGAGCCACTTACCTGAACCACAGGTAACGCTGCAGTCACTCCATTTATCAAACTGCCATTTGTAATTGTTTCGTTCGAATGTATAGTCGCCTTTGATGGAAGTATAATGATAACTTATCTTGGAGTCATTATTGTGTTCATTGGTGTACAGCTAGAGTTAATAGTAAAAAGGAAAAAATGAAAATACCTCAAATGATCATGAAATGAAATACAAATTATACTTATCAATTTCTTAACAGAATAGCTGCAGAGAAAGTTCAAACATGAATCGGGAACATATTTGCCCCAATGACATTCAATATACATCTCTGAAAATATTAATATGACAAGGAAAGGAAAGGGATTCTTTGATTTAGATCGAAATATTTTCCTTCATTGATTTGTGTCAATAGACATGACCATGATGAATTTACGGACAGTTAGTTCCTCAAAACTCTCATGTTTCTCAAAAGTATCAAAAGCGATTATAAAAAGCAATTAGTATTGAAAACCTTTTTTAATTCGAGACTGAAAATGTTATTTTTATGGATATTTATCTGGTGGGGCTTAGTACGACACAAGATCACAATTGTTGGTTGGCCGGTGAGAATTCAAGTTATTAAATCAGTAATAAGTTCTTAGAACAGCTCGCCAACTTTTGCAAAACTGCTAGGCGCCCATGCATTAATTTTTCCAAATGTTCTTATGGTAAGCACTCATTGGCTTATCTCTTGTTACAAAATGGCTGAAATGGCTTCTACTGTGCCCATCAATTGATTATCAGCACTTGGTCATTAATTCAAAGAGAATTGGTTTTTATTTTTAGATTTACTAACTTCATTTATTTCATTTATTAATTTTAACAATCAACTGGTTTAATATAACATTACGATATCAACTGAGTCACTCTAATAGCACAAAAATTCCGGGTAAGGCTGATGCCAATCCTTTTACATTTATTAATTATGAATGGAATAGAATAACATGATTTAAACCACAGCTGACAGGTCTTTATTAAATAAGTACATAAATCAAAGTGATGAAAGCAAGTAAGTTTTGCAACATTTACCATGACAACCAAAAATGCGTTTAACGGCCCGACTGTTTCCAGAATCTCCGACGAGCTTTTCTTTGTGTAATGGAAACGAGCTCCTTTGCTTACAAATTTCTTTGATTTTTCTTGAACTCCTGCACCATTCAAAAGGAAGACGCCATATTTTTCATCTTTCAGTGCTGAAATAGTGAAATATCATTTTGCGCCATTATGCAATTGAATCTTATCGTTTTCTTCGAGTACGATTCTGGAGATTCAAAAGAAAAAGATTACATGACATGTGAATTGATTTAATACAACAGCCGATTGCTTTATGCGCTGCTTTTATCAACATTTAGCTTGGCTTGGCTTAGCTTAGCTTAGCTTAGCTTAGATTAGTGATATTTCTGGAACGGGTTTTATGTTAAATGTTCACCTCCAGACACCTGTAGATTTTCACATGACTTACAAATGTTTATCAAGGTAGTCGTATAAAATCTCCTGTTTATCCAAGTATTTATCAAGTATGTTCTTGAAAGAATTCACATTTTAATGTTTATCGAGGTAGTTGTATAGAATATCCTGTTCATCCCTGTATTTATCAAGAATGTTTTTGTTTTTTTGGAAGAATTCACATTTCGATGTTTATCGAGGTTTAACCCAGTATTTATCAAGTAAGTTTTTTTTTTTTAAGGAATTCACGTGTTTGGAACACACAATTTCATTAGGTAGACTATCCCATAGCGCAACAATGCAGACATTTGAACAATATTTTCGTATATCCAACCTGGCTCATTGTCGGTGCATTTTCTGATTGTTCCCCTGTTTTCTGTTCTTCGTGTATTTCCTTCCCACTTTTTTATAACCGACCCTGATGTCAGTCAAGGTGTTCAGAAATGTAAAACCCCGCTTGATGCCTTTTGATCTTTTGGGTGCATATATTGTCACTAAATACAGTTTCACTTTTAAAGAAAAGCATTATACGAATCAGTAATCTTTTTAAAAAAATAAGAAAATGACAAAGGTTGGAAGATTTTTTGAATTTTTTGCTTACTTTTTTCAACAAAGGATCATCTCTTACGTGAATTTTGAGATTTTGTCATTGTTTTTTTTACTGGTCTTGTCGAATACTCTCCGACCTTTGAGGCAAGTAACAAGAAAGTGAAATAAAAGAATAGCATCCAATATCCTGGGAGCTGATCTATCATGGACGACGCCATAAGTGATTTGTCTCCAGAAGCTTATGGCCAGATGGAATACAAACATATTATCATATTCGCTCTCTATTCCAAATCTACACAGCATATTGTTTCTTTATCATCTAGTTGTAGTAACAGTTTAGGTATTTAAATTCTGAGATAAAGGACTTTAATTTCATTGATAATCTTTGACTAGTCTTTTTTTTTATATTACTGTTTTTATTATCACAATTTTTCTGCGTCTATTTTGCACTATTCACCGTAAAGTTCGGTAGGATGGTTGTGGTAAAAAGCAATAATAAAATGGAAAAAAGACCAGTGAAAAAATAAGAAGGCATAATTTGCTATAAAGGGATACATACATGGACTCTTTAACATGAATGATGGACGATGCATGTGCACAAGTGGAAGGGTTTGGAGGGCTTGAGTCCCTGTCCATTTTCTCCTTTATATCAAAAGCACCCCTTCAGTTAAAATTTTAAAAATGTACTCCAATAGAAGACACGAAAAAATAGTACACTGAATTCAATAGAATTTAAGAATATTTACCACATAAAATTTTAAGTCTATTCTTTATATATATATATATATATATATATATATATATATATATATATATATATATATATATATATATACATATGGCATTGCAGATTTTAGTTTTTTAACGCCAGGGGTGTGCCCTTTTTCAACTGAGTCCCTGCGCTTCTGATCCCCCACCCGTTCTGGAAGTCTGTGCCCGTCATTGAACATGGCTCTCCTTCAAAATCTTAATCATTTTAGCTTTTATTCCCAAGTGTAGGTTTTGAATCCCACGAGCGGTTGAAATAGAACAAACTACTTACCGAGGAAGTTATGCTCACTAGGCGATTCTTCTTTGATATAAATGTTCCTGGCTCCTTTAGGAAGGACAAGAATCTTTCTATATTCTTTCAGTTCTGAAATTACAAGGAGATTTCATAATCTTTTAGGAATTAAATAAAATAAAATCATTCTTATTTTGCATTTATGCTGACACTCGTATACCACTCCTAACATATCTTTCAAGTTATTTTCTATTCCCTTGATTTTGCTTATGTCTTACACACATGATCAAATATGGTGACTTGTAAATATCAAAATTGCTGTCAATGGCTTTGAAGATTTGTGCGATTTCTTCAGCACTAGAGAGGCATGTTTTTGACATTCATCTTATACACACGAGAACTAACTTGCACTGGGGAATTTTATAGATTAGAAAACTGCTGTATATTGTATGCTTCACAGTGCTTCACTGTGAAGCAGAGGCTGGCAAGAAAATTTGGCAGACTACTGTAGAAAGTTTCATTCTCACTTGAGATCATCGAATCTACTGCCACCTTCCAATGAAGAGGCGTATATTTCGGCAAGAGGTGACAAAAGTATATATTTCCAGGATGGGTGTAACAGGGCATATTCAGAATATATTTTAATGGCAATCCTGTAACATGATAGGCCTTCCACTCACTATCGACACTGTATGATTCAGATATCAGTTAGATGATGCATTTCACCGTTAGACGTATACGTACCACTGGACCCTGAGTTGGAACGAAGGAGTGAGCATCAGCGAATATTTATGCAGTCTTTTATGAAGTAAAATTAAGTAGTGGTTGCATGAAACAATTGTACTATTATCCTTTATTGGATATAAGGTTCCAACTTTCAAAACCCTTGCCCTCGGTGAGGAGGCCTGATCCTGCAAATGTCTATACTTGCGGCCTTGTGTCATTCTCTGTTAAGCTCATATTTACCTTGACCTCTATGAGGAACAGATGTGACACAAGTTTGGTTTTTAACCGTGGGGATACTACACATGCAAGCATGTGGGTAGTTCCAAAATATTCTTTGCAACTTCTGTCGCAAAGACATGAGCTCGGTCTTAGGACTCGGAACAAATCTTGAGCCCTCTAGTCTTGACTTCACAGGGCAATATCATGCTCGATGGGGGCAAAACTCCATTTACCGTGGCACCACTCCTGCGTCCGTCTAGTCTCAAATGGTCTGATCACCGGAGACCGGATACCAGTGAAAAAATTGTGAAATTAGGCTGCACAAAATGGTTATGAAACGAGGACAACATTTTTTTTCCAATACAGCAATCTGATCTATAAAATTCTACTTAACGATGATATCTGTATTTCAATAATAGTTTTTTTTCTATCTGTATAAATGTATATTACCGTAAAACAGTGCGAACATATTGCTCCAGGGCAATTTCATTCATTGAAGATTATAAGAGAAATGAATAAATCTTTGCTAATTTTACCATTTTCTTCAGTATTGTAAAATGTTCCGTTGACAATTTTACAATGAGTGTTATCGCCTGCGCAGATTCCACATTTGTCTTGAGTTATTTTGGAACCCAGAATACCATCACAACCAAGATCCTGAAAGTAATAAAGAATAAAATGAAATCATAAATTGAAATTTCAGAAATGGAATTCGAAACTGCATATTCCTATATCAACTGAAGTTGCCAGAGCGGTATTGAGATTTTGTCTACTCTTTCACAACCGTTACAAATGCGTGACTGAGTAATTCTATGAAAATATTAAAGAAAACCAACCTATGAACTGGATTTCATCAGGTAACTTTTCAAGAATCTTCCACCTGTGCTCGAAATGTTGTGCGGAAGTAAAGATAGTGGTTGCATCATGCGTTTTTATTTCATTTTATCTCTCTACCAATTTATGATAATCTACTTCCGGCTTCCAAGGCCCGTCAAAATTCTTACAAGAACTCCGCTAACCGTACATTTCACTCGACGAGGGGTAGGATTTATCCGGTTTGAATTGAAAGACTGAATCAAACTGGTAGATAACTAAGGCTAAAGAGCTCAGTCTGCTCAGTTATTTACCGATAACATAAGGGGCATTACTACTGGGTGAATGCTAACTGTCTCATCCAGAGTTTGAATTTGGTTAGCCGATTCCATTTCCTTGCCGCTAGCCGTCAAACCATCACTACCCCCTTTTCATACCTGCTTGAAATATACGCCGGCATGTAATTTTTAAAGAGACTCCAGATCATTCTATCATTTATTTCGATGACTAAAATCATTCAACCATAAAATCGTCAAAACTTCTCAATTTCTGACTATGAAGCTGTATACTTTACCTGGCAGATACCTCGAACGCAAATGTTGATTCTATTTTCATAGGTACACAAAGTTCCATCTTTAACATCTGCTTCAGTTTTCAAGATTTCACTGCTTTCTTTTGAAATGCATGTCAACTTACAGGGATTGGTGCCTGCAAAGATAGAACTAATTAGCAATGATTATGATATATATATATATATATATATATATATATATATATATATGTGTGTGTGTGTGTGTGTGTGTGTGTGTGTATGTGTGTGTGTGTGTGTGTGTGTTAACAGAGAATCTGATTCTGAAAAATTACATAAATTACATTAACAGATATTGGGAAATGACTGAAATTGAAATTTTTTTAATATTTTGTGTTCAAAGCTGTAAAGCTTTCTGGACTTACACACACACACACACACACACACACACACACACACACACACACATATATATATATATATATATATATATATATATATATATATATATATATATCTTCAATAATGCTTTGAATTATAAAAAGACTTTGAACATAGCAGTTTTTAACTGTACGGGGAATTTTGAAGCGAATTAATCACACACACACATACACACGAATATATATATATGGGGTATCAAAATAATAACACAGGTAAAACCTCTAAGGCAGGCCCACTTAACCCCTCATGAAACTTAGAAAAAATTAACTTTTCGCTAAACTGAAACGTGTACATTTTTCGGCGTTAGCAGTCGGTCAATCAGAGTAGGCATCAGGACATCGTTGTTTGGGATTAGGGTTAAGGGTAAAGTTAGTGTTTTACTCAAAAAGAAATATGTTATTGTCATATTAGGGTTAAGAGAGATTCACATCTGCGGTTTTTTCTGCGACAAACGGAAAGTAAGGATCCATTTCAGCATTGTAGTTACATTGTAAATAAAAAAAGAAACCTCAAAAACCTTTAGAACATTTGACCAATTTCTGTAGGGTTTGTTGGTCTAATCGGATAGGTTAAAGGCACATCAAATAAAGATTTTTTGAAAATGCTGTAATTAGCGGATTGCACCATAAAACGTAAAATAGAAGGAAAAATATTTGTTTTTTCTTTAATGAATACTTATAAGCTTATTCCAACTGACACTCATCAGAGGATGACCCATCAGAAATATGTTTATGAGTACGATACAGAAATAATTTGAACAAATTTGAAAAATGTTGTTAAAAAACGGCAAACAAACATGTGGAAGATACGCTCAAAGAATTGTAGGCACACAGATCAAAAACGCAGTTACCTCAAGAAATTTTTAGTGTAAAAACAAATTCTTTTTGCTTGCACAGTACCAGATTTTTTTTGGGGGGGTGCTTATATAAATTGACTAAATCCGCAAATCACGACTATTTTAAGATTTTGTACCACAAAAAATAGATTTAAATTTTCTTCATTGCATTTTGAACTCGGTTCATCAAATCCAATTACGAGGCTTCTAATCAATGATCTATTGACACTTCCGTTGCTTTTCTCGGAAACAGATTGTTTTAAAATAAAAACCTTCAAATTATGGTGACACCAGAGTATGCAGTGTTACGTCAAAAGTGTTTGCAATTTGACCGGACATAGTAATTTGGACCCTAAAGGAATCTCGGAGGTCAGCGCCACCTATCCTAAGTTAATAACTTAGTCCAGATACTCATATAGACATATTTTTACCCCGAAGATGTAGCTGTTTCAGACTCTATAAGACATATAACCACAACCGAACAGTGTCCGTCTTTAATATATATATATATATATATATATATATATATATATATATATATATATATATATATAACCACAACCTTCCAAAAATCCAACATAACCATGGCAGGAGTTGTGAATGGCCTTTTTCAAGCTGTTGCTAATACTGCTGATTATACACACACACACACACACACACACATATATATATATATATATATATATATATATATATATATATATATATATATATATATATAATCCGATAGAAATGATTATAAGTGCGTCATATTACTTTGAAACTGTCTCTCTCTCTCTCTCTCTCTCTCTCAATATATATATATATATATATATATATATATATATATATATATATATATATATATATATATATATATATATATATATATATATATATATATATATATAAAGGTATTAGGAAATTAGTAATCCAAGAGGGGTCCACTAAATGTCAAAAATAAGTAAGAAGTAAGGAATAGCCACACTGGTTGGATATTATTTAGTATCTACTAACTTGAATATTTAGTAAAAGCTTTCAATGTAAATCTCAAGAAAGAAAAAATCTATATTTATATATATGTGTGTGTGTGTGTGTATGAAGATGTTTGCTACTTACAAAAGCATAAGGCCTTTTTAACGAATGATGCCAATAGGAACATATCATAGGATCAGTCTAGTCGATGCCCAGTTTTTTTCTTAGAATTACAGGAAAAGCAATTCATACGGAAATGGGTAAAAATTCATATCACTGTTACTCGAATCGGTACAATGATCAGTTAACTTGTTGCCATTCAGTCAAGACTTGAGCTATTCTAGAGAAGCGCAGATAAACCTATTACATCCATTGTCTTCAGTACTTTCATTTTCACATGGACATTTGGTTGTTCTTTGTATTATCTTCGATGTACGTAATATAGGTTTTACCAAACACATACATTCCAGGTCCAAGGGAAAAAGACAATAGAAAACAACAACAAAAAGGAGGGGGAAAAAATCGTTAATACTTCCTACAACAAAGGTCAACAAACGGGCAGATTTCCCGTTAATTCCTACGTTTATACTATCAACATGATACTTCAGTGCTCAGCCCTGAGATTCTGTTAGACTTTAGTGTTCTTATTGAATAGCTGATAAGAAGAAAGAAAAGATAAAGAAAACAGTGAGCGAATTCTAGAGACCAGATACAACAAATGCCTGAAGACCATTAAAGAATGTATCCGTCGCTAAAACAAAAAAAGATGAAAATTATAGGGAAAAATAGCGTATCTATCTGTGAATTGAAAAAAAAAAAAACAAACAAACGCTATTACGTCAACTTTTGGGCGTTTAAGCCTTGTTTCGGAGAAAAACAATGATAAAATTGCTCTTCAGACGCTGTGACCACAAGGTTAGTGATAAATAGAAGAGGAAGTAGCATAAAAGAAAGCTGAACGTATGATTATGAGCAATAATAAACTTGTTTACAAAAGAGCATCTATTGTTCTTATTTTGAAGGAAGACTCGGTATTTATCAAAACACCGTGAACTTCTCATGGACCTGTGTATACGAAGGAATCACCGAAATGGAAAAGCATACAAATGAGAAAAAAAATATCAGATTGAAAGATGGTTGAATTTATTTCGGCAGCTAAACATATAAAATTTAGGTTTCAATTTCACACAGATTCTGCATTCTGTATAAAAACACTAATTTACCGTTGTCGAATTGGATAGGTTTCCATGTATGTCTTTTATGGCCGATGACGTAGCCATCGAAGTTGGCACACTGTTCAGCACGCATGTCCGGATCGTTAATGCAAGGCTGAAAAATATTTTTTAAAAATTCTCAATTAATCATGCTAATTTTTTCCTGAGCAGTTTTTAGCGAGGGTGCGACCTCTTTTGTATATGACACCCGATCGTTTAGTAAACGGAAACATTCTTCCATATTTCAAACCATAAATAATAAAATTAAGTCGGTTTCGATTTCTTTCTCTGCTACAGACCGATAAGCACTACAAATTTTCATAGAGTGCAGCGTAACCACATTTACTTGCGAGTATCACATGACTGTCGCAAGTGAATGGGTTATCATAGCTCTACTAAAATAGTAAGGCCTTAAAGCTTAGTCTGTGATCATCTAGTGCGATTCTGGAAATCTAATGCGTAGGATGCGCATGCGCACACCCTCACGTAAACACACATAAAATATAAAGACATTTTGTAGTGTTAACGTTGACTGAGCAGTGTATTTATTTATAGAATATCTATTTACATAGATTTATTCATATTGTGGCGTATCGCATGGGTTTAACTATATTAAAGACTCCTTTCGATGCCTCATCCAGCAGTTGTACTTTCGGAGTGTGTTATCAACCGTTCCATCTTCCTCTGGACTATGGCGAGGGTATGTGTTTGGCTGTAATTAGTTGTCCAAGTCTAACAGCTATGCAATTGGTAGAATTCATTCGTTGAACGCTTTCCTCATCTGGTTAAGTTGCCACTTTTCTGCTCATCATGATATTGTCGAGTTCGCTCTGAACGCTAACCAGTCTCGTTTGACTCATTTCTGCGCTCATGCTATTTCGTGATCTTCCGTGCTCAGCTGATCCAAGTTGGTGCTGGGCTGAGAAATGCAGACCTCTAGAGCTTCATTTGTATCCCTTACCAACACACACTGGATCACTTTACTTGAAAAACATTCCCAATCTACCCAAATACCCCTACCATCCATAAATGGCGACCGGGTCGCTTGTCATTAAGAAGATTTTATAGTGTACAGTCTTTAAATATACTTATCTGCAATAATAAAGGCCTACAGCTCTTCGTATCTTATTTAATTTTCTCTGTACTCGTCTGATTCCGTGTTTATACTGTGCTGTACAGGATGCTAGTTTCATACTTCGTAGTTTTATTCGATTTTAATAAGATTATTGGTACTTAATCATCAAAGAAAGAATGTTTCGTTAACGAATTTTCCATTCCAGATTTTAAAAAAGCCAAGGTGTGTAGAAACATTGAAAGGAAATCGATCGTACAATGTACAATTTTTCATGAAGATTTTTTTTAAAGTTTCTCTCATCTGTTCATTATTTTTTATTGTTTTATTTTTTCTATGTTTCCATGTCATCAAGAAGACATAATAAAATTCATCGAAAAATGTACATTCTTTTCATTCTGATTTTTTAAATTCTCTTTCATCGTTTGATTTGTGTAGTGTTTTTCAAAAGTTGAAGGAAACTTACGAAGATATTCATCGAAAATTATTTTTCTTCGTGACCCCCTCCCCTTTTGACTCGTTTCTTTGAATATTTGTTGACTAGAAAAAAAAATAACACGCTGAAAATAAATAGATAAAAAAAGTACCTGCACGGAAATTGAAAAGGTTAGATTGAGTGAGAAGCTTCGACGAGATCCTGACTTCATAAGAGCGTGTTACAAATACAAGACGGATGACCAATCAGAGAAGAAGAAGACGAGACGTGCAGATCACAGGAGATAATGGCTCTTTTCAACAACTGCTTGATGCTCGGGTAGTTCAGCGTCCCAAATTTTGTCGCTTCGCGCTTGGGTACACAACTATTTAGTGACACGTCTTCTTGGCTTATGGAAGAAGTAACCAATTCTCTTCCCGACATCAGAAGCGCGCTCAACAGATTGTCTTGTGAGATGGAGTGTGGTGGGAAAATGTTTTACTCTTTCAAATTTAAAGACTACTTGAAAACAGGAAAGAAGAAGAAGAAGAAGAAGAAGAAGAAGAAGAAGAAGAAGAAGAAGAAGAAGAAGAAGAAGAAAAAGAAGAAGAAGAAAAAGAAGAAGAAGAAGAAAAAGAAAAAGAAGAAGAAGAAGAAGATGATTATTATCATTATTATTATTATCATTATTATTATTATTATGAATCTCACACCAGTTGCCTGGTGGTAACTGCTGGAGTTTGAGTGTCAGCAAGTCTCCTCAAGTCTCCAGCCCTCCTCTCCTTATTATTATTATTATTTGCAATTTCACACCAGCTACCTGGTGGTTACCACCAGCGGTTGAGTGACAACAAGTCTCATCAAGTCTCCAGCCCTCCTCTCCGCACTCTCATAGTCCACAGCAGTACTGTGGCTTACAGATTCACACTAGTTGCCCGATGGTCTTCGCTGAAGGCTACGTGAGAGTAAGTCTCCTCAGGTCTTCAGCCAACATCTCATCTCTCCCTTGCGGTTCCCACCTGTGCTACCATTTGTTTGTTTTTTTGGCCTATTTTACTTATCTATTTTTCTAAATAATAATGATAGTATTAATAACGATGAAGAAAAACGACAAATGAGGAATGGAAACAGGTAGGGAAAAAAAGGAGTTTGACATAATGAGAAGGTGAGAAAATACAGATAACGAGGGATCCGAATATCATACAGCGAAACTATTTCATTATGACAATAAACAATGAAGAATATTAACACTTACCTCATTCTTGCAAGTTTTGAACTCTTCGTGTTTTCCTTCGCAGTCAGTTCCACCAAAAGCAGGACTAACGAAAAAATTAAATTCGTACAATGGAAAATTTGTATGATACAAATAATTTTTCTGTTTGTTTGTATGTATGTATGTATATATGTATGTATGTGCGCATGTGTCTGTATGTGTATGTCTGTGTATGACTGTACGTCCCACTGTAACCTAGTAAGAGCAACATATGGTAGACAGATTTTCCTAAAAGCGCTACTCACTTTAAGTGCTCCGACTTGAAGAATAAAACACATCCGGGTGATTTTCAGTTGTTGCATTAAAACTTTGGAAAGAAAGAGCTCAATTTACGATATAATTGTTAATCGGAAATAGGCCCTTATTTTGTGTTCAGTAAGTATAATGTCAAAATAGAACATTCTGACTTCATGAGTGAATTTTTTATATCATGAGAGATCGTTTTGTTCTGATCACACCTTTTAAAACTAGCTGACCTCATACTCTAATCCTTTTTAAAGTTGTTGTTTTTTTTTCACCTTAACGTAACCTAGCTATTCTGATCAAACCTGTTAATATAGTTGTCCTTATACCTGGATTCATAGTCTGATCACACATTTTTGTTAGGGTCAAAAGTGCAGGGAACATTTTTCCCTTTAAGATATCCAGAAGCGAGGAGAAACTTTCCTTTCATTTAAAGGGTCAAATGTGATGGGAAACGTTTATTTTTAATTTTCAGGGGTAATAAGTGATGGGAACAGGTTTTCATTTTCATTTTTAGGGGTTAAAACGAAGGGTTATTTTTTTCTTTTTCCTTCTCAGGAGCCAGATGTGAGGGAGAACAATTTTCCTCTGGAGTCAAAAGTGAGCGGAACAGTTTTTTCCCTTTTAAGTGGTCAAAACGGAGGGTAAAGGTTTTTTCTGCCATTTTCAAAATTCAAAAGAGAGAAGATTTTTTTCTCTTTTGGGAGTCAAAAGTAAGCAGAATAATTTTTTTTTCCTTCAGGGATGAAAACGGAGGGTAAAGTTTTTTTTCACTTTAAGTGGTAAGAAGTGAGGGGTTTTTTTTTCTCTTTTAGGAGTCAAAGCTGAGGGGAAACTTAGTTTCCTTTTTGGGAAAAATACTAATCATAGAGTATCTTCCCTTATCTATATATTTTCAGATAATTATGATATCAATAGGATACAGAGGAAGTAACCTGATATCGAGTTTAACAGCCGACAAAAATAACCTTTAAGCGAGTGATTCTAAAAAGGGAATGAAATGATAAAATCAGTGATAAAGTCAAATGAATATCAAAGCACACGAGTTAATTTTATCGGATCTGATTTATAAGATGGTAATTCTTATGTGCTTCTATTATATATTACACAATAGAAAGTTCCATCATATCGATTTTCTCTTTCAACAAATGATACATTTGGCAGATCTGAGGTCACAAAAACAGCACTAGTCTTTATATGGATCTTTTAAGTTATTTTAGTTTATCGAGAAAGTATATAAACCTATATACAAAGGATGAACACGCTGTGAGAAATGCTCGTAATTATATTCTCTTATTCAACTTTTGGCGCTTGTTCAATTCGCTGAACCCAAATTTGATTCGGCTCAAAAGGTTTCTTTTTAGTCTTACAACGGATGACGCAACCCATACAATTTTCATTACGAATTAAATAACTTCTGCTTTACTTTCGTGAATTATCCACACCTTCGCTTCATCATAATCATCAGTCTTTTATCGTCTGTCATAGACCTTTTCCAGGATCCGCCAAATTTCTCTATCATGGGCGTTACGAAGCTAGCATTTTCTGAATTTGTCTAGTTCATCATCCCCATCTTGTATTCTGCCGGTCTCAGTTTCGCCTGTGATCTCTTGGGATCCATTTTGTGTGTCATGATATCTATCGGTTTTCTGCCATTCTTACAAAATGACCTGCCCATTGCCATTTAAGTTTCCTAGTGGAATCTATGATGTCTTGGACACCCGTTTTCTTTCTGATATACTGTACTACCCTGTGATCTTTATGAGGTTAAACATGATTCTTTCATTTGTGTGTTGCATGCTTCTCAGTTTGCGGGTCTGTCTCTCAGTTAGGGTTCCCATGTTTCAACTCCATAAGTGACTATCGGGAGGATGCATTGGTTGTATACTCTTCTTTTTAGGATTTCTGAAGGTTGAGCTTGCCCAACCGCAGGCTTGCTATCCTAGAGTGATTCTTTCAGTTTGATTTCCTCTTCTCCTTTTGTGGGTTTCATAGAGTAAAAACATTCTTTAACATCGAGTGAGTACGTGTGTGGAACTTTTACAATTGATGATCAAAACCATTTCCCCTATTTTTATTTTTTTAATGAAATAAAAATACTTACGTAGATCTAATTTGATTAAAAGAATCGGCAAAAAAGACTCATGGAAACGCATCGAATTTTGGCCCAGCAGATTGAACAAGCGCTAAGCGTTTGACTAAACTTATCATCTCACATTAGTACTTTAGTGTAACTTGCAGTAGCGAAAGAAATTCAAGTTTACTTTCGAAAAAAATGTTACTGCTTTTTGAACAAAAAATGATCTGGAAGATATATTTCGATGAAATCTAATGATTTCGCATTCTGGAAAATATGATCATTACTTTTAGTACTTACCTGTACAAAATGTTTCTTAGTTTTATTGCGACTAAAGTTGCAAGGATATAGGTCCAGGAACACTTACCTTGGGTTATTACACTTTCGTTGACGGAAACGAGCTCCCATGTTGCAAGTTACAGAACACGGCCCCCAGCTGCCCCACGAACCCCAAGCGCCATTAATAGGGATCAGATTGCTTTTATACTGGCATGCACCATCCAGACACCACTAGAAGTAGAATAGAAATTATAAGTTATACAAAGAGTAAGAAAAATACCTGTGTTACATATTGTGACGCCCAGATTTGGAGAAAAGAATCCAGTAAGAAATATGATGGCGTAACATTATGGCATCGGATTGAAGAAATTATATGACTTCGCTATATTAGAATGACAATATCAGAATCAAAATAATAACTAAACGTCTTAACCTTCATGTTGGGCCGTAACCTCCATGCTCTATGAAATAATTTATGGTACTTGTAGTTAAACGGCTGGTTCAAACAGTAGTGTTATTATGGACTCAAAAAGAAAACAAGTACGAAATTCCGTTCTTTAATAGATGAGTTATGAGAATTTGACTAAAATCTGATAAATAACTGATGTTTCGTAATTCAAAAACATCTAGGTGTGTTTGTGAGAAATGTTTTTCGCAAATTTCGTAATGAAAAATTACTGCAACAACAGACGCCTCGTTTGTTTATTCATGAAATTTTAGCCAAGATTAATGAGTTGTTGTGTTTTTTTAAAGTTGTTTTTTTTTTATAAGGTCGTGCCAACTCTGGGAAATGCTCTGGAAAAAAACTTTATAATGCGCAATGCATTATGAGATTAGACTCAAAACTCGTGCTGATAGTCGGCATCTTATGAAAAAAAACTTCAAAATCGTATAAAATTTAATCTTATCGTCAAAATCTTTATCTCATTAGTGAGAACCAAGAATGGAAAAAAATCTCATAAAAGTTATGTGTGTGCACTTTGTCGAATCGAAGTAATTTTTTTTTAAACACATTAATCTAAAATTTCGTGAATAAACAAACGAGGCGTCCAAGGTTGCAGTAATTTTTCATTCCAAATTTTGCAAAAACCCTAACTTGCCGAGATATTTCTAGATAGCAAAATATCAACAATTTATTGGATTTTAGTGAAATTTTCACTTCTTGTCTAATACGGGATCTGCAACTTGTTGGGGCATTAATAAGATTGGAGATTTCCACAGAGTCAAATGCCTCCTTGAAGTCAACAAACGCTACTGTGTGTGGCATTTTATATTCCTTTGCTTTCTATTCTAGTTGGTTTGCCGAAAACAATGGTAAATCCTAAATTTTTTGTGTTTTTTTTCTAGCAATGTGCTATTTTGCTGGATTGAGGCAATCTTCCAAAGATTGGCGTTACGTATAGTATTTCGGTGTATCTCTCCCTGTATCAGATAAACGGTCCATTGTAGCCAGAAGTAGAGGAATCAGATACTCCTAGAATGTGCTAATCTAAAGACTGCAAAAATAAAATCCTAGTGATATGCAATTGATGGATGATATCATGGGGTCTGTTTGATCCCCTAAAAGAAGGAGATAATTATTAAATGCTGATGATATTCTACTGTAACCCATTCATTTACTTATTTGAGATTTTCTTGTCAATTTTTTTCAAGATTTTTTCTTCATCAATTTATATATATTTCTTTCCTATCTCTCTGTGTCTCCACTCCATCAGATAAACGTTTCATCTGGAGGTTTTGAATTCAAGTACCCCTGAAATTCGTTAACTAGGAGAATACAAATTTAAAATTTGGGTGATCTGCAAATGATAATATTATTGGGCCTGCGTTCAATCCAGGCTAAACCATCTCGACGGAACAAGGAATTATAAAATAAGACTTTCGTGTGACTAAAACGAACGATATTTTACAAACCAAGATAAAAAAAATAATTTCCATTGTTTTTCTGATCTTTGACACGATTTTTCAGGTCAGCATGACAAAGGAAGATATTTTCATCGACAGCAAAACAAGCCAGTGGAATTTTCTTTGTAAATTCTTTTTTTTTCTAAAAGAATCTTCTTTCGTCATTGTTTTAAAACGTGAATGAATTTAAATCATTTTGAGTCGCTTGTAAAAACAATGTTTTAAGGATCAAAATTTAAAAGAATGAAAGGAATAAATTGATAAGAATTTTTCAACATATTCGTGTTGTCAAATCTAAAATATACTTCAAATCAATTACATTAATCTGTGAAGTTGATAAAACATCCCTTTCGTATGACTAGAACAAACGGTATTATTTAGATACGGACAATTAAGGAGAGTATAGAGAATATAAAGAAATTCTATGGAGGTACGTTAGATTCGTATATGGTTCGAAAATTCATTTCTAATATAGTTATATTGGCCGAATGGCCCGTCCTTAGGACGGGTATTTGGCTAGTATGTGAATTTTTTCTTCGGATCGTGCCATTATTGTTCTTAACAGATTTGTTGAGTAAATCTTAGTGTAGTTATATCAGTGTACAACTTCTACGATTTTTACATACCTTGCCGAAACCGCATTGGGTGCCTGTAAGTGGTGGACCGTTCTTTGTTCTACACATATGGATACTATCGCGATGACTACACCAAAGACGTGCACAGGGATCCTGCTCACGGAACTGTCAAAGAGATGAAAGCATAAACCTGTGAATATCGAAATCAGATGTGGAATAACTTCAAAATCCATTCCTTGCATCTCTGCTGCTATTCTCAGCACATTGTGAATGGTTATACTCACAATATCTCAAGACGTTAATACCTGGCAGTAAGTGTAGAAAAAGAAGCTGATGGATATTCAGCAGATATGTTAAGAAAAACACTGATTTTAAGAAGAGTTAATAATTGGAGTAATATTACAAAATGATCTCTCAGATATTTAAACTATGCAAGGCTGGCTACACACTGAACCCATTAGTGCAACATGTATATGTGATCATATATAGAAAATTACAACTATTTCAGCAACTCGGCTGTATTTTCAGATAATAGAAAAAAGGTTTCTCCTACTCATTTGAGGAAACATGCGAGCAAAATTTCAAGTTTCTACTATAAATAGTGAGGGCTGTACACGTGATACATAAATAGATAGAAAACGCAACTATCCAGCCTATAGCCCAAATTTTCGAAGAAAATCTTTTCCCCAACTCATTAAGGGGAGATATATGCCAAATATCAAGTGTTTACTATGAACAGTTAGAGTTGTACTCGTGGCATTTACTTGGTTAGAAAATGCAACCATTTAAGCTAACAAGCCGAATGATAAAAAAACAGAAGAGACATTCTCCTGCTCATTGGAGGCAGCGTGTGAGTAAATTTCAAGTTATTACTATGAAAGGTTCGGGTTGTACATACGACATATATACAAAGAAATGCAACCACTTCATCCACTCGACCGAATTTTCAAAAAACAAAGAATTGTTTCCTGTACTTATTGAGAGAGTGCGTGCTAAATTCCACGTTTCAACAACGAACGGTTATAGCTGTACTCTTGACTGTTTTTTGTTTTTGTTTGTTTTTTTTTTTTTCTTTCAGTTTTTGGTCTAAATCTAAATGGCATTGTTGTTAGATAGCAAAATAAAGTCAACTCCAGCAGTTGGAGTCGGACAGTAAGATAAATTCTTGATACTTTTAGGAGGTAAAAAGTGTTTTCCCACTTTTTGTGAATACGGAGCAAATGAGGTGAAAGTGAATTGACTATACTCGTTCAACCAGTATGTGCTTTTGTTAACGACCGAGCATATAACACTCCCGATAAGTTTATCTTAGAAACTATTTTTAACCTCACTAAATACAATGTAGTCACATATTCCAATGTTGTGCAGGCGTTTATAGGATATTCTATGCATGGATACTTACAAAATAGGCATCCACGTGTTTCTGTGTGTTTTGCGCACCCTCTGCTTGGCTACGTACATTCAGTAAGATAAGCATAGTCCTAATATGGTGAATCAGATTTGAGAAGATTATGTTGCATCAATTTTCCATAAGGGGAAGTCCTGCTCACTTGCTTTTAAAATCGGTATTCAGTATCCAACATCCTATTTTTTACCTGGATTTGAACTACAACTATCTTAGTGGAAAATGCACAACTACCTCAGTCACTAAGCGAATCCACGCGAGTTTATAGTGACTAAGCCAATCCATGCCAAGTTCATTATATATATATATATATATATATATATATATATATATATATATATATATATATATATATATATATATATCCAGTTACTCATATAGACATATTTTTATTGATAAAATGTTGCTGTTTCAGACTCTATAAGACATATAACTGCAACCAAACAGTCTTCATCTTTATAATATATATATATATATATATATATATATATATATATATATATATATACATATATATATATATATATATATATATATATATACATACATATATATATATATATATATATATATATATATATATATATATATATAACCACTACCTTCTAGAAATCCAACATAGCAGGAGTTGTGAAAGGCTTTTTTCTAGCTGTTGCTAATACTGCTGATTAGAGTTTTTTCGTTAATTTTTTATTGAATCTTTTGTTTTAGCATCGCTGAACATATTTTTGGATCCATAGAGTCTAATAATTGTCCATAGAAGTTATCATACTTAAACTGCAAGCCATTTTCAAGATCTTTGACGATTCCACAATTACTTCAAACAAATTGTACGAGACTTGATCATTAATGTGTTGATATGACGTGACGAGTGGTTGGAAACGTAAATTCTTAATTGGGAAGGGTTTCAATGTCAAAATGCATTCATAACCCCCTGATCTTGGCCGAAGAAGATTTTATTGAGTGTTTGATTCCTCGTTTTAGTAATTAAGGCTTCCAAAAGTTGCTTTTTTACAACTAAACTTGAATGATATATGGGTTTGCTTTACAAGTAAGTCCCTTAAAGGGGTTTCCAAAGGGAGGTGAGTATTTGTATGTTGTCTTATGGCATTTCGGTGTGATAGGTGGCAGGAGAGACGCCTGGAAGGTGGTATTTGTTTGTCAAAAGTAGGTATTCATGTGCTGTTTTCGATAGGGCAAACAGTCCCCCAAAGGGAAGAAAAAACTCATAAATGATATGGTCTGTCCACGAGAAGATTTTCGTCGAAATGGAATGTAGCTAACAATGAGATCAGCAGTTTTAAATTCTTTTTATAGTTTATTATCAATTTAAAACTTTTTCGTGTTCAACAGTGACAGTCCATTGTCGAATTATTTGTCTGATAGTAGATTCGTTGGGTTGGTAATTTTGGCGTATTTGGTTACAGTAGAAAAGATTTATAATTTCGTTGTCAGTAGTGTTGTCATAGAGTTACCTTAGAAACAGTTTAATCTGGTTGTCAACAAGGTTGTTTAATGTTGGAAAAGTGAGAAGAGATCAAATATGCTTTGTTAATGACATTGTTGATAACAGCTATTCTGTATCTGTTTGGACATTCGCTGTTTTAATGGGGATGGCAAGAATTCAGGCTAGTAAGATTCTCGTGGGAAGGTTGCGAATGTATTGTTATTGGAGTCAATTAGAACGTCTGGAAACAAGATTTTGTTATCGTTATATAATTCATAGATGTAATTAAACAGAATTTTGTTGGAAAGCAGATTTGAGGCTTTCCGTCTCTTTTATATTACTATCTCATATATATATATATATATATATATATATATATATATATACGTGTGTGTATGTGTATGTGTTTGAAAGGATGCAGATCTGACAGGCTTTTGGACATCTCAAGTTTAAGCTATTACACTATTTAATAAAGATAATTAAGATGTATTTAGTTGTATTAAGTCTTTTCCCTTTTCCACACTGTCAACTTTTCCACAACAAATATATAGTCTAGAAAGCCAGAAAAGTTTTTTTTCTATGTTTAGTGCTATAAAGCACTGAACATAAAAAAGACTTTTCAATAGATTTAATAGATTTTTTTATGTCACTTCAATCACCCATTTCGCAATATCTGTCAATGCAATTTATATGATTTTCTTCAGTGTTTTAACAACAACGACAAAAATATTCACACTCCTAAAAACAATAAAACAAAATTAACAACTCCTCCCACCAAAGCAACACCCACGAAATTCTCACTCAATTCCCCAAATCCAAAAACACAGACTCTCATTCGCCTGATGAGGCCCAAAGAGGGCAGAAACATGAACTAGTTTGTGTAGCAAATCCACATCCTATTATATATATATATATATATATATATATATATACATATATATATGTGTGTGTGTGTGTGTGTGTGTGTGTGTGTTTGTATATATATATATATATATATATATATATATATATATATATATATATATATATATGAATAGGATTTGAGCGGAGATATTTTGTTTCATTTTATTTATCACTTGTTTCAGCATCTGCGAATTTTATAGGGAGTTTACACAAGATAGAAATCACTCAGGCAAGGAATAAATATTTATAAGAAGCGCTTTTGACACAGAATGGTAATCATGTAAATGATAAAAAAAACACTTCTCACAAAAACAGAAATACAAATTCAGCACAAAAGTAAATCAAAACATCCACTGACTGCTAGGTATGACCCGAAAAGTTATACTTACAGCTCCACAAACACGAAATCCGTCTCCAAATTCCTGTTTGCATTGTCCATCTAGGTCCCAGTTGACGCCAAGAGGAGTAGGCAAAGCTGGCCACACCCTTCTTTTCGGATTATTTCGGAGGCAAGTAAGATGACTACAAAATGGAGGTGATTTTATCAGTGATAATAGCGAAATAGTTACCAACTGCTAACACTTTAAACACCTGACTGCTTACATCTAAGATTTTAAATTTTTGAATGCTGACAGTTTTAGTGCACAAAATTTTATCAAACATGTATTTGCATTTACTGGAAGCAATAACGATACGTGAATCAGCTGCTGATCATTCGTTCCAGCCAAAAATTGTCTGATTTGTTTTATATTTCTTCTTTAATTCGCAAGAAACGAAGTAAGACTACGGAAAACACGGGTGAGACTAAATTGCCTGACGAAACTAGATGGAAACGTACGGAAATACTTTTATTTGAGATTTCTGATTAAGATTATACTTCTTAAAAGATATACTCTTCTATTTTAGTAACTTTAGAGAGGCTTTCGTGAGTTTTATCAACATTATTCTGCGACTTGCCGAGTTTTGATACATACATACATTCATGCGAGTCTTATTAAGGGTTTCTGGTCAGAATGACACCTTTTTTTTAAGATTTATTCTTCTATTCAATAACTTTAGATTGACTTTGGTGATACAATTTTATTTCAGTAACTTTTCTGGTGAGTCTTATCGACCTTACGCAACGATTTGTCGAGCTGAGAGGATTTGCTTGTTATTCAAAATTGGACAAAGTTAAATTGATTTTGATCCTTCGGTATTTAGAGTAAAAGTCTGAACTAAACGAAGTACGATCACCGTCTGTAATTGAGTGAGTAACTGTTGTCTGCGTGATTACAACTGTACTTGACCACAAGAATTAAGTTTAACCTGAAACGTATGTATAGCGAAATCATGAATCTCGTAAGTAAGAATGAAAAATAACTGTACCAGCCCTAATAATGGAAAGGAACTTTGAGTGTCTTCTTATTTATACATTTATGTTATACTTGTATGCCAGCAGACAGAGCGCTATATATCAGATGAGTTTCGCTCAAGTATAAACAAGGAAAGGAAAGCTTTCCGCTATTTTGAACCGAAATTCCATTATTCTAGGTAAGATTAGTAATATGATCTATCAGTAAAGCACCTGAAATAAAACATCTCATTGTTTATTTCTCTGTTTCACTTCTAAATTATCCCACTGTTAGAAAGTAGTTTTGCTACCCTACAACAATTACTACCATTGTTGACGTCACACTCCCATCTCCCATCTTACTTACTACGCAGTCTAAATTGTAAAAAAAAAAAGGTAGAACTACTGGAGTATATTAGCGTATCAAGAGCATGGTTGCCAATTCAGAAATTTCAACTTTTTGAATGTGGAAATCACTCCCTTATTCAAAAATTAAAATGATATATAAATCAGTTACACCGGACTACAAAAATTAAAAAGTTTTAAAAAATCTAACTAAGCTATATTGGACTCAGAGAATCGAAAAATATAAATAATAAAATCGAAGGGTCACCTGCAAGATTAATACAAGGGTACTCGTCCATACGACAGGTTACAAGAGTAGCACAAGTTCAAATTGGGAAGAATCGAAGACAACCATTGACAACAATCACATAGTGATTGGTATGGAGAACGAGTAACGAACTCAACAATTCAGTGTAACGAGATATAGCAGTTCAGAATACAACTAGAGACTACAAGTTATAGTTAGTAACAACCTGACCTGAACTAGTACAAGTCTTTGAATCAAACAAACTCAACATATTCAGAACATCAGATAACTACTAACATAATCTGGCTCGAAAGATTTAACTAATCCACCTAAAAAAGTATAACAACACTGGAAATATAATAGCAGGCGACATGATGTAACAACTGGCTACGGATAAAATAGTTTGACATATTACCATTGTTAACGACAGAACACAATGGTTTCCAGTTTTTTTGAATACTTGAATAACGTGAGATGAAAATCAGCGTCGGCAAGCAGAAAACTGCTGCCCAATGCAGAATTACTAATATTGTCCATAAAGAGGTACTTTGTACTTTATGCTTTGCTTTGTGTATGACAAGGCCACAACTATGGGGCATCAAGTGCAAATCGAATTTAGCGATGGCGTTCGAGAATGCTTCTCTAGCCATCACTTTTCGTCAGCGAAATGTATGTTATAATCTGAGCATGTATGGATAAAAGATTTACTACCATAGAATGTGATCATGTACTCACTATACATAATGGCGCATACGAGCTGCGCTACAGTCAGACCAATAATAACGATCAAAGGTTGATTCCACCATGGGTGCCATGATACTGCCTTGGTACTTGCTGCCATAGCAATGGTTGCCCTGTCCATCATGCTGAAGACCAAAACTGAAAACAAAAGCAAACGAACAATATAAGTAATAATAAACGATACAGATAAATAGGTTGCTAAGCAGATTTGATAGATTTCTTTGAATTTCCCCAAAGCATGTCTATAATCAAGAAAGCTTTAAATACAGAATATGAAAAAAAAACATTTTCAATAGAAAATTCAGCCTACCATTTTCCAATATCTGTCGATACAATTTATGTAATCTTTCAAAGTGTTTTTTATCCTGTTTCTGCTATACTTTTTTTTATTGTGGTACAATGTATAAATCGTCTCTTGTAGGGATCATCTCTTGTTTACCATGTAAATATTTCGGGAATTTTAAGAACAAAACAGTAATATTAACATAGCGCACCAGCAGTGTTGATCAAACACTGCCTCCCTTTATTACATAGTTTATGCCATACATGTAGTTTGTCATTTTTTAACGTTTTATGTGTATTGCATATTAATATTATTTTATAATACACATTTATTTTTCTAAATGAGGCTTACTTATGAAGTTTTCCCTAGAAACGTTTTTAACGATGAGGGATAAATAAGTATAATAACTGACATGACTCGCTGTTCGTGTCATTTCTATTGAATGTTCACCCATGTGAATATCAAATCCGTTGTGTTGGTTTTATATTTATATGTAACTTTCAAAATAACGTACCTATTACATGTTTTAGTGTGTGCGTGTTTGTAAAGCGCTTGCCGTTTTTTCCCCAAGTTGAACAATGGAAGATCTTGAAGAGCAATTTGTTCGTGTGAATTTCTGTTTCAAATTGCGACAACCTTTTTGGGAGACATTTCTAATGTTGCAAAAGGCTAAAGGGAGGGACTGTCTGAGCTGCATCTAATGCCACTTGTGGCACGAGCTTTTCAGTTCGGGAAGAACAACCAGCAGAGACGATGACAAATCTGCACGACCTTTCACGTTGACGGATGAGGTTTGCATTGAAATAATACGTGTTATGGAAATCATTTCCTGGCTGGACGTTGAATTCTCGCTGAGATAAAAATCTGCAAAAGTTAGTGCTACAAAAATATTGATGATGCCTCGTGTTACGGCAAAATTTGTGCCACGTTTGTTAACAGATGGAGAAAATTTTTGGCAAAACACAAGTCAACCCTTGTCCCCAGCCACACTATTCTCCAGATTTGGCCTTTGCCGACTTCGTTTTGCTTACCAAGTGGAGATCCTTCCAGAAAAGTTTTCGATTTCAGACTATCATACAATACAACTTCCAGAACGAACGTATTAAAGAACTTGAAAAAACACTGAGACGGTGTATTGGTAGTAGAGTTGACTATTTCAAAGTCTCATAAAGCTGTAGATGCAGCAATGTATGTCTTTTTGAAAAGGTTCAGTTTCTTTGTGTGTGTGTGTGTATGTGTATGTGTGTGAGTGTGTGTGTGTGTGTGTGTGTGTGTTTATACGTATTTATTGGAGGTCCACAGTCCACCATGTTTTGAAAAAAGATCGTATGAAGATGAATCGATAACAATAATTCCATAAAATGGGACATGCAATGATTGATAATCAATTTTATCTTACTACTACAGTTGGGTCACAGACAAAATGTTCATAGCATAGAAACATACAGACTAAAGTGATTGATTATTAATATATATATATATATATATATATATATATATATATATATATGATAAATATTAAAAATACTGCTTTATTCAAAAATAATTTTAATAGAAAGATTCTTTTAAAATATCTCCCAAATCTTTAGTATATATATACATATATATATATATATATATATATATATATATATATATATATATAGAGAGAGAGAGAGAGAGAGAGAGAGAGAGAGAGAGAGAGAGAGAGAGAATGATTCTCATGACCAAGCCAGTGTACTAGCAGCAAACCTTCCCGAAAAAAAAGCATTTGTAGAAAGTCACAAAAAGGATTTTCTAATTATCCACATTAGGACGTTATCCGCCAAAGAACGTTTTTTTTTATTCTGTCTCGTTCGCTCAATTTTGTAAATGCTGCTATTTATCGTCTCTTGTTCTTTCACACTGAGACCTTCTGTAGATGCAGAATCATAACAGAATTTACAACATTAATGACCGTATAACCCACATTATATTAGGACCCATTATTTGTCATGATTGTTTTGTATTGAAATATACACCTTATATGACCATCTATTTCTTTCAAGAAACTCATAGCATTTCAAGAACGTAAGTGTAGCTCGTTTCTGAAGAACTTGAATATAGAAAATATCAATGGATATCCATTTATTTGTCAAATATTTATTCATCATAAATGGATATTGATATAATTGTCGAATGTTTACTCAAGTATATCCAGTCATTTATAGAGAAATGACCAAAGTTCATGGGCACGTACGTTTTGAAACTAGAGATTCTGTTGAAATATCTAAAAAATTAAAAAATTTTCACGTAAATCAAAATCAAGCAGATATTATAGATTTCATCTTTTCAAACATAGAACTTATCAGGTGAGCTATCTTCTCTTGTGGGATATCCGACCTGCATTAAAATCATGAAGCTAATGTTCTTAGTCAAGATATGTTCAGTAGGATTTATACCCGGAGACAGAGCTTCAAATGTGTCTTCACTCTTGAACCGAAGTTCTACCATTTTTGACAGGGAGATGTGAGCAGTCCAAACGAAATTCTTGGTTAAATCAAATCCATACATAAACTGCTGACCTAAAATTGAACAGATAAGGACTGATCCAAGGAAAGGACTGTGTGCTAAAACTCCAAGAATTAGCCCGATATTTCGATTGTCTTACTGCTGTCTCTAATGAATGTTGATTGTGTCAAACAGCTTCTTTCCTCTGGCAGCTCTAAATAATGATTAATATGATGAAGATATTTTATCGTCATTTTTTGACTAATTCTACCAAATCTTCCACCCTTTAACGGGGAACACTAATGACACATTGTTTTGCTTTCCTTCTTTAGTGAGTTGTGATATAATGCAGTAATTGAATTCGTAACATTGATGCCATTTGATGTTGGCTTATTCAACCTTCGGATAGAGCAGTTATACGCCTTCTCTGCAAATTTAATAACACGATCTCATAAAATACTAGGCATCGTAAAGTGATTGCGCTGTTTTTATAGCTGAGTAATATATCTCTCTCAAATGCCACATTTTGATAAAGTAATTGGTGTCTACTGATGTTATGTCTCTATATATTGATGGAGAGATTTAGATTCAAATAAGTAGTCACAATAGTAAGCGTGTATACCGTGTGCAGAGCAGCCTAAATGTTAACGACACGGAAAATGAAGTCAGCGAAACAAGGTCTAATTCCAGCTGAGGAAGTTTATGATCACTTTGCGCTAGTGACTTTGGGAAAGGTATTGTTCCCTTTACCGGCCCCCAGCTATGAATAAAATAGTAAGGCAGATGGAGCCCTCCCGTCATGTAAGACAGTATATTTAATAGAAGACTACTCTGACAAAGACAAACTACAGCTTAGCAGTCACCATGACTGTCTTGGGTCACCGGGTTACTGACCACCAAAAGCACCAACCCAAAAGATTGGACGATCCACGCAAGCCGAACTCAACAACGGACGGGAGAAATAAACCAAAACAAGTGACTATGACAGAATATAAGCGTTAGTGTGCGCGCCTGCGTGTGTTAGTAAATAAGCTGTGAAATATGGTGTTAATTAATCAGAAAACAGTTTTATTATGAAATTTTTGTTGCTTTACTCACACATGTGCAGCTTCGTGAGCTACAATGAAGCCAGATGTAAGACCATCGTCTTTGTTGATTGAGCAACTTCGGTGTGGTCGGCACATTCCAGTTACTGGAGCATAGCCTAGAAACAAACAGAACATTGATTTTAACAGAAAATTATGCAATTCGATAAAATACGAAAATCATGTAAAAATTAAATACTTACCAATGCGCATCCTACGTGTTAACCATATGTATGCCACGGAGACAAACACAATCTGACTCCACTGTTCAAAATGTACGTGTTCAACATTATTGCTGCCATCACTGTTCTCTGTATCTAATCCGAACTGATGTGGCCTTCCATATTTTGCGGTCTACTCGCAAGGCACAAATTTTAAGCAAAAAAGAAGACATTCTAGTCTTTCAATTAAAAAAAAATCACATTTGCCAGAAAACTTTGAGCTTTGCCAAATAATATTCTTTACGGCAAGGAAAAAAAATTCTCTATGATGTGCAATTTATTTTCGCCGGCTTGAGAAAAATCAAAAACACAAAATGCACGACTGTATTTTAAGGTGAGTCACGCATAAAAACAGAATGCTTGGAAATGAGGCAAGGATTTACGCCAAATAGAATCTAACCACATAATGCGCTTATATGCAAATATTTCTGTTTTATGTGTTTGTTTTTGCTTAAATTGGATGATTTCATTGGATGATTTACCTTCCTATGAAGACATAACGATAAAAATTCTGCCATAGAAACTCTCAAGACTTCATGTCTGATCATCGCATATTAAAACAACTTGAGATTAGTTAGGATTTCGAAAAAAAATTAAATTAGAATACTTGAATTATTAAAAATGAATTACGTGATGAAATATTTCTAGGTTCGTAAGTGCCGATCCATACATAAAAAATCCCGCCACTGACGGGTACAATTTAGTATTCATATATATATATATATATATATATATATATATATATATATATATATATATATATATATATATATAGCTTATAGTGAGTATAGATTGAGAAATTTTTAAGATACTCTTGGTGTGGATAGATAGATAGAATGTAAGGTAGGTAATTGTGCATGGATCTGCTTCAAAATTCAACCACTTATTTTCAAATTTATTGCACACTATTTTGTAAAATATCTTTGAATTTGATTCAGAATGTTTTTGGGTGTCACGTTGACAGAGAATTTTTTTTGGATATTTTGTGATTGACGACAGTAAGCTAGGACGCAGGGAAGATAATCGTTCATGGAGCCGCTGCAAAATTCCCTGACTCCTTTTGTAGCTGATTGTTCACCTTTCCATACGATTTCATTGAAAATCATTGATAAAATCTGGGGTTCACCAATATGTTCACATCGGTCGTTTGCGGTTAATGCTCTAATAGTTCTATTATCTGGCAGTTCAGCTCTATCTGTTATCACGGGTCTTTCAGTGTACCTCACCAACACTGTGTATTTCTCTCGACTGAATTTCATTCCTTTGCCATTGATACAGATTTTAAGATTTCCAATCAAAGTTTTCTTTTCTTTGTTGGTCTCCGTGAACAATTTTATGTCACCCACGTATATTAGGTGATTGGTTTTAACAGTCCTTTTCGTGAACGGGTATACTCTGTTACAAGTGTTCGATATTATATTCAATGGCTACGTCTGTTACCAGTGGAAATAGAGCGTCTCCTGGAAAACCCCTGTTTTGATATTTACTTTTGTAAGAAATCTTCTTCAGGGATCTGGTTCACGCTCCAGTTTTTCATGGAGTCAGTCATGACTACTGTTCCGTTAATTTTAATCCTTCTAGGTCATTCAAACATCCAGATATGCTGGCTTGCTAATTTAGATGTGATTTTTCAATTTTGCAAATCTGGAATTGTCACAAATTCGAAAAATGAAAAAAAAATAACATTTCAATTAGCAACACTTGACTTGAAAACGTGATTAGGAAAACCATCTAAATATTATCGACGCTGAACTCACAAATTCGAAAAAAAAATCTAAAGAACATCTGCGTCAGGGAGACCATATTTCATGTTTTTTCAGTAATCTATTCACCTTATTTCAATGAATAATTTTCTTCAAAATCAAATGGTCGTTGTAAATTAAACTATTTGGTTTTCTTCTGCCACCTTTCTGTTCTGTTGATAGTCGTTCTTTATATTCCATTTGGAGGAATCTTTCCACTACTGTTTTCTACATCAGGAATTCATACATAACTGGTCTGTAGTTTCTTGCTTGGGTTTCTTTCTCATTGCCCTTTTGAATGAACCCTGTTCTGCCTTCAATCCTCTATTCTATGAGTTCTCCTTTTATAAGACAGCTTCAAATTGTTGAGCCAGTCTATCACATAGTGTGGTGAATTACTCGTGACGAAATGCTCAAATTCAATCTGATTTTGGTGCTTTCCAGTTATTTTCTGTTTGGTTCATTCAAATATTTTTAATTTTTAGAGTGCATGAATTTATTTCGATACTTCTTCCATCTTTTATACCGTGGATGCGATTTTCGCCAACCTATTTGCTGTTTTGTTGTATTTTTTGTCATCCCAACATTTTGTTCAAGAATTTTTGCTTTTAGCGTCTGGCTTTTCTCTGTTTATGTCGTCGTAAAAATGCGTTGTTTTGGAACGCATTGTTTTGTATGTATTGTGTAATCTGTCGTCTGTATCTTTTTAGTCTTCCTTTTTTGGCCAATCTGTTTTTGTTCTTAGTTTTCTCTATTTCAGAGGGTATTATTTGCTGTTTCTCATTCTTTAACAAGTTGTCTGCTCTTGCTGTTTATCTTTCAATAATTGTGTGTCTCTTGGTAGTCTCAAGAACTCGCATTCTGATCTGACTCCCCAAGCCGGTTTGTTATTCCTGTTAGCCGTGGTTTTCTCTTGGATTGTTTATTCTTACGTCACCATTATTAAACCAGCACAGATCAGTTTATTCAGCTCTGTTATGTTTCGAAATTTTGTAGAAGTTTATTAACGTTCAAGGTTTCAAATTCTGCTCTTGTTTCTGAGAATAGATTCGGCAAAATGCTTTTTAAGCGATTTAAAATGAAACAACGATCACACAAAGCTATGGAATCAGCTCTGATGCTTTCAATTATAGGAGGATTTACCTACATAAACGTCTGTGTACTATCAATAAATGAGAAGTAAGCAAACAAAAAAATGAGGTGGTGGTGGGGGGGCTAAATAATTTCAAATTGTGGGTCAAATTTACGGTTCCTGCAAACAACACTGACTGCGAGTGGTGACCTGTTAATACTGACATTTTTTTTAATATGAAGCATTGATTCATTTGAGGCCACTGTAGAAATGAGACTTTTTCTCTATTTTTGGATACTGAATTTTATTGTTTCCTAATCAAAGATAAGTGTGGAAAAGGAAGAATGTTGTATGCAAGGTCAAATATTCAATGAGATCGGCTGTTTTTGCATTTTGAATTGGTCTTGAATTTAAACTTGGCAACTTTTTTTTTTACCCGTCTCTTCCTCTTTTCTGGATGTCGTTTATGATTATTTCTCTCTATAGGCGCATTTCTGTTTCTCAGTCAACTTATATATATATATATATATATATACATATATATATATATATATATATATATATATATATATATATATATATATATATATATATAATGAAATATTTGATTCGCTACACAGGTGAATTTGTGTTTCTGCCTCTATGCTTCTTAGAAGCATTAAGAGGCGGAAACACAAGTATGCCTGTATAGCAAATCGCTTTTTTCATCACATTAACCCAATGCTTCAACTAAATGTCTTTGTATTGAACACTTTTATGAAATAAACCAATCACACATTATATATCGAATTATAGATTTGTACTTGGAAAGTATTTTTTTATTAAGATAAATAAAAGATGTTTCTTATCAGTCATTTTTAATGAAAGATGTATTCAAAAACATGATGCCAAATTATATATATATATATATATATATATATATATATATATATATATATATATATATTACAAAACGATATTTCACTTATAAAACACACAATGATAGAGTTGAACGGGTTAAATTTTAAATTTTGATGACATTTGATGACATTTGGTGACTTATTTCCTTTTTTTTCTTTAATTATAATCTAATTTCATTTTTTATTGATTTTAAGTTCATTTGAATCTTCTCAATCTACGAAGAGTTTTATGAATATTTATTCATTGCATAGAAATGGAAACAAAAGCGACTCATCAAGCACACGTTATTATTTTTATGATTGTTTTGTACCCTTTTTTTTTTACATGCAACCAAGTTTTCATCTAGTTCATTTTTGAAAATTTGTCGGTGAATAAAAAGTGTTACCAATTTAAATGCTTTTATTTGGTTTATCCAAATTTGTGAGTGCAGTTCTGAAAATTTTCTTTTAAAACATATCATGATTTAAAGTCCAGTGTTGCCAATTTTGGTGTTTGTTTTTTTCTATTTTCCGAATTTGAGAATTACTTTCAGATTTGAAATATCAAAATTCACACCTAAACTGACAGCACTGAATATAACAAAAAGGGCGACAAGGCAGAGTATTATGACCTCTGAAGTCTGAAGTCAGAACCACATCTCCTGTCATCTCTTATCCCATGTAACAATTTCCCTGTGAACGAAATTATTTGGTTGCAACATAGATCACAATGGCCTCATACTGATTAACCTCAATATCACCTCTGAAGCCGAATTTGACTATATCCACAATACTATTTGTGAGGTCGGAAACATTTTTGTACTTCATATCAAGCTCAATATCTCTCACAATTTCGCTAAAGATTACTTCAGTTGGTTAGGAATGGCATATCGCACTCTTTGATGGCTGATGATGACATCGAATGACCTCTGAGGTCAAACTCCCATAGCCTATGCCACAACAGGATATGTCATGAGTCTCCATACCAAATATTAGGTCAATGAGTCATGTTGCTTTGGTGCAGTAGTGGCACAGACATGAAAACACACACAAAAACCTAAATCAAGTCTGCACTTAATGCAGTGGTGAATATCAATCACATAGATCAATAATTATACAGTGAAAAGTTCAGATCAAAATTCAGCTACGTATATATCTTTGTATATGCACATACATATCAAGATTAAATTGAGTTATAACTTTTACATAAATTTTATACACGATCTCAATATTGCCTGTATTTCTTTCATAAAGGATTCTAAAAGGATAATATTTATGATTGATAGAGAGACAAAAATGGTATTAGATAGATATGAAATCAAAACCAGAAATTTTACAGTAAATAAAATCGAATATCAAAGTGCATTTCGTTGATTGATTAGACTCTCCAGATTAGCCATTTTATCGGGCGTTTATAGGTTTAATCGGAGGGTAATCCTGACATCGATATTTTATCGAAATATAAAATTATTACTTCTTGAATATCTGCACAAAATAATAACTCCATATTTCTCTTGTATAATAAAGAATCTGGAGTGTGCGTTTCTGAGCTCTAGCTAACAAGAACAACCCGTTGCGAATGAGTTTTATCCTCACTGGGTGCTCCAACGCTGTTAGCTCTTACTCCTAATCAGACCCAAGCCAAGCTGCGTTAATATCAGAAAAGTGATTGTTGTTTCGTTTTTGTTTCGTTGTTGTTTTTGTTTTTTTGTCCGTGATACTTGCGTTATTGGACGTCTTGATATATTTCAATTTCACATGTATTCACATCCAATTGTCTATTTTATATACAGTTAGAAAATCGAAAAGAAAAAAAGGATGAAACGTCGCCTTACTATACATTTCGAGATTAAGTAAGTAAGTAGCCATTAAACTAACAGGTCTGGTTAGTCAGTCAATAGAAACCGTCGTCGTGTGACCAACGTCTTTTGGTAGCATGCAGTGTCCTGAGCAATCTGTTAGAGAAAAAAAAATGGAAAAAAAGGGGGTGATCAATGAACAAACTACTTCTCTCACCTCTTGTTGGGTAGTGATCACTAAAACGACCGAATTTCCAAATGGCGAACTTGAACGCTAGTGGATATTAACTAAGGGATCAATTTAGCATTAATTTACATTAAATTGCAAATTGATCCCCCATCCTCTATCCTATTTAGGTGAAAATCAAAAAAAAAACAAAAAAAAACATTCTTCTAGACATGATGAAGAGTGAATTATCAGTCCTCCAGCTCTATTGGTGTGGCCTGTGTGCGCAATACGTAGATAGCGAGACCCACTTTAAAAAGGAAGACAGTTTTGTCGACAGTTTAAGTTGACAATAAATAGGTTGATAAAATATGTCAATGTAAAATGAAATTCTTGTTTTATCGTATTGTTTCATTCTTATATATTTTCTATTTCATCGTGAAAAGATCCAATTTTCATCCATTATGAGAAAAAAAAAACATTTAAATTACAAGCTGATTTCCCGAGAAAATGAAATAAAAATACGAAACAGACGGAAGCAAGATCATCAGAAACACCAGCGTAAATGCATGTTGTCATGGTTATTATCAATAACATTTATTATAAAAACACATTTGATAAAACAGTGCCCATCATCATCTTAGATTTCATTAGGCTACATAGGGCAATACAAGAATATCAAAGTACCTAGCATACAACTCAAATACAATTATATTTAAAGTAATGATTTAAAACTTGAACTATATGAAGGCTAGTTATAACACATTATAAACATCATATGTTCTACCTCTATGTAATTTAAACAGGACGCGTCGTCTCACAAAGATCTTCAGCACATTGCTGTCAACTGTTCTGCATCTTCAGTTGGTGTCTCGGGGTCATCAACGTTTCGCCTCTTAGACTGCACGCTTTGCTTAAGAGAGACAGTGAAGACCGTCGGACTTCGCTTGCAGAATGGTCCTAACTTCAGACTTTCATCTTTAGCTAGTCTAAGCTGCCACAGCTATCTCCATCGTGGCTTTCTTCGATTGTTTGGATTCGAACCCGATCTTTTGCTAGAAGTATCGCACCGATGTCGCTGGGGAGCCGCGATAGGCATCTCCAACGGGGCATGATGCTATGTACCATCACTTGATAAATTCTTGGCTTTCTTCTGTTGGTGTAAAATCTCCATACTATCCTTCCAGGACACCGTTAGTTCGGCCACAAAGATGTTTTTGAGCTTCTCGATAGAACTATATCTGGCTGGAGTGAGGTAACAGCAACATCTTCTGAAAACATGTCTCTTCTTCGGGTCCATCTGCATTTCCCAATCAGAAGCCCGATGCGAAATAGACAGCTGGTTATTGATAGGTAGTTATTGTCCGAGGAGCCTTGTCTCCTTCCTTTTGGGGATGAATAACTTCTGGTTGTGATTCCTGGTGTTTGTTGGCTTTTATTCTCTGTATTTTTGTACAGTTGGAAATTTCATGCAGGACCTTGTGTCGCCGTCACCTGAATCGATTTTCTGCTAGTGCTCTGGGATATCCAGTCCAGATGTGATTCAAGATCCAGAATTTTATTCCACACTTTGCCCTTTGCCCTTTTGGTTGCTCGGAGTTGGCCAGAGGTAATCCACGGAACGCAGGATGAAAGGCAGCTTTTGTTGGTCAGTACCCAGAGTTCACTCCTGGACAGCAATCGCTCAAGAGCCTGGCCCCATTGGGTCCACTAACCGAAGAGCCCCATTGTTTTCATGCAGTGGTTTTCTTCTACTGCCCTTCAGGCCCTCGTCACCACGAATTCTCTCCTGTCTTTGGCATTGCCCTTGCCCTACCTCTTGGTGTTATAATTCCGAAATCCCAAACGTCCCTGACAGACCATTCAAACGATCTCCTGATGTTTCTCATACACTTCTGCTTCCTTCACTGCTTCCTGAAGCTTCCACTTCCGGCCACACTTGATGGCCACGTTAGCGTGACTGACTTTCTCATCTCCTGTTCCTTTGTGCTGACTTATTCTGCCATAACGGCTCCGAACTCTTTCCCTACCGATAAGACCGGTATAGTCGCATGCCCGATTACATAATTAACAGAATAAGAATTTGAAAGTAGTACATAACGTATTTGTTAATCACTGCTACCCACAACAGACTAGTTTAAACACTGTTGCTAGGATTAGGTTATCCATGTGTTCTGGCATGTAGATGTATTTATCTATATATCCAGACATCACCGAGCACGAACCGTCCATTGCAGAAGCTTGAGATTTTGCGAATACACACGCCTCAGTTTCTGAAATTTACCCCACAATAGGTTTTTATTGGGGGTTAATTTACAATGGAAGTTTATGACAAATTGGTCCTTCAGTTTATGTCCATGTATCATTTTGTTTTTAGATAATAGATGCATGGTTTAAATCAAACTGGTAGTAATACCATCAAGGTATCTTAATTTTACCGCCACAACAGGGTGCCAGTGATTCATGATTTCCCTTGAATTGATAGTTTTAGCTAAGGCAAGCCGTTTTTTCGTCATTATTAATGGTGAAAGAAAATTTTTCCTAACGAGCTGACTCATCTTAACTGTCAATTTTGTAGTCTGGGTGACATCTATCCTGATCTTCTCCCCCTTCCTATTCTCTGTCACCATCATCATCATCCTTGGAACTTATGTCGTTGAACATATAACTTCCTCGGGATTTGGTTGTGAGCATTGCAGAGCCAACATTTTCTGAACTTGGCTAAATTGCCTCGTTTTATTGTGAGTTGTGATGTCCAGTGATAGTCTAACATACTTGCTACATGGCTTTTCCATTGCCATTTGAGTTTTCAAATAGATTTTATGACGTCTGACATTTTTTTCCTAACAATGTGCCATTTTGTGATATCTCCATGTGATGTTAAGTATGACACTTTCATGTGCACGTTGCATGGTTCTCAGTTTGAAAGCCAATATCTTGGTTAGGTCCCATTATCTATCTATCCTACTCAAACACAAAAGAGACAAATTGATATAAGCAAATGGATAAATAAATATTGTCACGTCTGCCAAAAAATTAATCATCCACCGTAGCCTAGCTGCTTCATTTTTGTAACTAAACCCCACCCTATCACCTTAGACTTTATTTCTCCCACCCCAACTCTTTGGACAGTGATACAAGGTTACATTGGGCAATACATCAGATTGGCAAGATCAAGGGCACTGATATCTGACCGACCGGCGTTGTTAATTTCAGATGGAGACGGGTCTTACAGAACACGTAGGACTAAAAAAAGGATATAAATCTCATTTTTTTAAAAATTAGAATTAAATTACTTACTCACTATCATCCCTTCCCTCTCACTCTCTTCCTGACTCGCTTACTCACTCACTCTCTTTCTCTCCTTATCTCATTCCAACCAAGCCTCTCCACGAACGCCCAAGCGTCATAAATGCCACGTTACGATTTACAATTGACCATTGTTGTAAAAGGAAAATCCTATGAGACATATGAAAAAAAATGAGAGATGGCTACTTTAGTACAGATGTAGATTTTCAAGGATCTATGCCAAAAAATATGGCCAATAACACTTAAACAGACAGACGGACAAGCTTAAAAGGGGAGATTACCTAGCTGCCACGTTCTTTTTTGTTGGGTCGAGTATGTGATCATGTCTACGGTTATTTTGTCGTTAATAGTTTTATCATATGCCTGTGAGCTTTACTTTGCTTTATTTGAAATCTCTTGAAAACAATTGTTTGAAAATTGAACATTTTGTTCAAAAGAAATTATACATTATAGTTTAGAATGAAGCTTCTTGTCCGGGGAGTAATAACAAACTCGAAGTACAAAAAAATGACCCTAAGCAAACGATGCTTAACTTGAGGCTACATCTCCTAGGTCAGCGAATCTCCATGAAATCCTCAAGAGACAAAGAAATCAAGTGGTAAATCACTCTATCAAACTTTCGGTAGAGCAAGCTCAACCTTCAGAAACAAGAAAATCCTATTAGTTTTCAAAAGAAGGGTTTACAATCAATGCATCCTCCCAATGGTTTCCTATTAAGCTGAAACACGGAATCTACCCCAAAATTGACCCACAAATTGAGAACCACACAATGTGCACATTAGAGAATCATACTTAACATCGCACGGGGGACATGCCAAAAAACAGCACAGCATATCAGAGTAAATATAAGGGTCAGAGATATCGTAGAATCCATTTGAAAACTCAAATATCAATGGGCTGGCTATGTTGCAAGAATGTCTGACAAACGCTAGACATCACGACTCACGACGTTGACCTCCAAAGGTCATGGCAAAATATAAGATGGTGTGAGTTTAGAAAGTGTTGGCTCCGCGACACCCTTGATGGAAAGGTCAAGTGAATCCAACGACGGACGCTAAAAAGATGATGATGATGACGATAATGATGATGGAGTAAATATCTCGCCAGTAATTTTTCTTTGCTTCATCAAGGAATAAAAGCTACAGGAATAAAAGTCATGAGGTACAAGTCACTATGCAGCATTACCGTGCACATGACATATTTTTTTAATCAAAATAAGTTATATTTCAATTGAATAATCTAATTCAGATTTCTTCTAATTTGCACAGCGAGATATTTCGCCGACGTTGGTTTAATTTCTTTTTAAAAATTTGAATGGCTGTTTTTGTGTTTTTTTGTGATTTATTTATTAACATATTTTGGCATAATGTAGAGAAGGTGGTCCCGATTGTGAAGTTTCTAACGCTCACTCAGTGAACAAATTGATACTTTAATTAATTCAAAGCAATAACGATATCATTTAACTTTTACTGCTGTTTTTCTTCCATTATTTCTCCCAATTTAGAACTACACGACATAGGCAAAATATGTTGGTAAATCATTAAGAAAACTATTACTCTTACAACCTTTTCAAAAATTTGACTATCGTAGGCGGAATATTTCGCTGAGTATATAAAAAGAAAGCTCAATCAAATTATCTAATTAGAGTAAATTAGAATATTACGTATCTTATTAAAGATATCACTTATGGGATTACTGAACGAATTGAAATATTACTTATTCTAATGAAAGAATGTTTCCAATATTATTTTTTCCCAACCAGACTTTGACTTTTCTTCCCATTACGCTTTGTAAGTAGCGTATGGCAGCACTAAACTTTGATATTTTTCTTATATGACTTTTTGTCCCAAAACTTTTATTCCTGGATTCAAATTCATGAAGCAATGACACTGGTACTCGCATCATCTACCATAGAAGTGATTCTTTTAAATCAAGTACCCTGAAAAAAAAAATGAACAAAACCAAAAAGCCTTATCAAAAATTGTCAATTTTTCCTCCAGAGTCGACCGCAGTAAAAGAAATCAGATTGATTGAAAAAGATATTATATATAATTATTGCAGATGCCAATTTGTTTAATAAGTATACAAATTGGCACACTTCTATGGAGACAAAGCTCCAGAGTCTTTGAGATCGCTTAAAATTTAGTCAATGTGGCAGCGAGACAGAGACAACAGGAGGTATCCCATATATTTTACTTAAATCACGTTGTTATTGCAGGTTTTATAAGTACTAAGGTTGACGATGAATATAAATGGAGCGTGAGGAAATAAAATGATCAATAACTTCATCGATGAGCGGCGATTTCTACATTACACGGAGTAGGTATTGTGACAGTTTTATCAAATGTCATTATTCTGTCATTTTTATACGTAAGAAGATAGATTGAGAGATAGATATGCATTCTCAAACAAACGCATTCTCATGACATGTCAGTTAGGTCACTGCCACCTTGGTAAAAAGGTGCCAGTAATAACTGCAAAGAAAGAAAGAAAGAAAGAAAGAAAGAAGAAGAAGAAGAAGAAGAAGAAGAAGAAGAAGAAGAAGAAGAAGAAGAAGAAGAAGGAGGAGGAGGACGACGACGACGACGACGACGACGACGACGACGACGACGACGACGACGACGAAGACAAAGAGGAGGAGGAACAAATAGAGGGGAAAGAAAACTGAATGATAAAAATAAGAAAGTCAAGGAGAAAGCGAAGAAGAAAAAGAAGAAGAAGGAGGAGGAGGAACAAATAGAGAGGAAAGAAAATAGAATGATAAAAATAAGAAAGTCAAGGAGAAAAAGAAAGCGAAGAAGAAGAAGAAGAAGAAGAAGAAGAAGAAGAAGAAGAAGAAGAAGAAGAAGAAGAAGAAGAAGAAGAAGAAGAGGAGGAGGAGGAGGAGGAGGAGGAGGAGGAGGAACAAGAACAAGAAAAACAAGAAAAAATAACAAGAACAAGAGAAAGATGAAGATGGCTCACCCGAAGGTCTGGACCAAGTTTCACATCAATCAAACATGACATGGCTAAGAAAATTGATATTTAGAATTACTACTTGTGGTAGTAGTAGAAGTCGAGGGAGTTGTAAGATAGGGATGGTTCACCCACAAGTCTGGTTTCCAAGTTTCATATTAATCAAACATGATACAACTGAGATAATTGATATCTAGCATATTAATGACCGACCGATCAACCGATCGACCGAAAAGTGTCTTATAGAGATGCATGGGCACGAATGTTGCCCAAAATAGATCAGGGTGAGAGAAAAGAAACAAAATCAAAATGGTGGAATAGATAGGAAAAAACAGGAAAGATAGATGTAGAAAAGAAAGATAAATGAAAGACAAGTATAAAAGAGAGTGAGGGAGATACTGTTGCTGTTGCTGCTTCTGGTACTTTCTCTCATAATGTGGTCGATAAAAGAGTACTCTCTACACACAGGAAAATGAGAGAAAAATCGAAGCAACAAAAGTGTCACACCTACAGTGATGTCAGCAGGCAAATTCTTACCTGCTGGTCCAATGTTCCTTCTGGTCAGGAAGATAGAAATGTCGTAGTTGCTCTCTTTCTCTTTATTCTTCGCGTAGAAGCTGTTTGACCATTGACAGAAACGGTCGAGTGTAACTTGGGCGTTAGATTCATCCATAATACCACGCGACTAAATAAATAGAGAAAAAAAAGCCTTCATTTAAAATCAAGGATATACTCACACTCTTATATAACGATTCCAACAAGAATCAATTCACGCATATTACTATGATACCTAATTCTATGTAAAACATAACACCCTTCGAAAATCTTACGTTAATTACATTAACAGATGTTTGGAAATGATTGACTGGCGTTGATAATCATATTATCAAGGAATGGATATATAT
Organism: Thysanoteuthis rhombus; assembly: GCA_963457665.1. Classification (NCBI taxonomy): domain Eukaryota; kingdom Metazoa; phylum Mollusca; class Cephalopoda; order Oegopsida; family Thysanoteuthidae; genus Thysanoteuthis; species Thysanoteuthis major. The sequence continues at coordinate 56,695,229 of OY735204.1, forward strand.
AACATGACTGGATAATTATGAATGCATTTGGCACAAAGTGGTGATATAGTTAAGTTGGGTTTAGGGTTAGGATTATTTACATTTCAGTGAAGAAGATGTTGCAAATGCTCCAATAGAAAGCAGTAACACAAGTGAAAGCCGATTACTTATTCATGGTTTCAGATAAGCATTGTACACTTTCGAAGCAATGAGCTGATTGCCGTTTCATTTGATGTTTCGGAAGTGGTTCTGAAGAAGTACGATTGATCCCAGAAGCAGTTTACATTGACACTCCGTTATGGTAAATATCCGTGTCACTCCTTCGAAATTTTTATCCGATCAATCACCCCTTTATTATGTCACTCCTTCATTATGTCATTCCTTCAATATGTCACTCCTTTGTAATTACGCACCCGTTACTAACCCGTGCACGTGCGCACGTGTGTAAATTTAAACATTTTAGTTATCTTCAAAGTTATTTTTTTGCTGGTTTCATAACTTGTGGATTTTTATACAATTCGGGAGTCGAGGATTTTCACAATGAACATATTCAACTTTGATTTGAAGCTAACTTTTTTACTTCTCTTAATTGGGCCAAAAAGTTGGGAAAAATCACTATAACTTGTACATAACTTGAGTGATCCCTGGGAGAATCGCTGCCATTTCCGTAAAACTCCTACTATTTTATTCGACTTTATTTTCGTATGTAACAACAATAACTAGTTACAATGACCGGACCCCCCAAAAACAGTGACGTCATCCACAGATAACAGTGACACAGTTACATGCGCAAAAACGAATGACAAATTATCTCCGTCTTCTAAATCCCAACTCAGGTCGACTTGTTTTGCTTAAGTTTGCGAATCCCATTTACAGGAACAACTAATAAATAAGTTGAAAAGAGGCACGCAGTTTATAAATGATATTGTATGGAAAGATGAGATTGTTTTTGCTCACATTTTTGATTTTAATGAAGTAAGGGAGTTTGACCTTAAGAAATAACTAAAATTTGTGAAGAATTTATCGTTTGAAATGATTGGTACGAGTTATTTTTATCAGCAAAACCTTTACCCTGAGTGTTTGGGGAAATCCAGAGTTATGGACAACGAACCAAGAAAATCACACTATTCATTATGAGAGTAAATTTTAAAAGTATTACCCACAGTGAAATGATATTCGACCTGGCCATGCCACCTAATCGGTTTAATAAGCGAATGTTGATGATGATAAAATATCCAGTAAGGACGTCAAGACAACTAAAACTAATATAGACTTAAGCCAGAAAAGATTTTGAAGAAGATTCTGGTCATAACCGTAGAGTTTGATAAGTGATTTTTGTTTTTACTTAAGAATGTATGTACTGCAGCTACCACAACACAAATCTGTGGATCTCAAACTATATTGTTTAACGGCACACTAAGAAATATATTTGAATTACGCAGCCCATCAACACTCTATTAAAATATATATTATCATTGGTATCGCTGGGATATGTGTCACTGTTTGATCATCATCCTGTTTCCACCCAGCAGTAAACTTTGGAGTAGCAATGAAGATGAGTATCGCAAGTCTACGGTAAAAATGAAATGAATTGGACGAAAATATTCCAGTTGTCAATGAACGGAACTTTCATATCAGCATACTGATGAACGTACTCATCAACCTTTTCAGTTTCATATTTTTCTAAAAAGGTTGAAGTCTCACTAAATATAGTGATAAAACCACGAGACAGACATAATACCTATACTGGATACGTGTGAGGCTTGAAATACACAAGAAAATAAGGGGCACACTTGTGAGATAGTTGCAGCATACCGTAGCACACAGATATGAGTTAAAAACTGGAAGGGTGAAGAAGTTATAACAAGTTGAGGACTAGCGAATAGAAAAACATGTGACACGATTATATACACTTGTTTCCAGGCTAAGTGAAAATGGGGGCGACATAGAGATGAGATACGTATGAATCAATAACAAAGATGGTCGAAATAGTAGATGCCGTCTATGTGCGAGATAGAGGGAGAAAAGAGACAGTTGATCATAATTTTGTAGCTAATACGCCCAGTAGAAATACAGTCAATATTTAGTGGAGATAGAATCTCATTATGAACTGTGCAAATGTTTTTTCATCATATTATGAGCACATGCCAGAGTTTGACCTTCAAAATAAGAAAAGCAAAATACTCTGTAACTCTGACATTCAATCAAAAGAAGAGGCTCAATCGTAGTGAGAAAAGAGAACAAATATGCCACAAGGTGAAATGCGACCGTTCCATCGGATCAAAAAGTGAGACTGAAAGACCTTCGAAAGGGTGAAAATTATCAGGTCTTTGCACTAGGACCTGCAAAGCATAAGCGTACCGGTTCGGAACAGTCCTTAGGACCCGTGCAATGAAGTTGAATAAGTAGGAAATCTGAGGAAAAATTAAAATGTTACAGGTAATAGCAGTGCTGAATTCTGAAGAAATTCGTTTTCACTCGATCTATAATAATGACCATCAGATTACCCTCGGGTAAAACACAGTGTAATCATCTTCTGAATTCTTCTCAGAAGTGTGGACGTAAGAGTATCTTATGGATCTATCAAAGAAGTTCTGACGTGAACGTATCTTCTGAATTAATCTCAGAAGCGTTGATATAGCTACGAAATATGATAATGTTGCCTAATGTGTTATCTCCTTGGAATACATGGAATCGGAAGGGAAAGGAGTAAAACAGAATAAGAACTGACAGCTTTTGTTTCGTAATAAAAACGTTTTCTAAGCTACTTGAAACTTTTTTTTACTATTATTAGCAAACGTGCAGATTATATCGTTCGTAAAACATTTTTCACCATCCACTCGAGGGAAGTTTTATTGGCACTGCATTTGAATTCCAATTGGCACAGCTTTTGCATGAGATGATATTGCATATCAGTTCTTTCCGGCTGAATGAAAAAACATGAGGCAGCCGTCAAATCTGATTAAAAATACTGAACTGGCACCACTATATCCAGGAGGGCATTTCGAAAACCTCCCAAAACATTTTTTTCAAATTTATTTTGGGCTGAAATATTGCAGCAACATTATTAATTTTGACTAGCTTTTACCTTCATTCTTACTTTCATTGCTTTTTATTACAACATGGATTGCTCTGTTTAATCGTTGTCGTACGATTACGTTCCGATTCTAAGTTGTGATAAAAAAGCGTCTGAAAGTTAGGATGAAGGTAAAATCTAATCAAAATTAATAATGATTTCAAAACTTTTCAATCATATACTAATTTGGAATTTTGTAGTTTGCAAATTAACATATTCATTCAGAGTTTAAACTACTGATTTACTGCTCACCTTTTCCTTTACGAATCGACCACTATCAATCCAAATAAATGTCCCAAAATATCGCTCATCATAACATTATTTATTTACCGACGAAGTTGGATGAGGTATATGCATTTATCTATGTCTACGCGTCTGTTTGTCCACACGATATTTCAAAAAGTTTTCAATGAATTCTAATGAAATTTTGTGTTTGGCTGGGCCATGGACAACAGAAAAATGATTTGATATGGAGGCAGATCCAGGAATGTGTTTCCGATTGGGAGAAAATTTTTATTATCCTGCTGGAAAATAGGTTAAGAAAGAACGGTTGATAGGCTGAATTTGAATTTCAATAGAAATAACTCAATGTTTGCATATTCAAAGTTTTCCCCTTGCTTTTAAATATCTTATTTTCATTCAGTTTTTAGCTAGTGTGCTGACTTGGCAGAGGTATGCACTACCTGAGTGCTCTTTAGTTTTGTTTTGTTTTGTTTTTCTTTTTTGGATGAGATTATTGAACAAGTGTAGCCATCAAAGATGGCGAAAGGCTCTATCTTATTCTTTTATATCTGCGTCTTTTTGTTTGTTAATGAGTTTGTTCGTGTATTTCAACGCCTGATATCGTCTTGAATACTTGAAAATTGGCACCTGTACTCTACTACATCCTTTCTGGAGATATTTTGTTTTTATTTTTGGAAAAAGGATCTGTTACTTTTGGGGGGTCTTATTTTGCCAGGTTTATAAGTAGCATTTATATTCTCTTGGATCTAGATATTTCTAGTTAGTTTTGTTTTTTCCAGATGTTTCCCCGTGGGAAACGCCAGTGATATCATAAACAAAATTTATTGTGACCATAATTATTCATTGATGACATCAAATTTTGACGCTATGGTTGTTCGATTATTGACTTAGATACTGATGCCTTCTTACTTTTGGTTTACATATATTTTACTTGCACCGTGGGAAAAGGTAAGTTTATTTCATTATAACCCAAAGCAGGCAACTCTACTTGTCTCTGATTGTCAAAACTCTGGTGTATGAAGACAGAGAGAGACACTTCTTCAGGATTTCTATTGAAACAGATTAAATTAAAAAAAGGTTATCAGATACGTAATGAAATTTCTAGACTAATTTAGCGAAAGGAACATTCAGATTCCTATTTTGAGGCAAACAACTTCTGGCTATTTTCATAAGTGAGAAATATTTTGAAGGCTGGTTTGATCTTTATCTTCCATCTAAATTCAAATAACGTCTTTCAGCATAAGCCGTAAGCAAAATAAAAAATTAAACGTTGTGATATAAGCTTCTTTTCTTTTCTTTTTTTTTTCATTTATTGTCGATCCGATCTGCGGCGACTAGTATATGGTATTTCACTTAAAATATCACCAAGCAATCTGCCAAAATATTTCGAAAAGTATTTGCAAGATTTGCAAATGCACACATTTGCACGTAGGCACCCACGCACCCACGCACGCATAAACACACGCACACACACACAAATGTATATATATATATATATATATATATATATATATATATATATATATATATATATATATGTATATTTATACACACACACACACACACACACACACATATATATATATATATATATATATGTACTCACATATAAGCATGAATGCACACACACTTACACATATATGCATATCTTTCTATCTGAGAATGTACGTGTAAAGTAATTATCACTTTAGACAAGGTTTTTATATAATTGAAATATTTCAAACTACTCTTCAAATAAATATATTTCATTTTCATGACTGGATATGGGCATTCATAGGTATGTTTATATAGTGAGCCATATTAAATCAAATCAATCTGAGTAAGTGCAGTTTTTTTCTACGTACTACAATTTCAGTGCTAAAAATTTGTTGAGGCGCTTGTTTATAGGTATTCATTTTTTTTAAAGGTTTTGCAGTAGGAGAGACCGGGCCTTACTGGAACCCCTGGGCAAATTGGACCACACAAGGCTTTTATTGGACGCCTAAGGACTCTTTATTCATTCTGGTCACATGGCCAAGTTACATGATCCTCTGTGTATCTGCACAGGAAATCTGGCGCGTACAGGTTGCAGATTTGGCACGGATGTGCTAAAGTTCTAATCTTGATCATAAAAAATAAACTTTTTGAAAGTTTGTTTGGATCAGGCTGCAGAGCCACTGAATGGGATAAACATGATGGGGGTGCATACAAAGATACAAAAACTGCACGGCTCAGCGTTCTCGTAGATCGTTTTCTGCTTTTGAAAATTATGGGCTGATTTGCCCCATACTGTGGTTTAATTTACCCCGACATGGGTTCAGGTTGTACACTGTGTCGCTCAGTCAGCTATGAAACAAACTTTGATTTATGCTACAATAGTTTTGCCGTTAATTGATATCACTGATTTAGGCAAGGCATCGATGCTCAGTTTAAACTATCAATGATCCCTCTAACTCTACTAAAATATTCTCCTCAGTATTTCCATTGCAAAAGGAGACCAACTAGCCCTGGTTTCCCCAATCATCATTATCATCATCAGTCTTTCAACGTCCGTCGTTGGACATAGACCTTCCCCAGGATTCGCCAGACTTCCCTATCATGGGCGTTGCGGACCCAGTACTTCCTGAATTTGTCTTGCTCGTCTCTCTATCTAATGTCGTGAGTCTCGATGTCCATCGGTTTTCCGCCATTCTTACGCAAGTAAATGAGTGCATTGTTCACGTATACAAAAACATATGACTATAACAATCATATCAATAACTGAAAAATACTGTCGTCATTACTCTATTTTCGTTTGCTCTCTCCATGAAATAGTTGTGGCAGGAGACGGGACATATTGAAAAAAAAAAATCTTATTTTATACAATGCACTTCGAAAAAATGGTTTTACAAGAATGTTATATAATCTGTTATACTAGGAAGGATAACCGTTGTTGGATTCTTCGTGACTGGTATATCCTAAGTTGTACCAGGAAAACAAGTACCATAAGTTCAACAATCCACCCACCGTCTGCGGTAGTACAAATAGCAGGAGGAAGAGGAGAAAGAGCAAGTGGTCTTTCTTCAAGTTAATTGGGTGTCATACTTGTAAAATATTGCAATAATACTCTACGGGTATTACTTTCAATAATAATGATTTGGAGGCTTTTTTTAAATACAAAAATGCAGACCTCATAAATTCTATTATGACATCATAGCAGCCAGTAAAAAAATTGATCGGTAGATGTTCTTTTAATGAAGTCCCATCTTCAATGACATCACAACTCTTCCTCCTTTCTTCTCCCCATTGTTTAACGTAACTGGGACCGACTGAAAATCGTCTTATTGAGATTTGTGGATAAGTCTAAAAATTTACAAGACCGTTTTATTGTATCTCTTACTAGGAGGACTATCAAGAACGTTACTAAACACATTAGTTGAATAATTTACTATGGGTTTGCTGGTATCTAAAAGACGAAATGGGTAGAAGGACTAAATAGATTATCCCGAAGAACCTTTAATCCAACAGTGCTAAATACTTATTGTAGAGACAATATATAGATTAAATAAGTCTATTTTGTCTATGAAAATGCTCTTTTGACGGCTCATTGTGCGATTCAGTTCGTTTTGTTAGTTTCTGTATTTCACATCTGTAGGTTAGCTCATATGTTCTGAATGACTTGTGTGTAATCGTTGTTATCGCCTTGTTCTCACATTGAATTGAAAACTACCGAGTCATAATCTACAAAGGCCAAACAAAGTGATTTGTTGTATTTTAATGTGTGTAGGTGGTCTATTGTTGAGTAACCACTCCTGAAACCTGCCTTTTCGTGTGGTTAGTTTTCATCCAGTTAATATGTTTGTAAGTATTTCTGTGAATAGTTGTATATATATATATATATATATATGTATATATATATATATATGTATGTGTGTGTGTGTGTGTGTGTGTGTTGGACAAATATTTCTGAACAATGGGGAAAAAACAATAATCCTGGGTTGGCTAAACATGCAATATAGATTATAAATACCCAGACAATCCCCAAAGTTTGAACTTTGCAATAGCAGAAGAATTTGTCTGACTCACAGAGGAGAGAGAACAGGTGTGCCCGATTTAAACTTTAGGATAACAATGGCTTTCGATCAACAGATTCGCCTTCAAAAATATATCAAACGAACGGATATGAACATGAATAACGTGCCGACCCTCCATGAGAAAGATAAATTGAACACGTACGTCTCAAAGTTTTGGGTAGATGGATTTGGGGGGAACAGTCGAGAATGATTCATTTTTTTCACGGAGCCCTTGGGCATTGTACTTCCAGCATTGTACAAATATGAATAACGCCTCGTCTAAAATGCTAAATTTGGAAGAAACGACTCCTGACTAGTATTTTGGGGTGTGTCTTACAGAGCCAATCATGTACCCCTGAGCGGGAGAAATCACGAATCTTGGGGAAGGTTTATGTTCAACAATGGAATACCTAACGAAGATGATGACGATGATGAGTCCTACTTGATTGAGAAGCTTTCTTTAATTTTTTTTCTTTATATGGGTGGGGGCATCATCATCACCAGATAGGGTATAATTTATCCGAACAGCTTCCCTATTTCAGTTATAACAATATGTTTTGAGGCGTCGTTGACCTACATCAGATTTACAAGCTTTCACCTACGGCAAGATCTCTGGGGTTGGAGTCTTTCTGTTGTTTTCATCTGCAGTGATGGGTCTGCTCTAAGGGGCAAAATCGAATGTGTTCAGAAGGATAACCAAAGGTAATGAAGAACACTTTAGAGGTATCTCAATACTGAAGAACTCTATGGTATGTAAGTTGGTTGCAATGTGTTCGAACAGACATACACCACATCGCTGGTAATTGAGCCACTTTTGCTGGCTAAGTCAAGCGTGCACTACTGATTCAATTTTGAAAATGTTGTCGCTGTCAATTGCTTTTTATTCAGTTCTTTTCTGTCTATTAGCTTCATGTAGAGTAAGTTATGATGGGTAAAGAAAGCGTTCAACCTTCTGTTAGGAAAACCAAACCGTTGGAGCACCGGAGAAGTGAATTAGGTACCATTGTTAGATACTAGCTTCTCTGAGAGTCCGTATTGACTGAAAAGATATGTCAACGCGTTCATTGTACTGACCGTTCTTGGACTAAGAATGGGGATATCTTCCTGTCAATACGAATTAGCGTCCACAATACGCAACTGATGCATGACTGTGATTGAACTGTTGAAACTATGTACATCCTCGGCAAGGTCGAATTGGAGTTGATCACAGACGATGTTTGGTCTTAGATGGATTCTTAGCAGCTTGCATACATTGTCTGGACTTATTGATACTTTCTTCAATTCGAGTGTCCATGTTTTTTTCCCATGAGCGTACTTTCTAGCCAAGGTCTTTATCCGTCCGTTGCCCGGATGTATGGAATGGAACAGTTTCAATACTGCATGTTGTAGGACAGTCGGTATGACCAACCGATCACCAAGCATAAAACAAAAGTCGACCACAGATAAAACGTCTTTGTGGTCGAACTGTTTCATTGAACATAGAACCCATCCTTGTAATAGTTTCTGCTGTATTTCAATAATGTAACACGTTCTCATACCGGTGCAGGTGATGTTATAATCATTATCATCATCATTATTATTATTATTATTATTATTATTATTTGCAATCTCACACCAGTTGCCTGGTGGTAACCGCTGGAGTTTGAGTGACAGCAAGTCTCCTCAAATCTCCAGCCCTTCTCTCCTAGTTCTCATAGGCCATAGTAATACTGCGGTTTACAGTTTCACACCTGTTGCCCAGTGGTCATTGCTGAAGGCTGAGTGACAATAAGTCTCCTCAGGTCTTCAGCCAACATCTCTTCTCTCCCTCGCCTATCATGCCAGTACTGTGGTTCACATCTGCGCTTTCGTTTCCCTTCCTCTGTTAGGCCACTACTAACATTTAATGTTGCAGTTTTTATATTTCCTACACTTTCCTCCGTATCCGTGCAGTTCCTAGCAGTGCTGTGGTCTGTACAGTCTCAATCCTTCCTTTCATCCTGAGCTCCTCCAATCTCGCCCTCAGCGTCTTCGGGACAGTTCCCAACGCGCCTACTATGACTGGCACTACCCTGACTTCCATGTTCCACATCTTCTTCAGTTCTCTCGCTAGATTATTATCATAATTATAATTATTCGTGTTTGCCTTGCTTTAAATATTGCTGTCCCGATTGTTGAAAGATTGTTTACCAAAATGTTGAAGACTGTCCGCTGAAAATCTCTAACAGTGTTTCACTAAAGGAACATTCATTTTTTTTTCCAAAATGAAATCTGCCTTTTTATTGCAATATTGTCCCTGGTTTTTGCAGAAGTAATCACACCTTCTATTACTTGGCCGACTTTACTGTGTCACCAATTTTGTATCCGTTGGTTTTTGCTTCGATGTCTATGTCTTATCAGTATTATCGTGATTGGCCGATTCTTGAATTCATGCCCACTGGTCTCTGATCACACAAAGGAATAACATACTTCTGGCTACTCGGACGGTAACTCAATTCATGATCAATCGCTCGACGGATGACTTGTTGCCATTTCCTGTTTACAATATCGCTTCTCATGCTCTCTTGCTGACGAGGAAATATCACAATACACCATTTACAAACGTGATACTTAGGCTCACACACGAGTTTGTACTTTTCGAAGTACAAACTGGCGGTAGGTGGCGACACAGTGGTAGAAGGAGTTACCCAACATCTTCCGAGCGTCATGTTAGAAAATTCTGTTCAAGAACTACCTTCGTATTGTTTTTATCAAGACTCAAAAGTTACAATCAAAGTTGAAATGAAATTTGTTGGTGATTTAGTTGACTATATCCTCGACCTAAGGAAAGAGCTGGTGGACCTACACTGCGGCACTAGTATGTTGGAAAGGTGTCCCAGTAGGGCTCAAATAAGATCAAGCCATTTTTAGTGAATAAGTTCGTTCCTCCCAAAAAATGCTATTATTCAGTTAGTCTCATCCGCCTGTACTGGAATATGAACATACGTCCTTGTAAAAAGACAAACTTGTGTAATTCTCATTCGCATAGTAGACGAATAACAATGTTGGAACAATTCATCAAAATATGAAATTAAGGGACGCAATAATTGAAATGATCGATTAACTGATTAATTCTGTCTTGTCATCATCAGCATCACTGGACGGGTTCTACTCCTAGTAAATGTTTTCCTTATTCTATTTTCACCTTTTCTCTGAATATGTGTCCTCTTTCTCTAAATTTTCTCCTCTTTTTTTCACATTTTATTAGCGTCTGGGTGAATGCATTTTCGCATATGGTTTACAGAAGTATCAAGTTTTGTCTTGTTCTGTGAAGTTGACCCGTTATTGAAACGAATAAAACAAGTATACAGTAATGTGAGGACGTCTTGTCGTGCAGCTCATTTGATAAAGATGTGATTAATTCAGGCTGAAACATCGTCACACTTTACTGTATTATCATAAGAAATATTAATTTAATGGAAAGAAATAGGTCACGATACGGAATTGAAAAACCGTAGCGTCATGGGTATGTGACAACGTTTAATTTCACATAAGCTTCTTTGAGGAAGATAAGATAAAATGAACAAATATGTGAGAAATAATTATCGAAGAATGAAAAAAAATCGACCATGGATAACTGTCCCAACAGATTTCATTGGCGTATCAATCAATGTTTATCAGAAGGAAACGAGGAGCGATCCATGAAGGAACTTGGAATTCAGTTTTGGCTGGTCCTGGGTGAAAGGAGAGCGAGCACAAAGAATCTCCATGGAATTAAGTTGGAACAATGAACATGAAACATTATCTCTGAATATGAGAGTTAAAAGAGTCAGCACATACACTATGCTCAAATCATTCAACATGAATCAACAAAACACGGATCAAAATTACAACAGACACTCAAGAATAATTGACGGGTATAACGATCGAAACGTTCTAATACAAAAACCCAGAAAAGATTTAAAAAATTCTTCAGTGTAATAGATAATGAAAAGAGATGAAAGAAGAAAAGATCAAAACATTTCTTCTTCGTGGAGAATTACTTCAGGTAATTTTTAAACTTCTGTCAGCTATTTTTTAAAATTCTGTCAGGTATTTTTTTTTTAATTTCTGATATTGCTTCACGTGTTTATTTCCTTGAGTTCAGAAATAAATATCATTGTTTGCATCATATCCAACTTCTATATGTCTTTTTGATAATATTTCAAGTGCAGAAATATTTGCGGTAACTGTTGAACAACCGTAGCCATCAAAGACAGCGAAAAGTTCTATCCTTTTTTCAATGTAGTTGTGTTTGTGTGTTTATCTGTTTGTGTGTTACATTACTCCTGGTCATACTGTTTTGTCTACTGACTTGAAAATTGGCATCAGTACTCTACTAAATGCCTTCTAGAATTTTTTTAACCTTTTCGGGCCTTATTCTGACGGGTATATTGATAAGTTCTAGATTCTGGAGAATCTTTTTTTAACTCTGTATTGGATGTTTTCCGGTGAAAAACGCCAGTGATGTCATAAATAGAATTCATTCTGACCATATTCATTCTTTGATGGAATTTTTTTTTACATAACTTCAAATTTTGATGCTACAGTTGCTCAGGTATTGACTATGATGGTGAATTGTTTTTTTAAATTCGTGTTTTCATTGTACAAGCAGCATATATTTTATTATGTCATGACGTTATTTCAGACAGACAACATTATATGTAATGCTCTTAACAAACTAAGTCATTATTATGGGTTATGAAACTAAATGCCCCGATTAATTCCAGTGGGATCAAAACTCATTCTCACATACTTATATGTTCGCATACAAAAGCATAATGACTGTAAACATGTATTACATATCTTTTTACCCCTTTTCTTTTACACACACGCACACATATGTATATATGAATGCATGATATCATTTGAAACTCTTTTTGAAATTACCTCCTATTGGTACGCGGATATAATTGCTTATTTCTATTTACGCAGTCTTGACCGAGTGACCCATTCTCCGAGTAACAACGGGAAGTCATTTCAAATAGAGTTTCAAAAATATAACGCATTCATGAGTATATTCTGTCGGATCATATATCCATTTCTCGGCGATGTATACATATGTGTGTGTGTGTGTGTGTGTGTGTGTGTGTGTTTGTGTGTGTGTGTGTGTGTGTGTGTGAGTGTCATTTGGCGTAAACCACGTAAATAAAATAAACAATGAAAGAAAATGAAGCAGTCGCAAGAATCAAACGTGCGACTGATTGGGCAGCCGCTTCAACGTAGCGTTGCTCTAACCATTGAGCTTAACACCCTACGGTAATGCAAAGACCCAAATAACTGTTTAAGAACGTTAGAGAATAGCTCAAATAAGACGTATGTTGCATTTTAGTTTATGTTGTTAAGACATAAAATCTTAGAAATTTTAAGAAATATTTTTTCGATTGCAGAATCGAATTCGAAGCAAGTTTTTCATTCATACATTCCATCGCTCAGCCAAAATATATCCAAGAAAAGTTCCATGTCAAGTGGAAGACGTGAATTCAAAAAAAGAATTATTGATTCAAAATCTACTAATCTATGTCGACTTACATCTCTTTCGTCGAGCACAACGACACGCTTGAGAACCACTTCAATCCTTATTCCTAGCGAAGGATGCTGGTAGACAGCATTCATCTGAAAAAGAGAAAACAGAAAGGAATCTTTAAAGGTCTATGGATCAAATCGTAAAAGATATTTATCATTCAATACAACTTACACAAAAAAATAAATAAATAAACAAGGTAAACATTGTGAAAGAAAGCAGAGAGGTAGAGATGCTGGAAAACGGAATCACCAAAACAAGTTCGAATACCGACTGAGAATAATGTCTTCACTTTGTATCAGAAAGGGGAGACACCGTTCGAAGCACCTAGCCCAGTGGTTTCCAACCGGCTCATAGTGGGGGATTTAGATCCTCCAACGGATGAGAATAAGGCAATAAGTTAAATATAAAAGCCGTGGTAAATGTTTAGGACTCAAAAGTAATGCAGATATGTGATGCAAAATCGAGAGTAACTAGCTAACGAAAGGTTTGAATTTTCCTCACCAGTATTGCTTATCAAAATCATTTTAAATATAGTCAAGTATTAGTTCCATTGTTGCAACCCAAGTTGAAAGGAGAAAACCAAAAAGTAATCTTATCGGCAAAAGTGAGGAATGACCTCGAAAAGGTTGGTAACCTCCGCGAGCCATAGTCTTGCCCATGACGTCAGACAAATCTCTAAAAGGCCTTCAGTTGCAGAAAGTTCAGAAGATGATAAAATGTTAAAAAAAAACGTGATTTCTACAGAAAAAACTAGTAATCGTCACAGACAGCGGAAAGGAGGGAGCAAACAATAAAGGACGAATTACCAGACTTCAACTCAAGGCCAATACAAGATAGAGAAAGTCGCCCAGACAGAAAGAGGAGAGAGAACAAATAAACTTTTCATTTTTTTTAAATGATCCAGAAACAAAAACACCACGACTGGAGAAAAGTGAACTCTCCAACGGAGGAGGTCAAAAAACTATTACAATGCATCAAAGCCAACGATGGTATAACCCTACTGAATGATCTGATTCTCGTAGGTGCAAGAATGATTACAAAATATTCATTTGCTACGAAAAGGAAAAAAACATCGGTACAAACATCATAAAGATCAAATCAAGTTGGGATATTAGATTAGAAAGATTCAAAATGAGTTAATGAGAATGCACGTGCCACAGACTGTAGCACTATTGTTTTGCATAAATCTTTTAAGAGAAGAGAACAGTCAGTTTTTGAAAATCAAAATTCAAATCCTCACTTTTTACCAAGTCTCGAACACCAGCGGTAAATACACAACTATCTTAATTACGAAGCAGACCCATACTATTATTGCTGTTACACAACTACGGTTGGTAGTTTATGCCCCGCTTTATCGTGCTATTAATGATAGTCAATTTTTGCTGTTGTTAGTGTTGTTGTTGTCACGCCCAAATATGTTCATAGGTAAATTCAGTGCCTATTTAGAAGATAACAATATCCGACGGTCTTTTCCTCCCTTCTCTATTAATTCCAGTTTTCATGAGAGTTTTCGTAATGGGTTACACTGAAAATGCCGGGGAAAATTAACTTAAAAATACTGCCCAGAAAAATTGTTTATGTTGCTTTCACACAAACATTCTGAAAATACATTTACGAATATATTCTCAGGGTCACATTCCCACTGAAGGCAATCTGGCTGGTGGAATCTCTTTCTTCCTCTGAATTAGTTCCCTCTTCCTCTCTTATTTTCTGTTTAATCAACATCTTCAAAATCTTCTTTATACACGCACGAATAGGACAGACATGCACACTAGGATCAACAATTCTACACATTTATCAAACTACAAATTTATCAAATCCTTTCTTTTTTCCAGCTGAGACATTCTTTGGCCTTTTTAGGTTGTATCCGAAGGTGTTCTTGAATTGTTCAATAGATTTTTTTGTCTTATTGCCTTAACAAGAACAGTAATCTGATTATCTATCGACTGAAAGATATATTGTGTCCGTACGTGTGCGATCAAGTGACCACACATATACTAGTACACACAAATATAAAGAATGCGCATCAATATACTAAATGATTACACATAATTTTTACACACACGCACACACACACACGCACACACACACACGCACACACACACACACACACACGTACACACACGCACACACACACACGCCCAGATAAACACTTTACTCATGTTGAAAAGCTTACTTGAAAACCCGGGCAAGACAATGTTTTCTTTTTATAAGTAAAACATAGCAGGCGATTATTTCAAGGTCAACTCAGTTGACAATATTGATTGTTATAAGAAAGTACACTTCTCCTGGCCTCAGTTGTGGCTTGCTATTTGTATATCTCAAAACGCTGACAATTCTCATTATATATATATATATATATATATATATTTATATATATATATATATATATATATATATATATATATATATATATATTTATATATATATATATGAGGTGTCTGTGTGTTAGGAGAGAGAGAGAGAGAGAGAGAGAGAGAGAGCGTACGTAAGAAAAGACGAAAACTCTTCAATGATGCAAATAAATATAATGGGTATTTCAGATCAACCAAACTTAGGATAGAAAATGTTCCTACAAGGAAATTTTTCACGAGAAAGATCGGTGGGTACAGCGGATGGAAAGGTTATGAATAAAAAATCCATGGAGGCGGGGAAATTAATCGAAATTAACCGAAAAAATAAACACAGGGTGTTCCAAAATAAACAATGAACTTGAAAATCCTGCGACATTAGTTAGTGCGCTTTCTCTATAGGAAGTCCCTGTATATGCATGTTCCGGTTGTTTCTCGGTATAGAAGGAGAGAGAAAACAAATAATGACCGTCTGGGTAGGTCGTCAGAAAACAGAACGGATTCAAATTCATTTTATCGAAAACATAATTTATTAGTACCTCCTGTTATTTTTAATTCGTGGTGATGACACAGAAAACTCTCTTGCTAGCATGTAAAACTTAGCCAGTCTAAATGGCTTGTTGATTTATGTTGTATGGAAAAGACATAAATACTATGAAGTGGACAAGAAGGAAAGGTTCACCATCCAGATTGGGAATAATCGCCTTTGTTCTTATAAGTCTATTGAGTCTATATCAGGGAACTTGAAAGACTGTGTCCTGAATTCCCATAACAATGCCATAACTGCAGTCCAAGATTGTGCATTAGAGAGCACTTTTAACATTCTGAGTGAAAGCAGGTGTTTTATAGAGCTGCTTTAGTTGTCAATAAAAGTAAACCATCTCTTCCTATTTATACTGATATACCCAAATAAGAAGCAATGGAAAAAGAATATATATATATATATATATATATATATATATATATATATATATATATATATATATATATATATATATATATATATATATATATATATATATATATATATATATATATATATATATGAACTGAGATAGAGAATATAACGCCAAATGAATATTAGCATCATTTGCGATATCAGAACAAAAAGTTCAGCTTTTTTTTATTTGGTGTTTTGAACCTTAGATAGAAATAGCACCGATTCGAGATAAATAATTGATAAATTCGGGAGTCAGTAGTACGAGAATGAAAAGTAAACTGAACTTGATAATTATAGTAAAGGAATAAAAAGGATGCAACGATGTCCCGACGAGAAGGGAAAAAGAGCTGTGAATGCAACTAGAAAGAGGGAAAATAAGACTAGAAAGAGAGCCAAGGGTAGATGCTAGAGACACGAAAGGAAACGAGAAAATAAAATGGGACGAATAATGAGAGGACATAATACATGACAACCCAGACAGGAAAGAAAAATATTATTGAAGAGACTGAGAAGGCAGAAATTTAACGAACTAATAAACTGGAAAGAAAAAAAAAGAATTAAAGAAATGGAAAAGGGAGATAAGCGTCGAGAGATGAGAGAATTAAGCAAGTACATAATGGGAATAAGACAACTTAAAATATAAACAAACAATAGGAACGAAGAAAAAAGATTTCAACAGAAAAGATTCATAGGAGAAAAAGGAAAACGAATTTTAAAAAATGGAAATAACTAGCGTATAAATGAGTGAATAAGATTTAAAAAATAAGAATGAGGGAAAGAAATTGAAAAATAAACGATGAAAGAAAGAGAAGATAGATACAACGGTAATTGACACACGGAGAATTAAAAGAGCGAAAGGATTGGAAGAATCAAATACTATTCCCCAAGTGTTACAAGTTTGAAGTGAGATTTACGATTCGAACCCAGTATTTCAGAGAACAAGGTAAACCAAGCGAGATTAACAATGTTTTTGGTGTCTTCGTCCCTACCATATCTCTATCTTTGTTTTTAATATTCGCATAGATGAACACCCAGAAGCTGCTACAAACGTATAAATCCATGAACTGCTTCTAAGACATAGCAAATGCTTATGTATCTATCTTAAAACATACCCGTTTGAACATCAAGACATTAAAGTAAAATCATTCTGGTACAATGTAAACAAATGCTCTTGGGTGATATCAGAATTGAAGTAATATATTAAAGCATAAACTGCTCAGTTAGCACAAACCTGTATACTATAAAATAATGTACCAGTTTTGATGTATCAAACTGATGCACACACACACACAGGCGTTGCATACACAGGTATACGCATTAATGTATGTTTATTTTGCGTTCTTAAATACTTGATTCCATTGCTGAAAACTTGTGAGAAGAAAACTTCGTGTGAGATAAAATCTAAGGAAGAAAAACATGTTCGCCACTTCCACGTAAGATCATTGAAGCCCGTGAATAGAGAATATGGGCTGAGTGTATTCTTATCTGATGCTGTGATAGAAAAGTGATAGAAGTGAAAGAAATGATAGAAGCGATAGAATGAAACAAGAAAGAGGAAACAGGTGATTCAGAAGTCAAATCATCATTATTAACTCAGAGAAGGGATCGTTACTGGAAAATCATTCTAGAAAAGTAAAAACAATACCTTTTATTTATTTTTTTTAATACTGATCCGTAAGCAGGTATGTATATGTGTGTGTATGTGCGAGATAGAGAGGGACAGAGATAGGGACACATAGTCAGACAGAGACAGAGATTGTGTAGAATTATGTCAGTGTCAGTGAAATTTGAAAACTGGTGTATATACATATGCTACCCCACAGAACTCCATCCATAACAGTGTATATGAAAACATTTCGTCGTTTTGACCGGTGTTCACTGTAGTCTTCCTTCGGTGATCGTATCGGCTGAAACCGCTTGGCAAAAACGACAAAGACGAGGAAAATAGTCCAAATGAACCCTTTTATAACTAGAGAGCACTCGGAGAGAGCATACCCCTGCCAACACCGTACTCCAACAAGAAATAACGAGTGTAGAATATTAACAAACAAGACATAGAACTTTAAATGCACAAATATTGATTAATGCCCCCGGATTTTTATAGTTTGGCCTTTTCATTTTTTACGATCGATTTAAACCTCTTTTCCAACAGATTAACACAAATATCTATTAAATTTTTAAAAAATGAAAATTTCCTTGATCCATCCCCGAATTTATTGACTTTTCTCGTTGACTCTTCGACAAAATATCTGTGAAATTCATTAAGAGCTTTTGGAGATATCGTGTTGACAGAGAGACGGATAGACACATACGAATAAATACATATGCCAGTACCTCTGTCTCCGAAGTTTGGAAGAGATAAACGAAAACAAAAACAAAAAAAAGCGGTTTTACTTTTTACACAAGTTTCATTATTTATGCGGAAGATTTCGGAGAGACTGAAAGTTTCGGTTTTCTTTTTGACCGATTAACAAATAATCTGGCTGTTAATGTTGGCCAGGAAAAGCAAAAACATTTGTCAAGTGGCTATGGGCGGATGTACTGAACAAAAGACGAATAAGCAGGCAATGATGTTTAAGCAAATCGCATGAGACGAAGGCGTCTGTGGTGACTGCCAAGTCAGCAGTCAAAATGCGCTGAAGTCAGCACCAAAAATACTTCTGGGATGCTGCCGTCATCTCCGTCAGCACCGTGGTCGCTTCGTCATCATCCTGCCAACTATCCTTCACCGAACCCCCAACCCGACCGTTCCGCAGCTCTTCTAACCCAGCTTTAATACATCACCTCCCCCTGTCACCTACAACAGTAACCCCGCCATCTGTGTCTCATCTTCTGAGATTTTTCTACCGCACTACGACACCAACGTCATCATTAGTTGCAGCATCTCTTAGCCCTTTATTATCGTCAAAAACAGAAAGTGTGTTGATACGTTTTAACATTTATCCTCAAATGGGAATTTTAGTGTTCCAGTAAACCGCTGATGTTTATTCGGAGATGGACGGGCAGGGGGGGGGGATCTGACCAGTATACATTAGCAGAAAACACGTCATCGACAGCCATAAAACTGAAGACTAGGATGTTTTTTTATATTCTAACTAGAATATACGCGTCAGAAATGACGGGATAATTTATGTACGGATCGGCCTGAAGGAATCTTAAGCTATTTTATTAGGTAATTCATTTGTAATAATTCAAGTATCCTAATTATAAGACTTTTTCTTTTCAAATCTCAACTCATCTGAAGTTGTTTTGATGTGTGATGTTTAGACATGAAGTTTCTATGACGTAATTTCTATTGTTATGCCATAATAGGAAGGCAAATCAACCAATCAGATCAACTCATTTGAACACAAGCAATCAAATAGATAAACAAAAAAGAAAGGTTTACGAGCTCATTATAGGGTTACTAGAATCCTCATGCTTGAAAAATTACATACGTTATCCCAGGCTTACTCAAGAGAATTTGAATGACATGAACCACCATAAAGATCTTTTGTTTCCAGGAATCATCATTAGAATCCGTCAACAAAAACTGTCATCAAAAATATTTCCATAGGTTTCAAGTTAGTCAGGCTTGCTGGCTACATATGTATGTACGTATCACGCGTCGAGGCCGCGCCATTAGAGCTATTAAGATTAAAATGTAAACATTTACTCATTATTACGTTTAGTAAGAACTATTTTTTCCGTTTTCGACCCCCCCCCTTAATAGGTTTATAGCGGGCGGGCTTGATTTACAATGTAGGTTCATGTTAAACTGATCCTTTGTTTTGTTTCAAGCAGCATTTAACCTAGTTGAATGATTTTTTATTCAGACATTTATCAGTGTTTACAGCCCAAGAAAAGGCGAGAAGAATAGTACATTTATTGATCACCCCTTTTCAGAAAGTTCAATTGATCACACACACCCTAACACGGCACGCTGTCAAAAGATGTTGGTCAAGTGACAGTTTCTATTGAGTGACCAACCAAACCAGCTGTACTTTTAAAGCCTGTGATATATTTCGAATCTACTGACGTCTTGTTCTGCACTCAATCACGATAGGAGACTTACGAAGACGGGGGGGGGGATTTCAAAGCTGCGATATTAACATTTACAAGACTTACAATACTGAATTCAAGAGACTCATTGGGTGAAGATTTCAAAGCTTCGATATTAACATTTGATCGGAGTCAAGAAAAGCCAAGTACAAATTGTTTTTTCTGGTTTCTTATTTAAAGCTGCAAATAGTCTATTCTTCTTATAACGGACTAGATTGCTACGAAAATGGATAGCCACACCGATAATATCATTGAATCGTTATGTCAACGACTTCTTACCAAAACTATTACATAAAAATATTCAAATAATATACGATAAAACTATTGCTACCGTATTCAGTATTCGGGGGAGCTATTTATTTTATTCATATCATTTGTAAGCTACTGGGCTTTTCTCCTCATGTTTCTCCTCGCCAATTTTTTCTTTTGTTGAAGTAGGCACAAACATATTCTGTTTTTGTTCCGTTTAGTTATTGGTAAATCAATGTCCTTGAACATACTTCAGTCAAATGGACTGAAATATGTCTAATACCACGATATGCCAGATTATGATCTTGACAATAGTTTGAATTAGACGAGCGACAAAAAAATATAAAAAAGATATCGTTTTGACTTACCATCAAGAGAAATGCTTAATTCGATTCAATCCAAACCAACCTCACGCTTTCAAATGTGAATATAAATTTATATATATATATATATATATATATATATATATATATATATATATATATATATATATATATATATATATATATAAAGTTATAGTAAAAGACAAAAAACTTGATACGGTATTTCGATGTAAATCGAAGACATACATCGAAATACAGTGTCTTTTTTGTCTTTTACTTTATTTGCTCTGACTAAATCTATATCAAAACTCAATTTTTCACTATAGAAAGTCACTGAACACTCTTACAGATGATTTGGGGTAAATAATAACTACCAAAACATTATATAACTTTTCGCCCATAGAAGCAATGACTTCCCAGATTTAATTCCAATTATATATATATATATATATATATATATATATATATATATATATATATATATATGTGGTTGTGTGTGTGTGTATGCGCGCGCGCGTGCACATATGTATTTGAGAAATGGACGTATTTAGTTCGATAGAATGAATTATGAATTGCGTTATGTTATACAGAAACTTATTTGAAATAATCCCCCGTCACACGTTTAATATATCACTCAATTAAGACAACGAAAATAGAAAAAAAAAACAATTATAGAAAATCAAAGAAATATGTTCATTTCTCAAATATATACTGTTGTGTAGAAAGAGACTGGAAAGACCGAGAATAAACGAGACGAGAATTTGGATTGAAAGCAATTATTTGACTTTCGCATTACCAGCGGCTGTTTATCTCAATGGTAAGAGCATCGCTACATTAAAGCGGCTACCCTGTCGGTGGCAGGTTCGATTTCCTGCAGCAGCCCCATTTTCTTTGATTGTTTATTCGATTTACCTTGTCTAAATTGAGTGGTACATTAACCGTGTAACGACTGAAGATCATTTCAAAAAAAGTTCTATATAATACAGCGCAACTCATATATACATATAAGCAAATAAATGTTTATGGAAACTATAAATATGTACGTGTGTGCATAATTGTGTTTATGTTTTGTAACTATTTTTGCGGGAAAAACTGTGTTTAAGTCGGTTCCTTAGTCCTGTACGAACACAGTCGCACGTGCGCACACTTATAAATAACGAATGTTTTCCCCTGCGTAAACGTACAAGATTCGGAAGTGTTACAAGGACACGGAAAAGGGAAAGCGTGGGTGAAGAGAAGCCGAAAAAAAAATAAGTACATTGGTACCCAGCATTCAAGCAACCCCAAACCAAAAAAACACGTACACGCAAGTGACAGGAAGAGCAAATTATCTAACAATAGCATTTGCTTCCCCAGTTAATCAGGGTTAGCTTGATTTGGAACGAATACATTCATCCACATACTATTATGTTGAATGGGTAGGGCGGTGATAGGGCCATGGCAGCGAGGTTTTAAAAATGAGAGTCTGGGTTACCGATTGCAGACGTGTCAGCAGAAATGATCATTGTTCAAAGCTTGACCAAAGAGAGTGGGATCTACTGCCGCTGGTGTGAGCTAATGCTTGGGCTCTGAGGTAGGTGAATGTCTTGATAGTAGCAGCTGGGTTGCAATAAAATTTTGAGCCCGATCCAGAAGGGACAATCGTAAGTCTTAGTAACAGAAGAGACAGCGACAGGAAACAATTAATGGTTATTCCTCGTTTGTAATTTGTAAAAGAGTTGAGTGTATCTAGCCAAATTCGCAGCATAATAAGGCATTGATATAACTGTTGTGTAGGTGAGGATTCTAACGGGCTACTTGAAAACTAACTCAACTTCACCTCAATTCTCTCTGGAAAAAATGGGAAAAGAAAAGGTAGAGTACTTACAGACTTTCTTCCGACCACAAACTTTTGCGAAGGGTGGGTGTGTCTCTACTTGGACTAACTAACCTCTTAATTTTGCTAACTCACAGCCAAAGTACATTAAGCTGCACTGGGTGACAATGTATAAGTACACGCATGCACTTAAACATAAGGCAAGTGCATACAACCCAGCTTTATATTCTGACATATATCCAGCCTTGTTAGTAACTACACGGGGAAAAAGGCCCCAAGGAATTAGAGTTGCGGCTTTTTTTTTAACAAATTAGATTCTATCTTTATATCCATATAAGTATATTTCCAGACTCGATAAAGAGTCAGAGAGTGACATAAACTATTTATGTACACGCAAATATGTATTATCACACACATCCGTAAACATTCAAATACATTGGATGTCATCGTGAAGCATTTGGTAATAAATTTACCAACTGTGTCATTGTTCATGCTTGAATCAAGGCTAAGTAGATACCATACCGCAAATCAAGAATCTGGTAGCACACAATCCCTCCACACCTCAAGCTTGCGGTAGATCCGACATATTGGTAGGACCTACGTGCACAAAAAAATGTATAATGTTTAATATGTTTTAGCTGTCATGTATTGTTCCTCGTTTTTGAATTGAAATCTCAATGCATTTTGAGGATCGGTGATTATTGGCCCCGTATCGTACTGCGTAATGCTGACTCTCTCTTTCCATGTGATTTGTGTTGGCGATATAAACGGAATGAAGACAGGAGACCCCAATGGAGAGAATTGATGAGAAATAATAGTTGGCAACCAGGATGTCCCTCCGATAAAAATACTTGACGCTTACAAACTCGCAGATAATGCATATTTGTGCTAATATCATCATCATCATTTTAGCGTCCGTTGTTGGACATAGACCTTCCCCAAGATTTGCCAGACGCCTTTATTATGGGTACCCAAATATTTAACCACCACTTCTTTACACCAGTGCCCAACAAAATTCAACAAAATTCAATCGTAATTTATTGAGTACTTTTGGATATACCACGTGGACAGACAGAGAGACATACGGAAAGTTGCGACCAAATACATACACCTCTCTAATTTTTTTGCAGAGGTGAATTCATTATTAGCAGCAGCTGTCGTTGGACATAGGCCTTCCCTAAAATTCGCCAGACCTCTATATCATAGGCATTGTAGAACGAGTACTTTTTGAATTTATCTAGTTTATCACGCCGACTTACTTTCTATTGGCCACAATTTCGTATATGATATACGGAGATCCACGTTGTGCATTGTGGTGTCCACCAGTTGTCTGATATTCTTCCAACATGTCCAGCCCATTGCCATTTGATTTTTCTAACTGTTTCTATGATATCTAGGACTCCTGTCTTTTCTCTGAGATACTGTGATGTCTCATGATCTCTCAATGTGGAGTTGAGCATGATTCTCTCATGTACACATTGCATGGTTTTCTGTTCAAGAGTCAGTCTCTTGGTTTGCTTCCATGTTTCAGCTCTATAGGTGACTATCGGTAGGATGCATGGGTTGCATACCTTTTTTAAGATTAGTGTAATTAGAGTTTTCTTGAAAGTCGATCTTGCTGTTCCGAAAGTTTGCCAACCTAGTGTGATTCTTCGCTTTATTTTTTTCTTATTTTACGCTTCATAAAGGACGAAACTAAAATATGTCTGAGTTTGCTAAACCAATTATAAAGCGTCCGCATACCATTGCGTCTATATGAACATCCTTATTCTCACAATCATTAAATGGAAAGCTTTTATCGTTCTGTAAGAATAATGTTCACAGATATATTCATAATTGAACAAAGCCTGGGAGCGCATTATTACATTCAAAAATATGCATACGAACATTTATTTATTTACTTATATATGGAAGAAACTAAATTTGTCAAGCAGATATTCCAAAATTTCTTCACACCTATAAATGTTCATCCTGTGAGATTAACATTTGACGTACATTGCTTCAACATTTCAGCTCAAATGATAGCAAATTGAATAATCGACCATTGCATCTATATGCAATTTTTAGTTATTGATATCAAAAAGAATTGCTACACAACACAACATGAAAAGGGGGAAATAGAGCTATTGCATTTTAGGAAAGTGCTGTCTCTGGCATTTGACCCCAAGTGAATAAATCAAGTTTTTGTTCATTTAGTCGGACCAAGCAATGTACAAAGCTCTATGTTCATGACTAAAACAATAGCAAACAAT
The DNA here is from genome assembly GCA_963457665.1 of Thysanoteuthis rhombus. Lineage (NCBI taxonomy): Eukaryota > Metazoa > Mollusca > Cephalopoda > Oegopsida > Thysanoteuthidae > Thysanoteuthis > Thysanoteuthis major. The sequence continues at coordinate 56,720,054 of OY735204.1, forward strand.
TTACTAGCATTCAATGGTTGAAGATGAGTATATATATATATATATATATATATATATATATATATATATATATATATATATATATATATATATATATATATATATATGCGATAAAAGTCTTTAGGAAATCTCTATGGTGAAGTTCATAAACAATTTCGTTATGTTTCATTCGCGATGTTCACTTGCTTTTCTTCATTTAATTTCGACATTGGTATAAAAAGTCAGTTTTGTAGTCTTTAAATTAGTAAATTCTGACACTGGGTTTCAAGTGCCGAAAATCTAATTTTTTTCAAGACTTTGGTCTTTCTAGAAGGGCAGTAAGATTTGAGATCAAGACAAATATTGGGATCAGCGCGTAGTTTTTGGTATATTCCGATCGAATTTGGAGCGATTCATGTCTTCCTCCGAATATTTAGTCATCCTCAGAATACAGAGAGAATCAGAGAATCATGTGAATTGCTGTTAGTTCTGTATGATAGATATGTCGAAATTCAAGGAAGCAAAAAGTCGACATTCCATCAAATATGCCAATATTCCAGCGTTAATTGTTTCCAGTCCACGCTTAAAGAACTGCCCGTCTCAATACATTTAGCTAAAGATCTGGATAGTGAAAGTGAAAGGAATAATTTTGAAACCGAGTAGGCAAAATGTTAGATGGAGACGGCAAAATGTTAGATGGAGACGGCAAAATGTTAGATGGAGAGACGAGCAAGACAAGTTCAGGAAGTACTGGCTCCGTGACGCCCATGATAGGGAAGTGTAGCAAATCCTGGAGAAGGTCTATGTCCAACGACGGACGCTAAAAGACTGATGATGATGAAGTGGGTAGAAATTTCGAATTCAACAGATTTTAGAATTTAACCTGACAAGTTATCAGCAGTATTTTTATCTTATATTTTCACTTCATGACATTCGACCTGTGTGCACTGACAGGGAAGATTATGGAGGGAAATGAAAAAATCGTTGTGCAAAATAAATGCTTTCGAATCATTTGGCTACGGACTTATTGATGTACCTAATTATATGAACCATGGAACGACATCAAGGAAAATGAAACTGACATGATGTGTGACATGCATGTTTTGTGGTTGAAATATGATGACTTATCCGAGGAAAAGCACGGAAAAAAACGGTTCATTTTGATTTGTAATCTTGTTTGTTTACTTATACATGTATAACATGCAGTGACTCTATGTGATCTTTTGTTGATATACTGTTTAAAATGTCTTGAGTCAGTGTCACATATGTGAGCAGAAATTCTCATAGATTCTAAGAAAACAAGATTGAAAACATGATTCTGTGGATAAGACTGACACTGTAGAACAGCGGTTTTCTACCAATGAGCTGCGAAGAATCCGTTGGTGTACTGCAGAAGTTCTGGGGTAGGAGGGATCTTCCCTCAAACAAGTGTCATGAGACTGTTTTCCCCAGTATGGATGATAAAAAATATTCAAATACCCTCCTAACTCTTGAATTTTCTTAATAAAAGTATGCAGAAAAACGATGAAAATAGTCTGACTTGTACTGACAAAGGGAGCTGATTAAGGAGAAAAAATATTATGAAAAAGAAGAAAAAAATTGAAATGTTTGAACTGACAAAAGTTTGCAGATTGGACAAAAATCCTGTCGGTTCACTTCTTCAAAGTCTGCTGCAACTGAGTGAAAACATCGAAACGTATTTCCAATCACTTGATGTATCTTTCTTTCACTGGGAGGGAGATCCGTTTGTGGTAAGAGTTTGCTACTCAGTGTTGCTAAAGAGGTTGATCTGACAGGAATCAGAAAAGACAGACGACTGAAACTGAAGTAACTATCGACTGATACGAGTTCATTCCCTTCCAGAGGAACACTCCATCATTACAAAGAAGGTAATTTAAACACTTCTTCTCTTCTCAATATCGTTTCTGTGTGAGACAAGCTTCTCTGCTAGGAACACTACAACGAGCAAGAACAGGCAACGGCTTTAAACAATGGAGGAAAATTTGAGGGTATACCTGTCAACCATTTGACATTGGATAAGGAACATCAAGAGACAACGCCAAGCACATGTTTTTCACTAATATTTTTATGTGAGCAGAGGCATTATTTTTACTCATGTTTCTGCCAGAAAGAAAAATGCATACCTGCACAATTTATTATTACAATTGTAAACGGAAGATGCTGAACGAGATTATTTCGACGTAAAATTGACGAAAAACAATAAAGCAGTAACACAAAATAGCTATTTATTGTGGCATGTACCCACATGCAACTGAATGTTTTTATAAGTTTTTACAATTATATTACCACATTGTGTAGGTACGCATTTTTCTAACTGGTCTCGTTTTCTTCAATATTAATATATACACATGACGTTCTCAACTATAGCAGCCATCGTTTAAAAAACTAGGTCCCGATGGATTCGAACCACTAATCTCTCAAATACTAATTAAACACACTGACCAACTGCGTCTCGCAGACATTTGTACCAGAAAAATATTTTCGAATAAGAATCATTTACGTCCAACTTTCAGAATCGTTTCCATGCCCAACACTAAACTCTTATTATACGTTTACAAATTGGAGAATTCTTGGGTTTTTTTAGGAAGAATTGGCAGGTTCATATCAATTGTATACGGAAATTTTGGTGCAATTCACTTCTACGGTTTGGGTGTGCATTGAGTTATATCAAATTTTAAATGATGATCCTCTAAGATTCGTAACTAGCTTTTTTCAGAGCAGTTTTTGAGAGTTGACATCATTAAAACGGTTACAATAAAGATCTCTACAAGATAACAAGAATATCATTGAAATTGGATGCGTTTTACAAAAGCTATTACACGATTAAATCGTCTATTTGAGTAAAAACTTGCCAGCCAGATTTAAAAACAATCTATACCTGGACATTCTTATAATTTTTGATGAATGGTACCTTTTTCGAAGATACCTTTTTCCAATGTGTAGTAATAGTAAATATGCACAAAATCATCAAAATATTTTAAAAAGCTTCATCAGCAGTATAATTTTGGCAATAAAATTGATAAGTGATTAGGTTTTTTTTTTAATTTGTGAACATATTATCATTTTTTTTCTTTTGAAAAACCCAATTTTTCCTTGAATACTGATAGTGTGCCTCGATCAGTTTAGTTCCTGGCTCACTGTGCTATGAGATGAAAAAGATAGTAAATCATGGCACTGGAAAAACAAGAGACATTTTCTCAATCAGTAAAATTTAACTGATTATAACGCAAAAAGTGATGCGATTAAGAAGTTTGTACAATTTAGTGGCATAATGTTATTGAATATTTTGTAGAGCTTTCGGATTTTAAAAAAAAAACTAAAATTTCATAGATTTTATTTCGTATTCATCTATTGCCACGAGGATAAAATCAGCTACCGAAAAGTTAGACATGAAAAAGAACAAAAATAAAGACAAGATAATTAAATCAGGCATGACCAAATACAGACTGAAAAGCTTAAGAAATAGTATTGTGATTTCGTTAACGCTTTCCCATAATCAGACCAATAAAAGGACAAGAATATAAAAAAAAATAGAAAATATAACTAAACAACTTTTGGAGACCAACAAATACATGTGAGGAAGACCGAAGATTATGTAAGCCGAATGTTACAAAAAATGATTAATAAAAAATACTTCCGAAAACAATTAGCAAAACGATATTATCTAATTGTCTGACTCAATTCAAACATTGAATTAAAATATGTGTACATATAATTTTATTTGCTCGGGTTTATTTGCAATGCAAAGAAAACAGAATAAATGCATTCAAATCTTACTGAATTTGTATACAGAAACCCACTCATACGCACGAGTACACACACACACACACACACACACACATACACCTATGCAGAAAGATATAAGTATGGGATCCTCAACAATTCGATCTATATTGCTTGCTATTTCATTTTGTGTGTAGAGACTTGAAACACGAATTCCAAATCAAGAATTCAAAAAAGAAATATAAAGACCTTTTCAAGATATTTCTGAAATACTCTATGCTAAATTTCTCAGAAATCTCACAAATTCTATGAATGCACGAAACCAGCAACAGAATTCTTCCAGAGAAAATGCGTTCAGTTACTGTATCATAAAAATCTATAGATCCTCTACAACAGTATGGAATTAGTGATGGTAATTACACCTTCTTCTCCAATCTCAGAAACATTAAAAGCTATCGTCTTTTCTTTTTGGCCATTGAAGTGACTGAAGTTGATTCAAAAAAGATGCCTCACAATATTATGTTTGGTCAAAAGTTTACATCAGAAGAAGTGGTTTTCAACTGTGTATTCAATTCACAATTTTCAAAAAATATACGCCAGAAAATTTTGCCCATACTAAACACTTTTGTGATAATTATCTAGCCTTGCTTTGTTATAATTATTGCTCAAGATGAATAGTTGAAATTGAATAAGAGAAGCTGTTTTTGATCAGTTATCATTTTCTTACACCTCTTCTGGTTGCCAGACATTGATTGGGTAATCTCATATGTACACAATGGGTAATGAATACGAACATTACAGTCAAAATTATTGCACATTTTTTAAAAGTTGACTCATTTCATTTTTGGACCCTATTTAAACTACAAAGATGTAAACAATAATGGATGCTCTAATGCACTTTGGATATTGCATTTATTTAAATATTCTGTACAAGGGAAAATTAAACCGTTGTTGATTCCATCTGACTTGAGGTTGACGAGCAAGCTTAACCTCATCCTATTTTACCGGGTGCCATGAAGACATTCGACAAGCACGAACAGTAATCAGGACTACGAGAGTAACATGATCGATATGAAACCTGTTACTATAAATGAGGTTGAATAGAAACGTGTTAGGAAACGGGAAGTCTTAAAAGGGAATGCGAGTTCACTTGAGATCAGCCTCCATCTTGATGAGGTTAAATAGCTCGAGGTCAACCCGAAGTCACCCGGGGTCGACAATGATTTACATTCTCCTTATGTAGAATACAGTAATGAATGCAGAATCCCAAATGCATAAGAACATGTAGTAACGTTTGCATCTCTGTAGTTTAAATGGGGTTTTAGAATGAATTGAGTCGATTTTGAAAAAAGAGCTCTGTAATTTTGACAGTGCTGTACATACATACAAATAATTTCTACATTTACTCTACACAATGGACAACAACGGCTACACCCGCTGGGGCCCCGGAGGCTTATTTCCTCATTTAATCAGAAACTTGGTAAATATAAAAGCAATGAAAATTGTTGTTGATGCAGCTCCTGAAATTGACGTTTTCTATTACTTGTCCGCACGACTGACAATGATTCGACTTCTTTATCGACATTGGACATAAATCTTTCTTTCTTTTTTTGCTTAAAGATGCAAAGAATGGATGCATCATCTTGCTGTTACATTCATACACGCATGCGCAAACAAATATCTTGATATGTGTTCTTCAAGAATTTTCTTCTGAAGAACATTAAATTGCAGAGAAAGGCAGCTGGTAGTTTTACTTACGATATTGATCATGGCCAATAAGTACTGTTGCACATTATCTTTGCCATGGAAATTAATAAGGGTGTTGTCAGTGACCAAAAGGACTTCAAGGAAATAGTTCGAAGGAATATCACGCCGCGTGCGGTGCAGCATTTGTTCTTTATGGACTTTTTGTCGATGAAGTCTCTCGGCTCCTGAAAACATAAACAAAGATGTTTGGAAAAAGTATGAGTACGACAAAACTAATTCATTTCAGCTAAATGCCACCGGAAAGGAAATAAATATTAGGGCTTATGTCTGCTTCAAGAGAATTATCGAAAAGTAACTTCGACAATAAGAACTATTTTGATGGTACTTATTACTCGTGTTTCATTTGTCTTACAATAAGATTTTTAAAAAGTGAAGTTAGTGGAATTAAGTGAGTGTTCCTTATATTGAAAATCAGTTTACTTGAATGATCTGTTAAAAAAGGAAGGCTGTCTTTGTAGTGAATTAACTGACGAAATTCAACTCCACCGATATTAACTCCTAGAAAAGGAGGTCCGAAATTGACTTAATTTCATATTCTCTCTAGGTCTATTATTATATAATCGGTTTGGAAAATGAAATCGGCGAACCTAGTTCGAAATCCGTCTGGTGATAATCTGCTTTCAGTTAGCATTAATGTCGATAGGAAAGGTTCGTATAAATGATGCAAATGATATTCCATAAGCTTTTGATTAAAAGAAAACACATAAAGTAATTATGTGAATTAGTATACTATTCTTACAAGAATTGTTCTAAAAATTGTAAGAATAGGATTTAATTTTAGGTTTGACATTTGTTTACTCATATCTAATACGATAAAACAGAACTATTTTCTTAGAGCAACAATTCTAATAGAATAGACTTTCGCAGGTCAACTAAAGTTTTTCAGTATCTTTCTAATGCAATTCATACAAAGTATAGTGAGCTCATGTAATTGTATTCATTTTAGACATTCAGTAAACCTGGAATAGGCCGGCCTCTTCAACTCGTAACATACATCATGAAACCCTTTACCTGCTGCCACTTTTCCAGAAGGAGCAAAAAGAAATATTTCTGGGAGAGAGGGCAAAAAATATATATATATTCTTCATAGATCCTAGTTATCAGCGAATGATAATAGTCTTTTTTATCTGAGAAAATTAAGCAGAGCTTACATAAAGCAATTGTATCGCACAGTTATCGTCTATTGACTATGAAGTACCAATTTCCAAACCACACTATTTTCGATGAGAGGAACTGATCATGGGAGGTATTCAAATGAGACTGAGGGGTTCAATAGAAACCGTCAAGTCACCAGCGTCTTTTGGCAGGATGTTATGTTGAGGGGTGATAAGTTGAAAAATTGAAAAAAGGGTGATCAATGAATGTCAATTCCCTTTCCTTTACTTGGGCAGTGATCACTAAAAAATGTCTAAATTTGAAAAGATATGAACAAGCATTGCTGCTGTCGGACTCAAATTAAGGTATCAGTTTAGCATAATGTTACATTTTAATTTGATCCCCTTTACCAGAAACTCATTTGTGAGAAAAATCTTGGAAACACTAACAAAAAACGTATTTCCTACACACAATAAAGAATCAATGTTTTCATTTTCAGTCCTCTAGCTCAATTGATGAGGCCTGTGCACTTACACATACATACATACATACATCATCATCATCATCAGTCTTTTATCTTCCGTCGTTGGACATTGACCTTCCCCAGGATTCACCACAACTCTCTATCATGGGCGTCGCAGAGCCAGTTTTTCCTGAATCTGTCCAGTTCATCTCTACATCTTGTGTTCTGTCTGCCTCAGTTTCTCATGTGATCTCTGGGGATCCATGTTTTGAGACGTGTTGTCCATCGGTTGTCTTTCATTCTTGCAATATGGCCTGCCCATTGCAATTTGAGTTTTTTTAATAGTTTCTATGATGTCACGGACTCCCGTTTTCTTCTTAATATTCTGTGCAGTGCCGTCTTGTGATCACATACATACATACATACATAGACAGACAGACAGACAGACAGACAACGAGTCAGACCAAGATTAGAACTGAAGAGACCTATTTCGACAGTTTGTGTTGGCGATTTCTAACTCTAATTTTACTTTTAGTGTATACACGTGTGGTTCTTCATGTGTTTATGCTTCAAGAACATAATGATGAAAAAAGGGTGAACGACAAAAACAAAGAAGAACGGAGAAATCAGTGACATTGAACTCTAAAAAATCTGTTCCCAATTTCAAGGTTGGACAAACGTTAATAAAATAAACAGAAATCGGGAAGAGAACGGGTAAAGTCGGGCAACCGAATGAGCGACGAGAGAAGGAATGGTGAAATAGAGTTTGAAAAAGAAAGGGTGAACAAGAGGAAGGACAAAGAAAGGAAGGAAGGAAGGACAAAGAAAGGAAGGAAGGAAGGACAAAGAAAGGAAGGAAGGAAGGACAAAGAAAGGAAGGGAGGAAGGACAAAGAAAGGAAGGAAGGACAAAGAAAGGGAGGACGGACAAAGAAAGGGAGGAAGGACAAAGAAAGGAAGGAAGGAGAGGAAAAAATATACGAATACATGAGAGTATTAAGTGAAGAAGAAAACAAATGCAAAAAAAAATAAGTAAAAGAAAAAGAAAGAGAGAAATAGAGAGAAAAGCAGAAGGATAATTGTACGAGAGAACGGAGAAAGAATAGAAAGAATGATTGGATTAAGATGAATATTCTTAGAAGAAAAAAAAACTGAGGTAGAAGAAAAGATATAAAAGTGACAAGGAAATGAGAAAGGTTGGAAGAAAGAAGGCCAGAGAGAAGTGGAAATGAAAGAAATTATACTTTTCGTTGATGTTTGCTAATTTTCTCAGTGAGTTACCTAATTCCTTTCAGTCTTTTATAGCAAATGGGAGGAATAGACAGACGCCAACGAAAATGAGAAGAATGTAAACAAAATTAATATGAACGTATAACTGCTGCACTTCGGGAGAGACAAAAGTCGAGGAAAGAAAAGCTTGACACATTCCTTAGAAAACAACTGAGACTGTTCTTAGGTATTCACTACCCCCACGAGGACATCGAACAAGTCGCTCTATAATGAGCGCGAATGAGAAACCTATATCTGACACCGTCAAAGATGCAAGATGGAAGTTATTTGGTCACGTATTAAGAGGAGATCCAATTTAGATCAACAAATGTAGCTACGACTTTCTATTTCGAGGGGAATCATTTAGGATTCAGAGGGAAAGTTAGAACAACGCATCCAGTATTATTAAATCAAGACGTAGACTGTTATTACAGTAACACCAAAATGTACCTCCAGGACCATAACTATCATTGCTGCCTGAAGACCAACAGAGCAAATGATCTGAGAATATTTCGAGCACAAGCGAGAGATCGATGAAGTTGGAGGAAACTGGTGAAAGACATCACGAGAGTTGGAGGTCCATTGTCTTCTGTTGATTATGACTCAGGACTCCAATAACATCGGACACTAATCCACTTCTTATGTTTTCAAATAGTTTGGGTAAGATAGTGGCCTCTTCATTGACCAATAAATAATCGGCCAACTATCAACTCTCAATCTAAAGAGATATTCAAAGCCCAAAAACCGGCTTGACTATGATAAGAACTCAAGATCAATAGAATGAGAGACATACCACTTAGATTTATAATGGGGTTGTTTAGCTGAAGATTTCATGCCAACTATGCTGTTCGTGATAAAAGCATAAAATTTGGAAAAAAGGTATTTGATAAAAATGGATATAGAGCCATAATGATTTTTTGATATGTCACAGCCATTTCCAAATGACAACTGTTTTCTTAACAGCAACAGAAAGAATAAGATATTAAAGACATAATTAGTCATTTACCATGTATAATCTTGGGGAACTTTCATTTGGATAATACATGCAAGTCATTGGAAATTCAAGATTGCTTCCATGACTGGTACAGAAATTGTGATTGCGATAAATTAGTCTGATATGGATGATCTTGGTTTCAAATCATATCGTTTTTATGAAGCAGAAGTTGTTGCTGGCAGCCATTTTCGAATGACTGCCACAGGTACCGTATTGAAAATTCATTGGCTCGATACCTAATTTCTTTTTTTTTTTTCTGAGGTGCCTTTCGCTAGAAGTGTACCAGATCTTATGCTTTCATCACAAACTGCACAATTCTGCAGCAAGGCGACCCACTGTTATGACGTTGGATGCACAAGGCGTTAAACAGCAAAATGAAATGCGGAAAAACCCAACTAGACCAGGACTCACAAAAATACCAACTAGATGTAGAATGCCTACAAGATATGAAAATCTAGGAGGAAATATATTAAAGACGCCTGAAGACGGCAACTCAAGACCTGGAGGGGGGCATCTTCTTCTGTCGATGACTATGTGGGACTCAACTTTCTATGATAGAAAGAAAAAACGAGAAGAAGAAAGAGAAAGAAAGAACGGCTGTAGATAAACAAGGAAGCCGAAGATCAATGAGATAAGAAAGGAAGAAAGACAAAAATAGCAAAGAAAAAAAATATTATGAAAACAGTTCGGATCTTGCAATATGAAATAACCACCATCACAAAAAAACAACCACATCGTTTTGATCTAAGCCCTTCTTTTTTTTTTAATGATATAAGCAGAAACTGTCCAAGTTAGCAAGCGAGAGTCCAGTTGAAAGCCAGATGTCGCACCCTAATTACCCCCACGTAGGCAACTTATTAAGAAAACATGACGTCTAGACTAGAAACAATATTTTTATAAAGTTAAAAAAAAAAAAAAAGAACGAAGAAGGCAACGGAGAAATAATACAAGAGCAAAACGATTTTAGAAGGCGTTATGATCAACACACGTTGGGCACTTGAGATAACCTGACCTATTGTAATAAATGTCAACTCAAAAATATGAATCATTGTCAAAATTATTTACAACAAACAAAGTTATTTGGCGTTGAAAAATTATCTAAGATAACAAAGTGATCTATCCTTTCTTCATCTCAGCATGTGTTAGTACGTTTAAGCCATACTGTTTTATCTATAGGCTTGAATATCAGCATCAGTACTCCACTACTAAACAATTTTTTTCTTTAATTAAAAGCTTTTTTGACTTCGGCTCTCTGCTAACGGGTTGAATAACATCTACATTCTCATGTATTTAGATGTTTCTCTATGTTTTTCTTTTCACTCTATTCCAGAAGTTTTCTAGTGGAAAACACCAGTGATGTCATAAATGGAACTTATTCTGGTCATACTTATTCTTTGATGAAATCTTCTTACAAGACTACAAACGTTGACGCTACGGATGTTCAATCATTGACTAAGGGAGTGGGTTTTATTCATTTTTAAATTGCCTCCAAAATCATCAATTTTTTTAGGGTTTTTTTTTTGTTTTTTGTCCTGGCTTATCTAATTAGGTCTACACTCAAATGTTAATTGATTGAACTGAAAAAATCCAGTTTCTGCTTTTTTCAAACTTTACATCAAAATATTTCTAGAGGTAACAAGTTTATCGTATTTTCATGGCTTAGTTTAATTTCTATTAATCTAGATTTCAAGAACTAAAACTATATTTAAAAAGTACTTATGTCAAATACCGGTATACTTTGATTTGTGCAGTTGATTCGTTCCAAATTTTTCCGTAGCGTTCAAAAACGGCACAATCCAAGGTCTTGTTATAATTTATTTCATTTTTGTTTTTCTGCTCACATTTAGTTCCATTTGTTTGTACAGCAATACCTTGGTCCGTAGAATTCGAAACTGCATAATTTCAGGTATTCCTGTAAAATGCTTCAGTAAGTTTAAATAACATATGCTGTGTAAAAACTTGCTTGACAATTGCTAGTTGTAAGTATATACTTTGTTACATCTAGCTTCTTTGGTTGGGCACAGCCCTCTGAGGTATTTTGTGAGACCACACAAAAGGAAAAAAATAACAAGCAAATTTGGATCTTGAGGCAGATTTTATTGCCTGGCCAGAATTTTACTCGTTTAAGAGTTGTTGAGGACAATAATGTGTTTGGAGAATAGTTTAATCGTTAATTCTTCTATGACCCCGATGGCTTCTGCATTATTTCTAAGGGCCGAGCCTGTGGGAAAGCAGTTTCTAATTCTAAAGATCTATTCTCTAACAAACGCTGGCATATTTGAACTACATTTAACGTAACTTATGATGGAGTCTCAAATGCAATTGTCTCTGCAGCGGAATGAGCGTGGAAGTTACAATGTCAGCAAGGGAATTTCAAAGTTTGGTGTTGTGTTCCACTGGAATCTTGTTTCCTGTTTACGAGTGATGATATACTGCGTGAATATCTCTGTCTTTATGGTTGATGTAGATTTTTTGCAGTGTTTCTACTCCGGTCTCATGTGTGTTCAAATCTACCAGTTGTTTGAATTCAGTCGGAGAAACAAAATTTGTCGGTGATTTCAGCTTCTCTAGATCTCGAGCTTTAATGGCCGTCAGAAATTTCGTAATGTTCTATTTCAATGATTCTATTGGTTGGGTAGATTATAAAGTTTTGATTGATAATTCTTAGTCTTAAGCTTAACTCTACAATAAATTTTCTAGTCTCAATTCAAAGGAATTCGCTGAACTAAATAAATGAGTAATTACACTCTCAGCTAAACACTTGCTACGCTTATACGAGCAGTCACATTAGTAGCAGTCGTGGTAAATACAATATATATATATATATATATATATATATATATATATATATATATATATATATATATATATATATATATATATATATATATATATATGTATATATATGCTAAACGATGATCTCCCAGTAATGATTTAAGTTTACTTGGCATTTTTCATCGAATTTCAGATGCTTCTTTTTTCACTTTATTTCTTGAAGCATACATGTACGAATACTGTTGACAGTAAGGATGTCTATATTGACTTGGCTGAACCAAATCTGAAATGAACACTTTGTTTCTATTCTGTGTAATAGCAATCGTCAGCTGTTCTGCTTGTCACCAAATCCGGGTTCCAAGCTGAGTCATCAAATTGATCTGCACTCTGTTTGTTGACAAAATCGGTATCTAGCGAAATACAAAGCGTAGTCAGTTCGTGACAGTGCCACTAGGAGTAATGACGATGTATCATAAGAAGAACTCCCATGTACCTTGATCCTATGAATTTCTGAATTATTTCATATGGTTCTTTAAGCCGTTCATCTCTAAGTATATTTTTATAATTTGACTTCGTGTCTCTTCCAGATTTCTTTTCAAGCATATTGATCGCATATCATAGGCATATTGTAGCAAGGTTTTTCTTAATAAAATCAGGAATATGATAAATGCTAACATAGAAATTTAACTAAGATATACACATGTCGTTTCCTGATTTAATAAAAATAATAAATTTATTCAAGTGAAAAACAGTATCAATTTTTAACAAAAGTAATCTCTGTTTTGGTGAATCAGCTTCTTAGATTAATTTCCATATTTGTAAGGCAATTTTATCTTAATTTATAAAGACAGGAACGGAAGCAAGAGTCGAGACAGATATAAGTAAGAAATAAACGTGGATGTTTACTGTACTACGGAAAATGAGAAGACGCGTTCGTTTGAATCTGTTGTGTTCATTATGAAGAACAATTTTCAACTGGACTAAATCGTGGTATCCATACATTTTGGTAATCAAAAATATTCCTACAGTTTTTATTCTCACTTTGAAGACCCCAGAGCGTTCAATTATTGTGGATGTTGAAATCTGACGAAACCCACCTTCAATTTTCATATGATATTCAAGTTTCTCCAAACCATGTCATCCTTTCAAATCTTTTTTGTCTTGTATTTCCAGGTATGATATGCATTTGTGAGTCTAGGAAGCTGAGAAAAAAGGGTCTCTTAGATAAAATGTAGGATCAATTTGTGAAAGCAAAATCTATATTTATATATGTATGGGGACTATTTGTCTATCATGTTATACAAACTACCTAAATTTGGTATACTCAATGGACAACTAAATTTAGTATACTATATAGATCTAGGGGAAGGCTCTGAAATGGGGAAAATACAATTTTAGATGATAATTGATGATGCATCAACCCTTCTTTGTAAATCATACTCTAAAAGATTTTCTGCTTTTTCCCCAACTACTTTGATATTTATCCCGGCGTAGAAGCATGAAATCCTCAATAGAAAAAATAAGCGAAGAAGCACACGAGGATAGCAAGCTTTCGGTTGAGCAAGCTCAAGCTTCAAGAACAAGAAAATCCTATGTCCTAAAAAAGGGTTAACAACCAATGAATCCTCCCGATAGTCACCTATAGAGCTGAAACATTGAATCTATCCAAAAGATTGACCATCGTACCGAGAACCATGCAACCTGCACACGAAAGAATCATACTCAACCTCACACGGAGAAAACACAGAACAGCGCTATGTATTGGGGAGAAAAAAAACAGGAGTCAAGGATATCGTAGAATCCATTAAAAAACTCGAATGGCAATGGGCTGGTCATGTTGCAAGAATGGCAGACAACCGATAGACATCACGACTCACAACAGATCCCCGGAGATTGCATGCAAAACTGAGGCCAGCAGAATACAAAATGGAGAGACGAACTAGACAAGTTCAGAAAATACTGTCTCTGGGACGTCCATGATAGGGAAATCTGGCAAATCCTGTGGAAGGACTATGTTCAACGATGGACGATAGAAGACTAATGATGATGAAGAGATGAGTTCTCCAGCTAGTAGATGTATTAATCCTGAACAGTTAACATGGCTGCAAATAGGATAGAAATAAAAGGTTCAGACTGACCATATGTACAAAAACGAAACTTTCCCCAATGTTGAATGCGTATTTCCAGATTATTCGAAGTGACCAATAAACTGAATAAGAGGAAGTACGTACATTACTCTCTTCCATCTTTTTCTATCAATTCCTGCCTATCCCCTTTCTTCTTTACTTGAATTGTTTATATTTATTTTGTCTTATGTTCACTCTCTCGTGCACACATGCTCTCTCTCTCACTCCTTTCTCCCCTCTCTCTCCCCTCCCTCTCTCTCTCTCTCCTCCTCCTCATATCCTCAGTCTAAGATCATTTTAATCTCTCTTCAAATTCTCAATCTTGAATATTTGCGACAAATGATTTTCTACAATTATATTCATAGTTACTTTCAATAATTGTAATGATATCTTCACAAAGATCCATGTTCGTTGACAGTTTGTAAGGACATGAGAATGGACGTGATTCAAATGAGAAAATTCTTCAATTAAAAGATAATTTTAGGTATTGAGATATTAGTTTATGAAAATTTTGTAAATATATTTTAGTAATAAATTATTTAATGAATCTAAAGAAGCGAGGAAATATAATTCTATCTGATTATTAAGTTTTATTATTACATTGTGCTCAAAGTCTTACATAGGGACGTCATGACGTCACTTGATGATCTTTTGGGTATTGTTTGCAAGTTGATAAAGCAATATTCATATATTGAGAACCTGATCCTCAAGAAGATCATTTGATGTTTGCATATAAACTTATTTAAACATACACACGTGCTCCACGACCCAACCAACTATGTGTATTTCACACTGGGCTAGTTTGCGTTCAATGCTGGGTTTTGAAAGCAGGAAATCAAAACGTAGTCCATTCTTAGAATCTATAATTTCTACTCATATCTTTATGAAAAAAGTTCATGTTTAATATTAATGCTGTTTAAGCATTTTGATAATTATTTTATCAACATGTACAGATATATATGACCCAACAGTACTGCATATTTTAAGGAGATGATTGAATAGGTTGAACTTGACTTCTCAACTCTTTATCCATTTTAATACGAGAAACTTTACTGACCGCAGACAAACTTACATTTTCTCCTCTTCTATTTAGACCAAATTCATTAATTACGCAATTCTATTCATCAATCTAGGACAATGATATCATTACCATGACTGAATTTGAATTGAAACCAATGAATCTAACCAATTAGGAAAATTCAAATGATCTTTATAGACATGATAAATTTGTCAAAAGTCCAAGTTTCAACGTACCTCTCAATTTTTTATTCGCATATCTAGATTTTCTTGGCGTATCCTTTGTATTTCCGCTTGACTTTGAATTTTTGCAAGAATAAATAAAGTGGGAACGTCCATTTTGGTCAGGAGGTAGATGATGATTGGTTGGTTGAATGAAGAGATCCTCTCTGTCTGTCCTGATGACACCAGTCTGTAAAAAGAAAATCAAAGTCATAAACCTTGTAATCAATTATTGAAACATCGTAGCAAGTATCACTGATACTTGCATTTTTTTCACTTTTAGACATAAATTTAAACCAACTTTACGATCTGAACAAAGTAGAAATAGCATATTTACTAAAATTATGTAAATAGGTTTTGACAAATATGAGTTTTTTTATTGATTTTTTAGGTTGTTTTGATAAATAATTCGACTTTTATTCAGTGCAAATAATTGATTAAGAATTGGTTACTACAAATATCGATCAGAACATTTATTCTGATAAACGAAACTTTTATTTTTAAATCATTTAGAAATTGAAATGGAAAGTAGCATCTTTTTACTGATTTCTTTGAATATTTACTAACCTTAGCATAATATGGCACAAGAACGAAAACTGTTATTCTTGATTTCGATTGCAACCAAGATATGTTTTTGAACTACAGAATCTTAAATCTATTTATCATAGTTAAGATTACCGGGACAAAAAAATCTCACTGTCTTCCATACTGATTAAAAATCTGAGAAATTATACTCAATGCAAAACATAATTCTATTACTATTCAAAACAATCTTTGAAGAAAATTAATTTACTTCGTCACCTTGTTGCAGCAAAATGTATGAACAAGTTTTTATAACAATCCTGTTATATTGTCAAAGCAGAGCCCAAATATATATATTTCATTGAAATATAAATGAAATACAAAATGAAATCGTTATGTTATGTTCAGGTTAACTTGCAATACTTGTTTTATCACTGATAAGTGCTGGTTTCTTTATAATTTACAAAATGCTTTAAGACTTCTTGTAAAGGAAAAAACTGAAGGAGTCAAATATATATCCTGTAATATAGTTGTAGACGCTAACGTCGCAAAAACTTATCAAAGTATCAAATGGTTGCTCGCCAATGACAAGACGTTTATGGAGGTTTCTTTAAAATAAAAGAGTCAAGTTTCGGGTTGTTTGTACAGTAACCTGTAGTTTTAATCAGACATCGGATAAACCAATCAGTGAAAGGACAATAAAGTTTGACTACTTGCTGTAGAATAACCTATGCTAGTTTCGTGAGCCAAATTTTGTGAGATTTTCACTTTGTGCCTCATGAATCAGTGTTTGTGTCAAGTCCTTCAATAAAAAAACACAACTATTATGGTGTATCTAAAAAAACATACTTAAAAGACATATTTACAAAACTCTATTGACAAAAATATATCACAGTAATACGTTTCAAATCTGTTTTCACTCATCAATTGAGTTACACATGCCGAAGAAAAGAACCGATCACCGATCGAAACATCGGGAACTTAATATCAGTTTTGGCTGTGAGTGAAAATTAAAAACGTTTCAAAATGTCTTGACATAAGATTAGGTAAATGATTTCTGAATCAATTGTAAGAACAACAGATGTAATTGCATCTAATGGGAAAGTTTATGAGTTGTCAAAGTACCAATCGTTTCAAACCTAATAAGTAAGATCCAAGTCAAGTAATCGTTTGTCTGATTGTCTGGCATTCTTACAACATGTCTAAACCATTGCCATTTGAGTTTTCTAATTATTTCTATGATATCTCAGACCCTTATCTTTCCTCTAATGTACTTTGCTGTCTTATGATCACTCCATGTGAGGCTGAGCATGATTCTCTCATGTGTGCGTTGCATGGTTCTCAGTTTGAGGGTCAGTATTTTGGTTAGATTCAATGTGTCAGCTCCATAGGTGAATAGCGAGAGGATGCATTGGTTGTATACCCCTTTTTAGGTTTATTGAGGTTTTCGTGTTCTTTAAAGTCGAGCATGTTCCACCAAGGGCTTGCCAACCAGGTGTGATTCTTCTTCTTTCAATGAAATCGTGGAGATTCGTTGTCCTATGTATATGTAGTGGTCAACTTTTTCCAGCTCAACTTTATGTGCGAATTTGTGGTCGACAGAAAGGAATATGGCATGATGCACCAGATAAATTCAGAAAGTTCTGGCTCTACGATGCCCATGATAGAGAGGTCTGGTGAATCTTAGGGGGGTCTATGTTCAATGACAGCTACTAAAAGGCCGCTGATGATGATACTGATGATGATGATGAATTAGCCTCTACAAACCAAGTTAGAGAGGTATATGTATTTGGTTGCAACTTTCCGTATGCCTCTCTGTCTGTCAACGCAATATATCCAAAAATACTCGATAAATTTCGATTGAATTTTGTTGGACGATGGGCAATGGTCTATAGAAGAGGCAGTTGAATTTTGGGGTTGATCTGTGCACATTCACCTCCCCTGTCAATGGGGTTGACAGATGAGTGTGCCCCCTTAGAGCCCTCTAGTTTAGAGGTGTATTTGTTCATCATTCTTTACATGATCTCCATCGAGACACAGATATAGCAACTGATACCGGCTAATAGTTTTCTCTCGGGTTAATCATTTAGATAAGAAGGCATAGAAGCTTTAAGAAGCTAAGCGAGATCCTGATACAGATTAGCATTTTTTATTCATTTTTTTAGCTATTGTTTTAGCTCTTATCGACGTGTTAATTTATTGAAACTTCGAAATGACAAGCTGTAAACCATTAACCTTAATTGTCCGTCAATTTTCTTTATCTCGTTCGTTGGTTCGCTATCTACTTAAACTTCATGGTTTTCGGGGATACTGATAACAGACATAATCAGATTACAGATTTACAAGAGTAACATTACATCCTCCGTTTCTTTTGATATTCTTCATCTCAAAAAATATCATTAGAACCCCACCTCTCAGAGACTTTGTGGATGTCTAATATCTCAAGTAAATGGCACATACGTGCTATAGCCCAAATACTAATTTCACCCGGTCGTCTTTTCTTTGCTCCTGTCCACAAATATTACAAAGATCTATGGATAAGAATATCCCAGGTTCTTAGCAATATATGATCCGAACAAACCAAACAACACACACAATAGTGGGCTGGTTTCTCGAGACTCTTGAATAGAATCTTTGGGCTCAGAAACTAATGTCTCATTGATATGAGGTCACTGAGAGGCTGACTCAGAAAGGTAAAACCTTTGGATGAGTACTGACTCCGTATTGTACCTCAGTCGAGAAAACCACTCTGCTTTTTTCTGGCACGTTTAGATTCCCTTTTTCACGTCACACTCTACCCCCCCTTCTCTCTCTCTCTCTCTCTCTCTCTCTCTCTCTCTCTCTCTCTCTCTCTCTCTCTCTCTCTCTCTCTCTCTCTCTCTCTCTCTCTCTCTCTCTCTCTTGTCTATCGTTGGACCTTCCCCAGGATTCGCTGGACCTCTCTATCGTCTGCCATACTTGCAACTTGACCAGCCTATAACCATATAAGTTTTCTTATGGATTTTATAATATCTCGGACTCCTGTTTCCCTATAATATATTGTGCTGTTTGTGATCTCTCCCTGATATATGGAGCATGATTATCTTTTGTTTACGTTGTATGATCCCCAGTTTGAAGATCAGTCTTTTGGTTAGGCTCCATGTTTCTACTCTAAAGGTGACTATCGGGAAGGTGCATGGGTTATATACCCTTCTTTTTAGCACTAGTGGGGTTTTCTTGTTTTTGAAGGTTGGGCTTGCTTTGTCGGAAGCTTGCCAACCTAAAATGGTTCTTCACATTTTACCAAGTGTGGGAAGGTTTGGAAAATTGCAACCATATAGTCAATAAAGGATAATGGTGCAGTGTAATTGTTTGAGGTGACCCCAACTCAGTATCCCCATATAAAAAGATGGTATCATTATACGCTGGAGTTCACTCTATCTCGTCATCCCGAGGTCAGGTCATGCTTATTCGTTGATGGCCAATAGCACCATCGGGTCATACAGCAGTTCATACTCGCTTTCACTACAAATGGCGGCTAAAATGCCAATCGTAACCAGGTTTCTACTAAGACATATTCCGAATAAACCCTTTTACTGCCCGTTCGTGAGAATATAAGCTGCCCTGGAATATATGTTTTGCCCCTTACCCCGGAAAAATGGCAATTGACGCCCATTGCACTTAGTTTAATATTCGAATAAAGACAATGAAGAAACAATTCAAAGCAATATTCAAGTCTTTAACTTCTACTATTTTTCTGGGACAAATGCAATTTTTTTTCCATCATTCTTCGCATAGTCAAGACAGCAGTGTAATACAGACTTTGATTTGCGGACCCACAGAGAGCATACAATTACATTAGAGGGCTGTTATCTACTCAGGCAACACAAGCAGCAGTGAAACATAATCTTAGGAATTTCCGTCCCTTAATACCTCTCTGTCTTCTCGAAAAACAGACTCGTGTAAAATATGTGAATTTGGCAACTTGGCTTCGTCGATTAAATGTGATTAGTTCTAATGCAAATAAATCTGTTTTTAATACAATTTAGATTTCGCTTTTCCCATACAAGAAATTTAAATCATGTTTAACGTAAGAGAGCGTACGTGTACTTCGCCCACTCTCCATTCGTTTCCGCTATTCGTATTAAGTCGTGAGAAAAACAAATAAACTAACACAATAACTATGCCTCGATATATCATGGTCGAATTTGAGTTTTCTCAAACTCTAAAAGTTGACTTTAGAATCATGAATTCGCCAGACCTTGGAATTTCAGATCTCGGAATGGATAAGAGAGATATCGTGATGTCATGACGTCATCCTATGACAAGTCACGTGTGCAGGTTCTCGGTAAATACTTGTAAACATTGAATTTTTGTTACGAGAAATATTTTTTTTAAATAACAAGTAGATATATTTTATCTGTTTCTTTTTTCTTTTTGGTTAAGAAGAAAACGTACAAGATGTCATTAAAACATTTTAACATGATAACAGAACCATAAAACAATATAAAGCATAAAAATTCTTAAAAGGCTGTATATCCGTCCGTGATTATTAGCTATTTGTATGACCAAGACATATTATATATAATAAAAGATAAGTGGCTATTTGTGTGTCCCTGGCTCAGCGGTCTAAAATATTCTGCTGTATGTCTTGGGATCGAATCTAACCGGGAGCAACGCATTTTTCTCTTTTTTCTAGAATTCTTTTTTGTTTAACTTTTAGATTTTAATGAAGTGAGGGAAACTGAGCCTAGCGCAGCCAAGCTTGTTGATTTCATTTTCGTATGTCACAACAATGATCTCACAAAAAAGCTATTGACGTCATGTACGCAAAAACAGATGACGAATACACTCTCTCAACTGGAGACGACTTGTTTTGCTTTAGTTTGCAAAACCCATTTACAAGAGCTATTAATAAAGGAGTTGAAGTGAGACGCATAGTTTTCGAATAATATAGTATGAAGAAATTATCTTCTGTTTTGTTTACGTTTTTTTAGATTTGAAGGAAGCAAAGTAGGTTGACACTAACGCATCCAAGTTGATTATATTCGGTATCATTCTTGTACACACATAGATAATTATGCAGGGATTAATTTTATCGTCATTTGGAATACGGTATAATGCCTGTTGTGACTAAGGTATCGGGTAATTATCTATAAGTTTTGTTGTTCAAAATCTTTTAAAACGCCTAGAACAAACCTGGATATTATAGTTGATTGTTAAAAGAAATGATCAAAAATAACTTGTGTATAAATTAATTGCGTTAAGATTATTTTCCACCGAATTGAAAATTTTCGTAATAGTGTTTCTTTTTGAAGGTTTCAGATATTCACAAACTAGTTTTATATATGATACTGCGAGTGACATAAACACTGGTACCAACACTGGTATAAAAAGATTTGAATGCATCAATGAAAATACATTGATATGTGTAGTGAGTTTTATAGTGGACCTTCTATCAATGGGAAAGGATGCTTAGTCTGATTAATCTCAATTTCGTCTTAATATGGTGGATTGCAAGCTCGGTCAGCATCGTTATCTTGGCGAGACGAAGACTCAGTAATGCATTGTGGGAAAAAAACAAGCTGATACGGACTAAGTGATGTTTTGGACATAGTTATGCAGATAAATACTATATCCTTTCATTGATCTTGATGATGCTTTTTCGTTTACCACCTAACTCAATATCATTGAAGACCAAATACACCCTTCAATGATAGCAGACTTCTACGGTAGCAGTAGCATTTTTTAACAGGACAATGTGCCCATCTGTACTGGACCAACAAGTTCCGCTCTGCAGACTTTCAACTACGAAAGACGCAATTATTAAAAGATCTGCCGTTAACATCCTGGCACCAGAACTCTGAGGAGATGTTTGATGGCCCTGTAAAATCCATACCCGATTGGGTAGGAGCTGTTTTGCAAGCACATATAGAATCAACACCTTATTTGGCTCATCAGTGTGTTTCTGTGAATAAAATATCAATGTTAAAATATCATCCCGATTCGGGTACCAATATTAACAAATAATCTTATGAAATGTCTAATCATTTCTGTGCAATTTCATCTTATAAGAAATATCAGTTTATACTATTTTGACTTTGTAAGCAATAGCTCTGACAGTAAACTTCCCTCTATATATATATATTGTAACATTTCAATTAAGTCTTAATCTTCACCGACCTAAAAAATTTAACAGGCTCCAAACACAAAATGACGAGTAAATTAAATATCTCGCTTATCTGATTTTCCTTTTCTCGACAGGGATAACAATATACATTATAATCAAGCAAAAATATTGAGAACATACTTTCCTCGACTTCTTGACAGTCTTATGCGCAAACAATCGTGCTAAGCACTGTGGCAAATTGATTGTACTCCAACAAAAAGTAGGGTTACGCAAAAACTTTTTTTAAAAAACCTTGTCTATCACAAAATCCACGCCAAAAATACACGTTTATAAAGGTACATACATCTCTCTCTGTGTATGTGTAGGTCGATAAATAGGTTTGAAAAGGTGACAAATTGAAATGATTTTTTTTTCCCTAAATGAAATTGATGTTTTCTTTTGCTTTGACTTCTCGTCTTATATATCTTATCTGGTTGCTTATTATTCATATTCGACCTTTTTTTCTGCTTAGACTCATTTAACTCTCGGTGAATAGTTGAGTTCCTACCCACCGACTATAACCTCGGTAGACGCCCCCCCCCCCGCTCCGATTTTCACTATTTCACAGTCTGATGACTGTAAAAACGATGAATAGTTTTCAGAGAATAACGACTTCGAGATAAGACGAGATTTTCACGTCAGCCATTAAGAATAAGTCGCTATCGAGAACGAATGAATAATTGAAAAATTCATTGTACCGAGCGTAGCTGTTAAAAGTATGATATTCTTGAAAGGCATCGTATGTACTATATAATTGGCGACAAGGGATTAATTTGTACTACTCAAATTAAAACAACACTGGAAACATAACAGCTGATAACGTAGATATAACATCCAGCCACAAATATTTGGACACATTACTCGTTAACTGACTCAACCATAGTCTACCAGGAATGGTTGACACCTTTTCTAACAAGTGTGGTCTGAGTGATTGTAACAAAAAATCTATTAATACCATTTCTGCCGTTCTAACGTTTTGCAGCTGGTGGAGGTTAAGTGTAATTATTGCAAGAAATGTTAAAGACAGCAAATCCAAAATGTCCAGCTGAAAGGGAATACTCAAATGCTTCCAAACTTATGAATTTAGCGAGAGGTCTCTTGAAAATTTAGCATCATATTGACAATAGGCAATGTATCCCTTTTATATTATTATTTTTTGATTTGAGAAATTGACCAAATAAGAGTTAACTAAAGTTTGCTATCTTTATTTTTACTAAATTATGTTATGTTTAGTCGAACGTACATTCAAGCAATGTGACATACAATTATTACTCTATTTAACAAGGATAACTATTCTTTGTTTTGTTTATTTCTATCCATAAGAATAATTATTTGAATACATTTCATTGAATGACACTTGAACCCCGGATATCGACGCGGCCTTTTGAAATTTTACCGTCAATTGCCTCTAAATCACTGTAAGATAAAATTTCAAATTTCAAAGTGAATGGACTAATACTTATTTAAAAGCTAACGTCTAAGTTCTGTGTTTGTATACGCAGACGTATATGCAAGCAAAGACCAGTATCCAGATTATATATATATGTGTGTGTATGTGTGTGTGTGTGTGTGAACGTACGATTGAAGAGTGAATTGTCTTATCTTGTATCTAGATTGATCGTTCAACTCAGGATGCTTACATAAACAAGGCTAGTTTGAATTCAAATCAAAGAAAAACATTTTTATACAACAAAATTGTTTCTTTGCACCTATAATCTGCAAAACTTGTAACTTAGGAGCTTTTCAATACGGATGCATACGAAATAAGTCTACATTTACAAACACGTAACCTTCTATCTATTAATCACCACAATAACACGTCCAGTTTTCAATTTATCATTATTTTCGATATTTCAACACAGAAAGTACGCCGTATTCACCCAAGAAACATTGCTTATAGATATTTGCCAAGCATATCTTAGTTTTGTGCAAGGTCATAATTGAAAGGCGTTCAGTGAAGCTTAAACTAACATACGATGGCTTATAAGACTAGCCTGCAAACTATCGTAATATACCAGGCAACATGTAAGAACTTGGGAAGTGACAGGGTGACAACAAAGGATTGTTGGAAGGAAAAAATTCCACGTTGACCACGATGTCGACTGTTTTGACTTTTTGTCAAAAGCCAGCAAAATGGCTGATGCTGTGATATTTTAAGATACTTTATTCTTAGTGTTTAATTGCAAATATTTTGTTAGAATATGGTATTGTATTTTTTTATTTAAATAAACTTTTCTTTTCACTTTTTAAAGGTTGTTTTTCAATTTCATATACATATGTGTGTGTTGATATTCTTGATTTACTTTTAAATCCCTACAACGGTTACATGGTAAACAACTGATATTCCGAACAAGAAAAAAACACTGAAGAAAATTACATATATATATATATGTATATATATGAGCTTAGCTTAGGGATGGCATGGGGTCGGTTTCAAGTTGGAAGTTAGACCATCAGGGATATGGAGTCCCTAGTTTAAGAGCCACTGAACCTAATGTTGGAGAGGGCTCAAAGCCCCAACGACCCCAAATCCCCAGCCACGCCTTGTATATGTTTAATGTGTGCAAAGGTTCCCAGATCATGATAACATCGGATCTTAGACAAAGTTCAACGTATTCTTCGTTGTCATGACAATAGAAAATCACATCTTAAAAACGTTTTATTGTTGTTTTTTAGCCCTGTTTATCTATTTCACATGGACCAATCCATTATAAGTTTTAGGTTTTAACGAGAGACTGATGTGACAGACAATTATATGATCATACTAATTTGCATATATATATATATATATGTATATACTACAAGATGATTCTCAGCTCATACAATGTAGGCTACCTTGTTTCACTCGTTTGAGATCTTCCAGCTCGATTCATCCGAAAATCTTAACGAAGTGAAACAAGGTAGACTACTTCGTATGAGCTGTGAAATCCCTTGTAATTTCAATTTAATTGCTCTACGTAGAAGTATTTATCACTTCTGAAAACAAAGAAATTACGAAATATATATGTTCATATACAAAGAATTGACATGAAAAATGAGTCACGTCTGTTACCATACTTTGAGCTGAACAGTTGCCGTTAATGCAAAGGCCCAACTGACTGTATCCAATATGATAAAATGCAATTTATAATCATTCTGCCGAATCATATATCCATTTCTTAATAACAAAATTGTCTGCATTGAAAGAAACAAATAGATCAGATTCAGACCGTGAACAAACAAAAAGAGAATTCGGAGTTTAAACAGTTAGATGGGCTTTTGCATTACCGACAGCTCTTTAACTCAATGGTAAGAGCAACGCTACGTTGGGGCGGCTTCCCTATCGGTCGTAGGTTCGATTCCTGCTGCGGTACAATTTTCTTCAATTGTTTATAATATTTACGTTGTCTTGGTCAAATGACACATACACCGTGTAATAACGGGATATCATTTACAAATGAGTTTCAGTATGATAAAACTCAATCTATGATAATACACACTTTTCTTTATATTCATATATATAAATATTTATTTATATATATTCATGTATTGATATATATATCTATATATTGATATTCATATATATTTATCTATATGTATAAAGATAGTATTTTTAATAATATCAATAATACTACTTTACTCAAAAATAATTTCAATGAAAAATTGTGCAAATAGAAGAAATCTTAAAATTATTTAATATTTTTGATTGAATTAGAAGTGCTAAATATATTTTTAATGCAGTACAGAGCAATAATGACTTAAGATTAGGGAGAGAAAACGCCCGACATGTGTTTCATGGTTTATCCATTTATCAAGAGTGTTAATCTAATTAAAAGAATTAGAGTGATTAGATTATTACTAAATATAATCCATACCACTTAATGGATCATCCATATAACATGGGTCTGGTATTTTCTCTCTCAAGTGTACATATATAGTCTGGAAAGCTTTATAGCTCTAAATACTATACATTAAAATACTTTCTCATAATTTTTTTGTGTCATTTCAGTCACTTATTTCCCAATATCTGTTAATGCAATTCATGCATGCAACAAACGTTTGATGTCATCTTTAAGGATACTAATTACGCAGAAAAATTTTTCGAGTCAATTTCTTGCCAACAAATTCATCCAGAGATTTTGACAATTTCCTTACTAACCTTTAAGATAATTTTTCCACGTTGTTCAACATCAATCTCCCATCAAATGTTTTTTTTTTTCAACACTTTTGATTTTATATATATACGTTGCACTTACCATTGAGAAAAACAGCCGCCGGTAATGCAGAGGCCCCTAATAGCGTCTTTCACTCCAAATTCCCATCTCGTTTATTTGCAGTCAATCTGCTTCTTTCAACGCCACAGTTATATTACCAGACAGAATGATTATAAATTGCATTATATGATATAGAAACTCTTGTTTGAACTGATCTCTCGTCATTACAAGGTTGATGTATCACTTGGCCTACACAACGTAAATAAATTAAACAATTAAAGAAAATGGGGCTGCTGCAGGAATCGAACCTGCACCTCATTTGGGCCTTTGCATTACTGGCTGCTGTTCAGCTCAATGGCGAGAGCAATACTACGTTGAAGCAGCTATCACATATATATATATATATATATATATATATATATATATATATATATATATATATATATATATATATATATATATATATATATATATTACTTTCGTTTGTTTAAAGGCCATCTCCACCGGTCATTAAGCTTGTTGTCAAGCCACTTCCCTTGTATAACCGCGTTTTGTTAGGGGACGTAAACTGCACTACAACGTTATACCAGGTGACGCTGGAGCCAATGTATTAAACGTGTCTTTGATTTGAACAATATATATATATATATATATATATATATATATATGTGTGTGTGTGTGTGTGTGTGTGTGCGTGTGTGCAGTATAAATACATCATAAATAGAAAACCTCATGAAATATTTCAGAGGCATAGTTTTGAACGATGGGCGGAGAGACGGCGGTTCAGTTCTGCAGTGTGATTTCTCGAGTCAAGAGGACTAATCACAATACCCTGAGGTCATAGTTTCGTATGATGGATGGAAATAGAGAGTAGTTGGACGATATATGTCCATGGTGGTTAGAATCCTCACAAAAAAGATTACTTCAATATAGTTCATTTTAACAAAAAGTGGACAGTGAAAAATTCCTGGGTCTGCCTCAGAATTTAAACAATTTTTTTCCCAAGGGCTTTGTAAACCTTTCCAAAAATTTCATTGAAAACATTCAGAGAATGAAATGTAGTAATTCCAAATTTCCATAACTCTTACTGTAATTAACAAAGTTTAATATTTTTTTGTCAAATGGTTTCCAAATTTCATTTTTAGTTCCGAAAAAGTTTAATGAAATCAGTATGTTTTTAATATCAATATATTAATCTACATGTCTCTTTATGGACTGGAGAGGTTTTTCACTTATTTTTCACGTCTTTGTCTAATACCAAATCAGTCGTAGAGCGCTCAGAATAATCTATGGTTTTTTATTTTGTTTGGTTATTTTTTTAACTTACCATCCCGCTGCAGGTACTTATAGCGACGAATGAAGACTCCACACCAGCGATGAAACCCTGATAATAGCAATTGTCATTACTGACATACTGCCTCACAACAGTGGTATTGTCCTCTGACCATTCCATGAAGGAGTCGTCGCTAGTCAGTTCTGTCTTATGCAGAATAAGATTCAAAATCTTTTGCCGCCAGCGTATGGCTACATTGAACTGGTTTGGTAAATCAGGATAAGCTCGCATACGAACACCGTTCAAGAACACATTGTGTTCACCATCATCGCCCTTATTGGGTAATTTGTAGGTGACAGGTCGACCTCGGATATCCGTCACATACGGTATCACAAATTCGCGTCTCTTTATTGAGCAATTACTCCCTGCCAAAGGGTCTAAAAAAGACAGTAAAAAGATTAAAATTATACAAAATAACAAATGCAAGCAAGAAAGAAAACAGTAAAATTTACAATACGACATTTGGCTCAAAGCAACATTATGTTATTTATCAACGATACTAGAGCAGAGGGAATAGTTGTGAATTAAGTTCAAACGAGGTTGTTTTATTTGCCCCTGCTTCTATTAAAACAAACACTATTTTCGGTAATAAATCATCTTTTTTTGTTCATTTCTAATTATGTTCCTTACATATTATTCCTCGACATTTATAAAGGTTCCCTTTTGACCAACGAAGCCCATGCAGTGATAAAAAATGAACTGGTGGTATTTTAGGAGGAGAGCTGTCATTTAAGAATGCCACGATGCTTCATCAGACTTGAACCACATGAAAATAAAGGTGGCAAATAGACTGAGAAGACAAACATCGATAAATTCATAACCAACGCATAAATTCATAAAAAGGTGACGTAAACAGACGGAGAAACGTTAAACTTCGTTTGATTGTTCGATAGCAATGGATTTATTGCTGGTTTGTTTGACCACCTGAAAGCAACCGTAAAACCATTTCGAATCATAAAAATATAAATACGATTTAAACAGGAGTGTACATTTTATTATACACATTGTAAGTACGTGTATATTTTATTTAAAGATATGCATATTAAATTGAAGTATTTAAAAAATTAGATACAAAAATAAAAAAGGCCCTACACATAAACACACACATACACACACACACACATATATATATATATATATATTCGAAGAAAACAATTTTTGCATTCATTATTACCAAATATATGTGTGTTTTTGTGCAATAAGTCGTACATATATGCTATAATCATTTATTCTCAAAAATTATTCCTGTCACAAGACAACTTTCTCATATGCATAGTCTCTCATCACATTGAATGTTCTTCCATTCTCTCTGTCAAAATCCCTATTTATATAGTACATATATGTAGCTATAACTGTTCATATTAGTGAAGTATACATTATTTAAACTTAAGTGCCAAATAATTAGGGAGCAGTAAACTATCAATTGTAGAAATGGACACAGCGGAATGACGTATGTGTGACGTAATAGATTGGGGCAATATCGCTGTGGTAGTGTAGCTGTGAAGGCCATGGGACAGGACAGAACAGGATTTAACACCTTTTGACTGTAGAGTAAATGATGGCCTACTCCATATACAAGGTGGCAAATGCTCCAGATTTTCAGCAGAAGCGTGTATACATCATGAATTTGTGATTCCGGAAAGACATCTACAGTTTGTGAAAACTGTGAGCGTTCACAGGTGATTCAGGAACGGGACTGCCAGTGACTGATAAGGATAGTAACCACCCTGCCAAAGAGAACATAACATCAAATAAAATCATAATTGCCGCTAGTGCCGCTCTAACCATCAGTCAACGCACTCTAAAGAGCATACTGCACTCTATAGTTTTCTTTGGCCGTCGACCCACAAGGGTGTTGATATCATAGCATCGGTCACTGCGCTTTGCCTGGGCCAAAGGACATCGCCATTGGGCCGAAGAAGACTGGCGCCGTGTCGCCCAGTCGGACGAGTCACGTTTCAGACTCTCGTACTTTCTGCCGATGGACGTTTCGCCGACAGCTGACAGACATTTTGTCTGGCAGACATTTTATGGGAGAACTTTTCGCCAAAAGGCTGTCTTGCCGGTAACATTTTTGTTGGAAGGATATTTCTTATTTGATTCTTGGTTTCACTAACACATCTCCATGTATATTGTCTCAAAATTTGTATTACATATCGCAAAGAAAAATTGAATTTACTTAATTATATACTGATTTAAAGTAAATTTTATATTATTTTCTTCTACTTTTGTCTTCTTTGGTCATCACTGTCTTTGATCATTGACTATTTGAAAGTAAAAAACAAAAACAAACCAACGAAATTTCTCAAAAAAAATTTCACTTTACTTCTTAGACAACATTGGGAGAAGATGATTATATAAAACTAATATTATCAAAAATAATTATTTTAAGAATGATTAAAGATAATCTACAGGAAATCGACACGTTATGAAATCATAATTAATTTTTTTTTAATGTTGTTCTCGAGTTTTTCCTCGGCTTTGCTAAAAAAAGCTAAAATCTTTGAAGAAATGGTTAACGAAATTCGATTAATCATTGAGTAGAAATGGGAATGTTTCAAAGTCAATGTTCAATCTCATCGTCAATATTTACTTTTATTTGTGAGATAATAATGTCATAGATATTGACAATTATCTGAAGAGTAAGCAAATAAAACTTATCTTTTATTTTTCCCACCAATTGTCGATTTCCAACCAAAAATATATTTCCCATTCCTATATGCTATATATATATATATATATATATATATATATATATATATATATATATATATATATATATATATATATATATATATATATATATATAATAAGATATAATAGATAGATTGATTGAAATCATATTTTGATTTATTAGAATAAAAATGATATTTTGATTTTCTTTGAAATTTTTGCAATATTTGACTTAAAATTGGAAAATAGTACTTGATATCGAGAGGACCGTCTGCAAAACAGATTTTAAGGTGTTCCAATGTTCAGATTTTCCCTCATTTTAAAGAGTTTTATACTTAATATGGGAAAAAAATATTTTTTCCAAAATTCAAATGCAAATTATGGACATCTGGAGGTCATTCATATTTTATTCTAAAGCGTACTGCAATAATCTAAATATCTTCCTTGTAGCTTTTGTATTGGGTTTTTTTAATGGTATAAAGTCGGTCACAAAAAAAAATACTATTGCGTCCTTGAAGCTAGATTTAGACGTTTTAAATTTTCTATTTGTCAACAAATTACACTGGTTTTACGGCTTGGTGGATCTATCTCCTTCACAAAAAGAATACATTATTAGAAATGTTATCTCCCAAACAAAGTAGGCATCAGAAATTCGATTAAAAATATATTCATTTAATGATTGATTGACTTGATTTTGAAAGAACTTGAAATAGAATTAAAATCACACTTGTTTACTGCGATGAAAAATAAAATTATTTTAAAGAAATTCCATCGTTTTTTTATCATTGAAACGAAACAAAATGTCCATCGATAATCATAATATAAAATAAAATTTTTAAAATTTCCTTCAAAATGAAAAGGTTTTTGGCGAAAGGTCTGCCGGCGAAAAGCCCAGTCGGTGAAATATCCCTTGGGCCAAATATCTGTTTTGAAAAGACAGTCGATTTCGTCCTTGGAGAAGACTGCATGGAGCTATGGATCTAGACTGACAGCAGGGTGTTGTACAAGTTGATGGTGGCTTTATAACTGAGTAGAATGCGTTTTGTTGCAGTTGGCGAGGTCCACTAGTGATCCTGGAGTCTGTCTTGACGGGTCAGGCATACACAGATGTTGTTGCAGACCATTAATACCACTTCACGCTCGTGAAGTTTCCAAGTAGTAATAGTTTGTCCAAGCAAGATGGCTTATCCCCCTCATTATGCATAGTTGACACGAAACTGGTTCCAGGAAGACTCGGCTGACTTCCGAGTACCCCAATAGCACCTGCGCTCGCTAGATTTGAGCATGTATAAGACGTGTTGCAGACCCTACTAAATTCCCTACAGCCATACCCAACAAACGCAACTAAGTTATGGACAGCCCTGGGACGTGCCTTGATATATATATATATATATATATATATATATATATATATATATATATATATATATATATATATATATATATATATGCAATGACTTAAGCACTTCTGGTGAGGAAATGCAAACTACAGAACTTGTAGACTGCTGAAATACTGAGTAGAGGGCTGGGGACTTGAAGGGATCTGCCGTTTCCAGCAAACGTGCAGAAATAATGGTAGTGCTTCATCTAAAGAAACAAAACTTCGAATGATACATCCTTGTTTTCACTTATATTTGATTTAGCCTGAAATAGCAAAGTACATACCGAATCTATTTGGACACAAATGAAAATAGTTCAATCCTCTCTGGAAAATGGTGTCAGATTATATAGATAATGTATTTAAATTGAATCAACGACTAAACAATAACTTGTCTACTGCATCTTTACGTTTGATGCTGGCCCTTGTTCCTCTTCTGACATAACTATTTCACGTAATCCTTGCAGTCAGTATCGATCGACACATGATCATTAAGGTAAAATAAACATTGCCGGTATAACATTCTCTTTACAGCAGAAAGAAAATTAGTTAACTTGTGCTTCCGACACCTCAGTATTTTATCGACAAACTTCCTGACCTAGTCAAAAGAATTCCGTGAGAAAAAAACAGACGAATAGTGTTAAGCTTCCATTGTCATCATTTTGATGAGATGTCATATATTCACGTAAATATAAACTATTTCATTGCATATTCATTTGATCTATATTTAGGCCATTTTTTAATCTCTCTAGCAACTTGCAAAGTGTATTACATGTTTACTATGAGATTTGTCATAATGATTATGTGTTGCCCCAAGTTGAGCAGATTTTGATATCCATATTTGAGATCGGTAATTTAGCATCTGATGACTTCTGGCATAAACGTCAATTCGGTAAAACAAGCATTCGACTTATTTGAACAAAGAGTTGGGCGCAATTCTTATTTGTTTAGAAGTATTTGCCCTTGACATACTGGGTTTTTGATGTAGTGTCCTGGTTAGAAATTCCCCCCCCCCCCAGAAGAAGCAAAGAGAATGCGACTTGGCTAACACTTCGCAATTCTTAGTTGTTTAAATCACTTCCTTCGCCTTCGGCTCGCTGGCTTTTTGACATACTGTCCTGGTTAGAAACCAGAGACTAATTCCTCTTAGGAGAATCAAAGAGTACGAGACTTAGTTAACACTAAAAGTCGTGAAAAAACTCTCAAATACTTCACAGCACTTGTCGCTATAATCCGTTAGGCTCTCGTTGAGTAGAGCATGTTTTGTCACGCGAATCTCCCGTAACGACCGATAGGTGTTATGCAAGTCAAATTTTAGGTCGTTCCAAAAGTTCCCAGCGGCATCATTGAATAATGTTATGGAAATCTTTGAAGTGTCTTTGAAGTTTAACTAGTACGCGAACTTGAAGAAAATTCAACCAAGAATCAGTCAACATTTGAATGACACATTTAAGCAGAAAAACATTCGTCTGGGAAGGGAATCGGCTGGTGATTTTGCTGCTTGATATCGTCTCTCGTCTGGGATGGGACGTTCTGCCACCTTTAAGACTATTAGTTGCAATGCAACACTACTTATTGGGTCCTTAAAGAATATGCATGAATCGAAACCGGGGAGGGGCTTCCTTCATGATTGAATACACACTTTATTTGAAAGATGGTGTCAGGTCATAGAAACAAAATAAAAATAATTGGATGACTAAAAAAATAATACTGTGAATCTATAGGATGAAATATTTGTCAAAAGTGTGGAAACTTTAGCATCAATCTGATATCTAGGCTTCAATGACAATAGAATGCAACTGATTAAGTATTCCATTATTATAACAGATTTCGTTCTAAATTCATTCAGTCAAATCATTAATTAAAATTGTGCACCTGCTTTATCTTAAACTTATTAATTGTTCTCGTTTTTTTTTTGTCTAACGGACAGATTTTCGGGAGAACCATTTTTACTTTCCTTTTCATCTTGCTCTTACTACCACAACGAGTAATACTACGATTATTTCGTTTTGAATCCCTTTGAAATCGTAGATATGGACGAAAGGCTTGAAGACGCATCATTGAACATACTGTTATTGTTTTGCTAATAAAATAGTAATAGATGAGTTGATTTGAAGGACGATAAATCTACAGCACAATTGAATATTGATATATTGGGAAAGCGCTTTTTTGCTCGGCCATTGATATGAGTAGGTTGAGTGTTTACACAAATCAACGTAATTGAAATAGCTTTTTAGAAAAACTTGACCTATTTTGATAAAAAAAATTATTATATCTTTTAGACGCCTTGATTGAGAGTAAGTTTGTTAATCACATCCTCTCACGAAAATTGCTCTGAAAACCGCAAGATACAAATTTTTGGTGAATTTTTACTTGATATAACGCACCGCACGCTTAAACCGCAGAAGTGAACTACACTAAACCAGATAAAATAATTTGACCCCGCCAATTTGGAAAAAAAAAAAAAAAAACGGGGATTCTCCAATTAGTAAAACTATCACAAGAGTTTTAACGTCGGAAATGAGAATGATTTCGAAAGTCAGGCACAAATGATTTATATTACATAATATCATATAAAATAAGTGAGGATTAATACTGTAGCATGGGCATTCGTGTTCATTTTCTCATCAAGAGATTGGTGGCCCGAATCCACTCCGGAACTACATTCTTTTTTAACAACAGTAGTTGTAGTTGAGGACGCTATGTGTACACATTAATATAAAAGAAAACGGGACCAGTAAGAGAAATGTGTACCTGCTCAATGTGTTAAATTAATTGTAAAAAACTTGAAAAATATTGCTACATAAAATGGAGGAAAAATATTAATGTAGCAGCAGAAGTTCGATAACACAAGTAACAATTTGTGTCACAACAATATTATTTTATTACTTTTTTCATTGATTTTATGTTAAAATGTTCTTGTTCAGTATTTTCAAGTTTTTACAATCATATAAATACATTGTGCTGTTGAGTATTTTTTACGGGTAATTATCATTATTACTATTGACATTTTGTCTAAAAAGCCCGAATGATATATATATATATATATATATATATATATGTATGTATATATATATATATATATATATATATATATTGATCAGTATCAAAAGTATTACCATATTATTATTATTATTATTATTATTATTATTTGCAATCTCACACCAGTTGCCTGGTGGTAACCGCTGGAGTTTGAGTGATCGCAAGTCTCCTCAAGTCTCCAGCCCTCCTCTCCTAGTACTCACAGGTCGCAGTAATACTGCGATTTACAGTTTCACACCGGTTGCCCAGTGGTTATCGCTGAAGGCTGTATGACAATAAGTCTCCGAAGGTCTTCAGCTAACGTCTCCTCTCTCTTTTGCCTATCATGTCAGTGCTACAATTTGAGTTTCCACTTTCATTTCTCTTCTTCTGTTGGGTCACTATTGACGGTTAGCGTTGCAGTCCTTATATTTCTAGCACTTTCCTCAGTATCCGTACAGTTCCCAGTAGTGCTGTGGTCTGTACAGTCTCAATCCTTCCCCTAATCCCGATCCCCTCCAGTCTCACCCTCAGCGTTTTGGGGACAGTTCCTAGTGCGCCCACTATGACCGGTACTACCCTGGTTTTCATGTTCCACATCTTCCTAAATTCTCTTGCTAGGTCCTGGTATTTTTCCCGTTTTTCACTTTCCTTCCTTTTTACTCTATGGTCTGCAGGTACAGCCACGTCTACTATTTGGCAGGTCTTCTTTTTTTGTCTACAATTACCAAGTCCGGTCTTCTTGCCTGGATGAGGTGGTCAGTTTGGATGTCAAAGTCCCACAGTAGTTTGTGGTCGTCATTCTCCAGGACTGCCTCTGGTTTGTGCTGATACCACTTTTCCGCGTGGTTGAATCCCGTTTGTTTGCTTAGTTCCCAGTGTATCATCATTGCTACTCTATCGTGTCTATGCTTATACTCCTTCTGGGCAAGTTGACTACATTTACTAGTTATGTGGTTTACTGTCTCATCTCTTTCACCGCACATGCGGCATTTGCTGTTTGTCTGTGTCCTGTCGATTTTTGTTTTTATGTAGTTTGTCCTGATGCTTTTGTTTTGAGCTGCCATAATGAGCGATTCCGTTTCTCTCTTCAGGTTTCCTTTTCGTAACCACGTCCATGATTTCTCGTCTGCTTCATCTTGTATCTGCCTTTTAAACTCGCCATACAATTTTTTCCCTTCCCATCTTTCTTTTCTTGTTTGCTGTGCTCTTCCATTGTTTTCTACTTTGTTGTTTGTTGCGCTATCTCTCGCACTCTTTATGATTTCTTCGCTATTCGTTTGCACATACCTTTCTATGACTGCTTTAGCTCTCTGGACACAGTCTTCTATGCTGATGAGCCCCCTGCCACCTTCTTTTCTCTTAACGTATAATCTATCTGTATCATCTCTGGGGTGTAATGCTTTATGCATTGTCATAAGTTTCCTAGTTCGCCTATCCATTGACTGGAGCTCTTCCTTTGTCCATCCAAGGAATGGTCCTGTATATCTAACTACTGACACGGCCCAGGTGTTCATTCCTTTTATTATTATTATTATTATTATTATTATTATTATTATTATTATTATTATTATTATTATTATTATTATTATTATTTGCCGTAGTAGTAGCGGTAGTAGTAGTAGCAGCACCAACATCAGTTGTAGTTTCTAATTTTGCAGGTTTTTATATTAATTTTTTTTCTTGGAGCCATTCTGGTTGAAGAATACAGAGAGCAATAATGTTCCCTTCATAATGAACAAATAGTTAAAATCCAAAAAATATGATTTTTGAAATGCTAGGGGGCCTCATTTCCTCATCTGGCTAATTACTCGGGCTAATTACCAGCCCTACCCGGCTCTGAATCTGCATCAAATCCAGCATTGAAGTAAATATTTCAACGTCACTTTAACAGTTCCCTAAACTTTCAGATGCCACAAAACTCAATAATTATTCTAATATTTATCAGCAAATATAAAACATTTTTAGATATAAACAAACTTACCAATCTGGTCTTTGGCAGGTAATGAAGAAACCTGTTGAATTTAAAAGAAAAAAAAAGCAATAAGTATAAACACTTACAATCAATATGAAAATGAGCAAAAATTAGATTAAATTAATCCTTTTCCAGGAATTGAAAGATACAAATTAATTTCTTGGATAGCCATGCAATTATCACCTACGGTGAACCTGAAATTGGTTTTACCGATTGGTAATTGGATCTATATGAAGATAGACTTATAATTCTCGGCGGGTTATTTTTCTATTGTAAGATTTCGTGTTACATCAACTTTTTACTTCATTCATATCCAGCGGATATATCTTCTCATCAATGATGCCAAGAAATCCACACAGGTCTGGTAAGTTAGTCAATAGAAAATATCACGTGACTAACATTTTTTGGCTGCAATGTGTGTTGAGGGTGATCAATTTGAAAATTGGGAAAAGAGGTGATTAATGACTAAGTTACTTCTCTCGCTTTTTGTTCGTTGTAAAGAACATCTTACAAAATAATAACTCCATAATTCTCCTGCATAATAAAGAAGCCGGGATGCACGTTACTGAGCTCTACCGAGGTAGAACAACTCATTGCGAGTGAGTTCAATCCTAATTGGGTGCCCAACTACTGCTTGCTCTGAATCAGACCGAACCAAGCAATTCGGAAAGTAATAATTGTTTTTTTCCTTCGTTTGTGACGTTTGGTTAATTGAACATATCGGCATATTTCAATTTCAAATGCATTCGAAAACAATTCTTCATTGTATATTATTTGCTATACAGTCAGAAAATCGGGAATAAAAATAGGATGACAAGTTACCTTACCACATATTTTGAGATTAATAAATAAATAACTACAAAGTTAACAGGTCAGATTAGTGATTCAATAGAAACAATCACTTGACCAACGTCTTTTATCAGGTCTGGTTAGTTACTCAATAAGAAATGTCACGTGACCAATATTTGTGGGCAGCATGCAGTGTTGAGAGTAATCAATAAAAAAAATCAGAAAAAAAGGGGTGACCAATGAACAAGCTACCTCTCTCGCCTTTTGTTGGGCAGTGATCGCTAAAAAGTCCGAATTTTCAAAAAAAAAACAAATGTGAATGCTGACAGACACAAAACAATGGATCAATTTAGTACAAAAATTGCATTGCAAATTCAACACCCTAATAAAAACCTTGAGGTATTTTCAAAAAACAAAAAAAACAGTTTTTATAGACATCATCATTATTATCATCATCATCATCATTTTAGCGTCCGTCGTTGGACAGAGACCTTCCCAAGATCCGCCAGTTCTCTTGGTGCAGCCTATACGCGTGATACAATACATAGCCAGCCAGCCAGATAGCCAGTCAGACAGACCTACTTAAAAACTGAAGGAACTTATGCAGACTGTTTAGATGACAGTTTTGGTTGACGGTATCTAATGAACAAATTATACGTCGATTAAGAGGGGGTCTACCCTTGCAGATCGCCTTTGTACCAAACGCTAACCTAACCACACACTAAGGCTACTTGATTTATGCTTGCTTTTTATGACAAACCCTTTTGCACGTATATAATATGAACATCGCAAAAACATACCAACATCCATTTTGTAACGTGTGAATATTGAAATGCGCATACGTAAACTGAAAAATAAACAGAAATCTATGCCAAGACCATTAAATTTTATGTCTTTCGACAGACTATTCGAAATATATATGATTTGTGTGTGAGCTTGTTAATTAAAAGTCGCTGAAACATTATCATTTCTGTGAAACTATTCCCAGCAAAGATTAAATAAGCCAAATAAACATAGAGTGTAAAAACAAATATTCGAAGAACTCCGCTTGACGCGAACTCGGCAGCTGATAACATCAACCAATAATTGAATTTGATTGTTTACAAGTGTCACATACACATCAGTGCTTAGATATTCGGTCAAACCCTTCTAATAAAGTAACCAACCCGCCATCAGAATCAATAATTGAACAACCGTAACGTCAAAATCATCAGTGCTCCAGTAATACCCTTCTAAAGATGTTCTTTCTTTTATTTTTGGGGGAAAAAAAGGCTATTTTAACCTTTTAGGAGTTTTGTTTTGACGGGTTCATCAATAACATCTAGATTTTCCAGGATCTAGACATTTCTAGATGTTTTGTTGTCTTGTTTTTTCATTTTATTTCAGATATTTTTTCATTCTCCAATTGAATTTTTCCGTTGTCCTTCGCTCTATGAGATGAACTATGCCTGGTCTAAATGGAATGATAGTTGGAAGCTCAAAGTCCTAGAGAATAATCTTTCCAATATATATATATATATATATATATATATATATATATATATATATATATATTATTGTGTCATCCACAGACAGCTGTACGATGTATTACATCTCTTCAGTGTGGCTATAGACTTTATCCCATCCAGTACCACGAGGCAGAATTGAAACCCTCACATCGGATCCTACTTCTGGACTACAGAACTAGGTGGTCAGTAAAGCTGAATTTAAGCGATATATTCATTTTCACACAGAAACTCCTCATCCACCAGAGTGCTCTATTCCTATGGAAAAGCATTGCATAAGCTCACAATGGATGAGTTACCTCACTTAAAGAGTCCTCAACCCTCGTATCATTTGATCCATGATGTTTATTTTAAGCAACACTTGATAGTAAAGTAAAATGATGAACTAATCTAAATAACAAAAGATAAGAAAAAGTAGATAAAAGAAAACATAAGTATCATAAATTATGATGATAATACAAATCAAAGAGCAAAATACGGGCGGGGAGGTTGTGTCTGATTAGCTCAGCTAGGGGCCTGACGTGGTAAATTACCTGTACTGTTTCTTAATATCCTCAAAATAGGTCGGTGGTAAATCAGCTGATGATCCCCACAATAAAATTAGAATTAAACGTGCAATATTAGGATCCGAATTTAGAATAACGAATACCCTGAACACGGCATATAAACAGTGATTGGAAAGTAACTAGTTGTCATGACATAACATCGTGCGATTATTTGGAACTGTAGAAAATTAATAAAATTTCTTTAATGATATGATGTGCAGAATTCATATAGAGATACAAAAATATTAAAAAGGCAACAAATCAAAAAAAAAATACTGATATTAGATTCAGAATTAATTTTGGAAAACAATACAATATAACAACGTCACGGGGAGAATCACGTGTCTTCAGTATTGGCAAAACTTATATTAAAACAAAATAAAATACCAACGAAGATCAACATGAAAAGGAACATGAGCAAGGATCCCAAAGAGTCAAAGGTAAAAGATTTCAAAATCATATAAACTCATATATATATATATATATATATATATATATATATATATAGCTTGGCTTCACGACCGAAGATTTGGGGGAGAGAATTCCATAGACAGCGAGGCCTGTATGTGGAATAACCCTCCAGCCTGAACAATGGAGCAAAATTCCAAAATCATTTGATGTTTATCTAAGGTATGTGCGAAACTTCTCAGAGCTCTCTTTTTGAAAGCTAGAGACTGACTACACAATTGGAAATTCGTTTTCTACCTGAGACTCTTTCACACGCCTAATTAAAACGAAGCAGGTTTGCATATTTCTGAAATCCTATCAGTATATAAAGATCATGAGGATAATTACTTGAAAAGTATTTCGAATGAAGAATGCATTTGCAAGGTCTAGTATTTTCTATAATAACTGTCAACTCTCCCCAATCTATTCAAGCAAACTTGGAAAACTTTTTACAAGTTTTTTTTTTAAATCACTGCATCATTCTGTCACCGTTTTAGTGAGTAACATCCTTTTTTTTTTTTGCTTTTTGTGCTTCTTGTAAGTTTCCTGCACACTCGATGAAATCTCTCTGCTTCTTTGTTCTTAAAAACTGTGATATTCTAAAAAAAATAAATTATCACATTATTAGTAATTGATGCAGTCCTTTGAAGAGTTTAAAGACTTGTAATTCATACAGTTTCAATATCTGCAGTTTTATCTCTTGTATGATCAAATAAGATCTAAGACTGCCCATAAACGCAACCCTCTAATACCCTTATTCACCGGGGAGGAATTTGCCAGTAGTATATCATTTTCAATATACTTAATCCAATGTACAACGCACATTTTGTATTATAAGTTCTTGTACATATTCCTAGCATTAAGATTACTTTGCAACAACTCCAAATCGGGTTCACTTTTTTTTCTTTGTTAGTTGTTTGAATTATCGGACTCTACTACTGTAATCGAGGTCTGCGGTATTCGGTGATTAAATCTCCCTCTATTTATTTCCCTGTCGTGGCATGTTTGTTGCGACCTTTAATAGTGCAGCAGATAAGAAAAAAAGGTTCCAAATGCTACATGCTGAGTATTCAGAAATTGCCCTAGTATTTTTACTTCGGACAAAAATAGTAGCACCTGCTTCAGTACGACAAAGGCAAACGGAATCAGTTGTCATGCTCACATCCTGGGAGACAGAAGATGACTGAAGGTGAAACTCTGTGTCATGGGCAGCTTACTATGTCAATAGAAAACTGAAATTAAACCAGTATCGCACATGGCTCTTATGCCCTTGTTTGCAGAGTCAGCGCACATGGTTGCAACAATAATGCATGAATTAAGTAGTCTTGTATTGGCCATCATTTGTATACAGAATAGGCCCTTGTGATAACGATATATCAGCCATTATTTTGTATCGTCAAGCAATGGAATAGGTCAGACGTATTAGTGGAGGACCTATTTATTGTGGTAATGGAAGACCTCTACATTGAAATTGCTTGGCGACTTTCAGACTCCGCGTAGATGGACAGCAATTATTTCCCAGTAAGAAGTCACAACCTCTGGTTGAACTAACACGGTCTTGGCAGAACTGCACATCATAAGGGCCTGATATATGCACCAAGTTACGACATCAGCCCATACCACTCTACAGGTATCAGCGTACTAAAACTACGAGAGACGACATCTGCCAGATATTGCAAATTTGACCTTCAAATCTTGGTGCAGTGTCAACAAAAATAAATGCACCCCTATTTCCATTACTCGTCTGTAGTTTTTGGA
Organism: Thysanoteuthis rhombus; assembly: GCA_963457665.1. NCBI lineage: Eukaryota > Metazoa > Mollusca > Cephalopoda > Oegopsida > Thysanoteuthidae > Thysanoteuthis > Thysanoteuthis major. Next base: position 56,761,791 of record OY735204.1, read on the forward strand.
AAACGAGCTTCTTGCACGCCAATCTGTATGTTTTCTCAGATAAGCAGATCTCAAACTTTACATTCAATGCCCAAGACTGAACCTTCTGGGTGTATTCTCACTGGACCATATAAATTTTATACAATGGCCACACCTTTGGATCAAAGATGCGGTGCTACGACAACAGCTAGTACCATCAGTCTATGAGGGATATGAAAAGGATACCTTTGTAGTATAAAGATCAGCCCGAGTGTCTTCAACAATCCCCATGGACTAAGTCGGTGAACAAATGATCAACTAAATCAAAGTAATTAGCTGTGTAATAGGAATAGCAGATAACCCGTCAGCTTTGATTAAGTGGATTTCGGCCGGCCCTGAAGTCGCTAGATTCATTTGGGAGTTCAAAACTCCTTCTCAAAAGATGTTCTCAAAAGCTGTAAAACAGCACGTGCAGCCACCCTCTGCTTTTTTTTGCAAAAAAAAAATCAAAGTATTAATTGCAACCTCTCAGGAATGGGGAAACCGATTCACAGGAGGGAGTAGGAATCTTGTTCGGCTAGATACAACGGAGATCATGGATGAAAGTGCAGTTTCTAGTCTCAAGAATAGTAGCAGGGTAAGCACAATGATTTCAACGTTACCGATCGGCTTGAAAAACGAGTAGTTCCACCGACAGACATCATCTCAAAAAACAAGCGGGTTATTTTCCACACGTCACTTGCAAGGCATTTCGGGACTTCATACAAAATTGAGTCTCTGAAAAACAACTGAAGTATTTGATAGAATGTACATCTGCCGTCATTCGGAGAATGGAGATAAGGAAGAAAAACACTCCATCAATTCCAAGTGTATCGCAAGCAGTGTGGTACATTATGCTTATATATCATCATAATTTGGTTTGGCAGAACAGAGCAACGTTATCATATGCATCTAATTCCTTGTGCATGGAAACATATGATTATACATTGTATCCATAAAAAAAAAAATATCAGCTAATGTATGCCTGGTAGATATGTTCAAGGTTCAAAATTGTTCAGGGTTTTTATGGCGATCATTTGGTGATCGCAGTTCCAATCATATTGTGTATATCACGTGTTTATATCAAAGTGCATTTTGAAATTCACCAGTGAGCAAATTTCCACATTTTTTCACATTTTGAACGATTATGATGGTGATTTCAATTAATTTGCATTGCAAATTTTGTTTGTTAAAATGGCCATTTTCAAAAATGAGATGGCGGTCGTAGTTTTCATGTTATTGTGCGTTTCCTGCTTTTATAAGAAAGACCATCAAAATATCTATCAATTTTTAATTTTTCACGCTTACTTTTTCATTTTGAACAATTCTGATTGAAATTTCAAAAATTTTACTGTACTTTTTTCGAATTTTGATTCTTTTATGGTGGTCATTTTGAAATTAGGATGGTGACTGCAGTTTTGGTCAAATTTCATGCTCCCTGTTTTCATATGAAAGACCATCAAAAAGTCCAACGGTATACGTGTTTTTACACCCTTTTTCCCCCTTTTTAAACAATTCTGCTTGAAATCTCACTCAATCTACTGTGATATAAATTTAGTATTTGTCTGCCTACCTACCCATCTACATACATACATACATACATACATACATACATACATACATACATACATACATACGTTTATGTGTATTGAGTTATTGAATTGTTTTCGATCAGTTGAATTGTCATATCATTCATTGTGATGTGTGCATATAAGTATTAAATAAAGAGAGATGCGTACATACATGTAATTAATGGATAAATAACTTATATGCGACATGATGGTGAATTTTTTTTACTGTCAATGAGGAAAACACTTACAAACATACATACATATAAACGTAAATACAAAGTGAATTATTGGATAACTACAATAAGTTTGGATTTTGATATTATCTATAGCATACATATGATTTGCATGAGAAAAAAAACGTAAGATTTTTTTTTAGATGCAATAAACTTCATTTTATTAGAAATGCGGGTCTGGCTTTCTCAATGTAACCCCTTACTCGTCCGATACATTTCTCAAGCTGAGCACCCTATTTCGTTCCCTTAACACTCCTTGCACAGTAATAAACACAATTGAAACAAATTCGCTTTGTTTCCTTGTTAGCCTTTTTTCTGTTTCTTCTGCTTAGATTAAATTCAGTCACTTCCTTGAGACGTGTCCCGCAAAATAGGCGATGCTGCTGAAACGATCTTATCGCGAGCAAAGCAAGTCACAGGAATAAACGGGAAATTTAAAAGATCAAAATTGAATAAAAAGCAAAGAATAAGCAATTATGTCATGTATTGTACGAAGTGAATGGGTGGCGGGGATGATGTAATATATCAGTGTGAATCAGTCTCCACAAATCGGCTGCAATAGTCAAGATAACCGTTGTCAAAAGAAAGAATTTGTGGTTTGGCAGCAATCGAAATAGAAAAAGCTGTCAGGATGTTGAAAGGAAATAAATTTTGTGAGGTTGACCTCACTTCTTATCGGACACTTAGCATTTGTGCAGTTTGATAGCACGAAACCTGGTCAACTTTGAATCGTGACAAATTCTGCAATGAAGCAAATATTTCGCTGAGACTTAGATTATCTGCCAAGAAAAAAATGCCTTCTAATGTTTCTTTTACTCTATTTGTGTATAATTTTCTCTTTCCATATCTTTTATAGTAGAGCATTAAAGTTCAGCCTATAGGTCCTCTGATTTTACTTCAATTAGCTTGTCGTTGGTCTCTACGAACTCACGGCAAACACCGCTATACGCTACTTCAATCAAGATGAAATTCAATTTCCTAAAATTTAGAAAATCACAGGCATTTTTCGTTTCACAAATGTAATTATTCAGTTACAGCGAGATCTTTCTGAAAATTTCTATAAAATCGAAATCAGTTACAGTGATATCATGTGAATCTTCAGGAGCAGACAGGCTATGATCTGGCCTCCAGGGCAAAAAGTTATATGCCCCTTAACTCATGCTGCTCGAGTCTCTAGGGTGCTTTTTGCACGAACACTCAGTCCACCCATGATGTATACGTGTGTCTGTCTGTGTGTGTCTTTATGAGTTTGATGGTTGTACCTCCACCACTGTTTGTAGCTCAGTTAAGCCAACGTGGCCTGATCGCTCAACCAAAGATCGGGTTAGTCTTTAGAGGAGTCCAAGTCGTACAAAGTGTACATCTTCTTATTATAATTCACCAGAAGTCCGTCTGTCCGTCCATCTGTCAGTCCATCGGTCAGTATGTATGTATTATGTGACAAAGAGCAAAAATCACAAAACTGGATTTTTCTGTGTGCACCAATGTGACCCCTAAGCAGGTTTTTTTCGCAAATTAGTTTTTGAAAATCATCCCTCGACGTGTGTTTTAGGGAAGTCGAACCATGTACCAATTCATGCTAGAATGATCTCTCACTTAGTAATAACATACAATGACGTAATAAAAGAACTTTGTGTTATTCTTCTTTTTTTATGAATTCTCCAAATAAAAATGCGACGTAAGGAAGCATTTGTTATTCAAGAAGCTAAGACATACGTAAAATTAAAAAGTGACCTAGATAAACTAGCCAACTCAGATCCCACACTGGAAGATCACAAATACACAAAGATAGAATTGACTAAAAGAATGACCTTGAAGAACTCAGACGACTAACCGGAGACAGATAGGCGTGGGTAACAATAGCAGACAAGATATGCGATGCCCAAGCAGGGACAGCTTCGCCCCACCCAGCGTAAAGGTGATAAATAATGAGACCCTTTCTAACGTATCTCATATCGTAGTGTGTGTTAGTTGTGATAGAAAAAAAAACGCCTTCAAGTTGTATGAGTAAGATGCAACAAAAAAGTCAAATTTGAGATAAGAGATTTTGGAAAGTCAAGAAGTTAGTGGGATAAATTAACCGCACCAATCAAGGTACTACTGCGCTATAAGAAGTCAGTTTTATATATATATATATATATATATATATATATATATATATATATATATATATATATATATATATATATACATATATATATATATATATTGAAGGGGTTAGTTTTTTTCTTTTGTTTTTTTGAGTTGGAAAACTCTTTTATCGTTATTAGGGGGCTAAAAGGAGGAGGGTTAGTCACTTCAAAATCAAGGGATAATGTGAAAGAAACCATCAGTAGTTGATTGTGGCGAGGTATTCTTCCCTTTTCACTCGGTTCTTTTGTTGTGTCAGGGTTACCAGTGTAACTCACCCTACACTGTACTCACCCTACAACCTCGCAAATTTGTATGAGTACTTCACTAATCATCTAAATTTTATGGGTTTTTTTTTAATCAAAAAGGAGAAAACTTATTAATTGGATAGGGGGGGTAACCTTAAAATTTTTTGTCAGCGTTACCGGACACACTATTTGATTTGAAACCTTGCAGATCTAGAAGCCTTTTTAGAAGGTTTTTTTTTTCATTTCAAAAAATATGGAATTATTTGGAGGCATATTTGATCTCTTTTACTATTGTAATATTTTTATTCTAGATACTCATTCTTTTCTAGAATCCAGCAAAGTCACATGAGTGCTCTACTAAATATCTCCTAGCAATTGAATTTTGATGGGTTTTTTTTTTGGGGGGGGGGTCAATTTTTTAATTTTGTGTCAACGCTACGGGACACATCCTCTCTCTTAAAACATTGAAGATTCAGATAAGTATTCAGCATAAAACAAAAAAAAAATCATTTTGGGGTAAAACTTATTTTCGTCGTACGAGTATCGCTTTTTCATAGAAGCAGTAGTAGCTGACACACACGCACTCACGCACTCACCCCATCATATTTTTCAGCGGCAAAAATCAGGTCAGAAAGTTGACTGATTTTTTTATTATTCATTTTTTATAATAAGTATTGTGAACAAGAGCTTCCCAAAAATCGGTATCAGGGCACTTCCGTTCATCCCATGAACGCAGAAATATTTCAAAATCTTTTTTCAAGAATTATGTTTCGGTGATCTTGAGAGAGAATACTTTTTTATCACCAACATTAAATTTGGTGGGAGTTTCTTGCGCTCTTATATAATTTTGTCTGCAATGCCGAACATATTGCAATAATTCACATAGTAGCTGATGGATATATATCGTAGCTATGCGTTCACACAGCACAATATCTTCAAATATTTGGTAGGGCTTGGGATTATTTTTACAGTCAACCTCAATCGTCGCTTTATGCCAACACAATATCTCCAGGGGTCCTCAACTAAATCTCCTGGAAGCTTAGGCCAAGGAGTAAAAAATAATTGATTAAATTATTCTTTATTATTGATTAAAGATTCCTGTATCAGCCTCCAGCTGATACAGGAATCTTTTTTTAGCTTGAGTGATATTTTTTCATTTCTTATGCATTTTCGTATTCATACATATATGTCCACACAATATCTCCAAAATTTCTCAACTAATTTCAATGAGATTTTATCGAACAGTAGGCCAGTGCTAAGGTAGAATTGATTGTCTTTTGGGTTTAGTAATTTTGTTTACAGTTACCACTGCCTCATTGTTACTATCTTAAAACTGATCTTTATTCAATTTCCACTGACGATGGTATTGGCAATGGTATGAACTCTTTCATTGGTTACTGTTTTTATTTGAAAAAGTAGTGATCTCCTGTATGAATAATATATTTTTCAAGTAGGCTGGTTTTATCATTAATGCTGACTGCTTGGATTTCTGTCGAGATGATATTTGCTAATACCTGTCACAAGTTTCTCAATCTTTTTGATTCTGTCCTTTGAAATCATTCGAAATAACGGAGTTGCCAAACCAAGGAGTGTCATTCAATAAACCAATGGATTGTTCAATCCTTCTTTCATTTGCCCCCTCTTCGTCTTTTCATATATCCGCCTGTTTATCTATACAGAAATAGAGCACAATATATTAGGCTGTTCAAAACTCTGAACGAAATAACTACTGCGAAATTAAGTTTAAATCATAAACAATGAAACCTAACCTGAGTCTAACGTCCAGACTATATCCAGTCCCACGGGTTTAGTATCACTTTTGTCTTTGTTATAGGCAAAACACGCCACAAATCCGACGTGCCTAGTCCCTAGAGATTCCCACTCCAAGGCAGAACCCTCTCACATTGCACAAATAATGGAAAGTTGTTGGTCACCCTGATACCTTTGTGGCAGAGGCCGAGGAAACTAAGGAATTTTTGTTCCTAACCAAACGTTAGTCTATGTGGTCTTATATTAAACCCGAACCTGTTCAACATCTGCCTTTATGATTAACTGAATAACTATCAACATTTCTCCAATCCCAGCTCTTCTTCAGACTAGGATCAGATTTGTTTTATCTTCGGGTATAAAATTGCCCGACCCCGGAGATGGCAACTCAAGAACAGGACTTCCCCATTTTACTAAAGAGAGAAAATGTATTGTCCAGATGCTTTTGTGAGTAAGCCACAGAGACTGGGCATTTTTTAGCCTCAGCCAAACGTGGGTGTTGGGTTAGGGAGATTCATATTAAATCTGACCCTGTGTCTTTTGCCCTCAAGGCAATGGTAAGCGAATATCAACATCTCTTCTGGCAAGTTATGCGTTGTTTAAATTCGTCATTGTTTAACTACATTCAATTAGTATCATGTTCTTCATTTCGTACTGAATGAATTTCATAAAGGCAGACGATTAATAATATTTGCAGAGCATCCGGGCGAAATGACTCTTGCCAGCAATGGTTTAGCAAATTTAAAACGGATGACGAAGATTTTTCAGATAAGCACTGATCTAGATGACCAATTATTCTTGATAATGATCTTCAGGGGTCGATTCTGGTCAAAGCGGCAAAGATTTAGCGAAAGGTCACAATGCATCGTATTCAAATACACATGAATATCTCAAGCAAAGTGGGGAATCCAGGGAAGGAATTTGGCTTCAACGTGAACTCTCGCCAGAAAATCGAGTCCGACGTTGAGTATTTGCTGTAGTCTGCTGACCCAGAATAGAAACTTCCTTTTTCCTCTCTTGATTGTTACGAAGGAAAATGAGAGCTGTATATAAGCAACAAGCGTGAAAAATAGTGATTAGATAACCGATCCCATTATCAAAACGAGGCCTTCATCCACGCACGTACGCATGCACACACACATACACACGCATGTACACATACACTTATGTATCCTAACTATAAATATATACATTTTTAGTCTCTTTCTTCAAGAATAATCCCATAAAAATAGAAATATGTACGTGAATTTTTCACGTATTATAACTAGTATCGACACATGGATAGATAGATTAATAGGTAGAAGCAAATACTGAGAAACATGGCGTAAATGACTTTTTAGAAGTTAGAATATGGCGTATGTTTGCGCAAAGCAAAATTAAATTCGCTTTTTTTTTTATTTTCTAACTGACTGTAAAAACATTATTTCTATCCGTATAAAAGAGATTCTAATTGAATTTCCAATATTTCCCTATCTTTTTTATCTTATTCTATTCATTTTCGTCTTATTTCATATTTCCAAATCCTTGAATGCGAATATATCGGGTCAAAAACGATAGAGTTGCAAAAGTATACATTTCATTTAATAAAGGATAAATTAATGTCAGAAGAAACAACTACAAGGAAGGAATTCGTTTCACTGGTGTTTAATCTCAAGGGCTCTCACTCTCTAAATTTTGAATATTTTTTTACGTATAAAATGTGGCTCTCTGTAAATATCGTATAGCAGCGGGATAGTGAAAAACAGAAGACACTCGAGATAGCGTTGAATTCCTGGCTTATTTGATAAAGAGTACTTATTTGTCCCAGCCACCATTTTATGAAAACAGTGCTTGAATAATTTTGCAATTGCACTGTGTTTATAAAATATCAAAAACATTATGTTGTTTTATATTTCTTCTTCATATTCAATTATTGCATTTGCAAAAATTTCCCTTTGTAAATGAGTAAGAGAAACTAATCGATTATAGGCACTTGATATTTGTCTCCCTTGACAAATGTTAGAGACAAAAAAATCTAGACTCACATGTGCTGTGTTATATCAGTAGATAATTCAGTGTGTGTTTGTTTCCAGTTTCTCTATCCCTAGCAATGGACCTTTCCACTAACAATTTTGCTGACAAAAAAATATCTCCGAACCAGCATTTGGAACTAAGGACTTTTCCATTGAAACCAGCTTAGTAGTTTCATTTCTAAAACTATAAAGGATCACATAGAAATTCAGTCAACTTGTATAAGTATAGCAGAAAAAGTTACCAAATTTGCTATAACAAATTTCTCTGTCCCCTTTTGTCGAAGGTACACTTATACTTTCATACGACCAAGTTAATATCCACTAACACAGAAAGATTTGAAAGTTTCATTTTTTCGTGTTGAACTGCTTATTTTATTGATTTATTTTATTTTAGTTATGTTCCTGAATACACTAAAATCCCTAGAGCCAACCAACTTGCATTGTATAGAGAGCGCACACATACCTATGCGCATATATACGCTTATATACAAGATTATGCTGTTACGAAAGTTGACATAGTGATACAAATCGGTCGTAAATTAATCCTTATAAAAAGGAAACCAAAAATAAAATAAAAATCAGAAATTCCAACGAGTTAGCGAGTGCTTTGATTCAAAAAAATAGAAACAATCTATTCGCAATATATCTTTATGGGAGAAAACTGCGTCTCGTCCGACATGTTAAGAATGAAAGACATTCAATTATTTTTTTCTATGCTTGGGTGAAGTTTTCGATGTAAGTCCTACTGAAAATACATTTCAGCGGTTTATATGTAAACTGGCGAGCCAAAACATCATAACCAGCGAAATGTGACAAGGATGATAGCCATTGTCTCGTTAACACAGTGCATGGTTAAGGTTTATTAGCAGGATAACAATGTTTTAAAATGTTCAATGCTGCGGTTATGGGCAAGTAGAAAAATGTTATTGACTTTGATATTAGCCAATTACGGCTAGAGAACAAGGTCAGATCAACAGGCTTCTGGGGTGCTCACGCTGAGATAGGTATTCATACCTATCGGCAGTGGTTCTCGGAGGGAAAAATCACCAACTGCCGACACGGAATAGAGTGGTCAAGTCTTATCGATTCGAGGAGTAAATAAAAGCTTTTCTGCCATGTACAATTCAACTGAAAGACTGATATGGCACAAAATAGGGATAGCTTTAGCCAGGATGAGGAAAGGGATGCATCACAACACACGATAAAACGATTCTCGTTACGTATGGGGCTGTGTAGTGATCAAGTATCAGAACTTGATCTTATATCAATGGGAGAAGGTTGCCCAGTAAGATGAGAATCGCTTTCTCCTGAATAAGACGGACGAGCGGGTGAATGTGCGTCGTTATCCTAGTGAAGCAATGGCTGTTGAATCCATTGTCAGGAAACGACAAGCTGTTGGAAGCAGCGGTGTGATGGTTTGAGCAACGTTCTGCAGGTAAATACAGGGTCCCATCATATACCTATACTGGGTACTGTCGCGTACCTTCAACATCATCGAAGAGCAGGTACACCCATTCATGGCAACATTCTTCTACGATGGCAATGGAATCTTTCAGTGGGACAATGCGCCCTGCGACACCGCGCAAGTTGTTGGAAAATTATATCGCGAACAAGAAGATTTCTGTGTTCTGCCGTGGTTAACAAACTCACCAGATCTCAATCCCATGTAGCACTTTCAAAATACTCAGTAGTCTAGGTTTGTTGCTGTCTCGAACACTATATCTAAATTCATCACAACAGGAGCTAGAAATCCCAGCACATGTTTTGCTTAGTTTGTCGTTAGTTTCTTTGTTACTGGTCCAGACCTTACGACCATATCCTAATAGTAATATCTAAAGTAAATTGGTCATCTTGCTTTGTCTTCATATTGAGATTGTGAATTTGGCAAACACAATAATCGTTCGCCATGGAGATTAATCAAAATTCCAACAAATACTCCAAATACTTACACGAAGTAACAACTATTTCATTCACATACAACTTGCAACGTTACAATTTCTTTATATCATACGATTATTATATATTTTACTTGCACTAGAAAAGCTCTTATGAAAAAAGACTTTTGGTCATATTTAAAGTTTGTTTTTTTTCTGTCATAAGATAACCCTTCAGACCCTAACGGTTAGAGATCTTGAATTCTAATCTCTGAGTCACATTTACAATTACCTCGTAACTTTTTAATCTGAGCCGTTCCTTAAATTTTGCTCAAGTGTTTTGATTCCTGAGATATCTCTTCAGACCCTAACGGATACAGATATTGAATTCTGATCTCTTAATCACATCTGCAGTCACTTCAAATAAAATTTAGATATCAGTTGCCCCTTGAAACTGTGTCTAAATTACGAGGCTCCTTCATAGTAACTTAAGAGAAGACAGATCTTCAAGTACGTTTTGAATGAGATTATATCTTTGGAACATTCCCTACTAAAACATTACACTTCTCTTCACTAATATCATCCATCTTTCTTTTTTTTTTCTTGTAGTAGAAATTGTATAGACAGCGCTATTATTTATAGCAAAGATACATATAACAAAAGCAGTGCAGAAACTTACTGTCACTCGATAAACAAATGATTTCGATGAATTTTAATGATATTTATGAGATCTATGGATCACAGTTCGAGTATAGAAACATTAGAAGACACTACATAATTCATCATTTATCAACCATTTCAACAGCATGGATACCGTCTGACACATAAACAGATTTCTGGTTGCTGTGATCAAAGATTAAAAGTCTACTGAGTAATTCGTTTTACTGCTATTCTCTTAACTGACTTTTTCGGAAGCAATGAAATGTTACGTAATTCATCGAAATAATTTCCATTTAAGAGTGAACTTTTCATTTACTTTTGAAATTCAGAAAACCTATTATGAACTTGACCAGCTATTAAAGAATCGTCCGATCAGCATGACTGCTTCTTGACAAATTCATTTTGAATTGACAATTATTGGTTAGATTCATTAATTTATCGAATACACATTGCTATTTTTAAATGTGGCAGTCCACTTTGTATTACTTTTATTAAACAGACCATTGATTCCTTTCAAAGCTTACCGGCTTACTTATTCAGATCCCCGTGTATTAACTTTATGGTAGGAACTGTTATTACTTGTTATGATATTTCAAGAAAATAATCACACAAATGATCCACTTCAACAAGCGTTATAAGATAATTAGCTGAAGTACTCGATACGCCGCGTTGAATATTTAAAGTTTTAAAAAAAAGGGCCCCACCTCATATCACTTTACATTGAGCTAGCAACATTATAATTGCTTTACTAAGCTAACAGTTTAGTCTGTCCTTATATTTTACCCACAGCTGGTGGATTTAAGTGGTTATTGTAGATTTTTATCGGCTACATTTGAAAAACTATCAACCTGATTTAGCCGGAAAATGGCTAATTCGAAAACCCTGCTTAAAATTCAGCTTGTAATTTACGGTTCCTTCTTTCGAATTTTACATCATATTGAAGACCCACATCATGATGTCACACGTTCATTTCAGATAAAAACCGATCATATAGTCGAAATATCTATTTATCCATGTTCAATGGTAATAAAAGGTAATATTCGACTCATTCCTGTTTACAAATATTAAAGCACACAGAGAAGTTGCTGAAATTTTCCTTTATCAATTTTGTTATTTTTCACTTTATCCACGGCAGCTGCGTGTGTTTTATTGAATAATATCATATCAAATCGTCAATTCTTGAATAAAAAATGACTAATTGAACCAACAAATACCGTCGAAATGAATTTCGCTGAATAGCAAATAAAATGCTGGCTCGCAGTTGATTTTTTTCAATTAACCCAATCCATCACGGTCTCCCAAGACAAAAATACCGTTAAAGAAATATATAACATTATTCATTATTAGCAATTTCAGGGTTTCGTTATTTCTAATGTAGCGTCTAGGATGATCATAATGAACGTTCTCTTTTGACGTCACAACCTTCACTTACGACGTCACACCAGCTGTACACAAAATAAGTGTCTAATTCAGCATTATAATTACATCCCAAATTGAATGCCGTCCTAAAACATAATGCAATAGTTACAAATACCCCCGAGTTTGTTTTATTCTTCAAGTTAGAGTATTTTTTGATTGTGTAGTCCAAACAAAACCCTGCCCGCGATGTATCATTTTTTGCTGTGTTACAATAACATGATGATTAGTTCATTTTGTCATATGATAGCCGTCCCATCATTTTAACGGGCCACCTTGCTTCGTTCCACCACGCCCATGTGCTCTAAGGTGTCTCCTCAAACCAATGTTTGACAACAAGCAAGGTCTCAAACACATATGACCGACAGAATTCAGACTGCTCAATGGATTGATTGAATCTGATTTGTGCACTTTCATGTGTCTCTTCAGTCAAGGGCACGTTTTATACACATTGCCACGTATTGCAAAAATTGTGTTATCAGGAAAAAGAGATAGAAGATTGTTATACGCAATCTTTTCTGCTAATTTCGTTGCAATAACATACATACATACATACGTACATATATACATACATACATACCGATAGGAAAAAAACTATAATTATAATGTAGATACCATGCTATGTTTGAAACATCTTTTTTGTTTGCCTTTTTCTCTTGTTTTAGAAGAGGAGTTTGACATCTTGAACACTTTGTTATTGAATATCTCTCAACAATCAACCAAATCCATAGCTGGTTTTATATCAAAGGAAGGGTGCTTCTGACATCGACGAACATAGTTGACTTTTAACTGTTGACATGGTGTAATTTAATTAGGAAAAACCAACGAGGAAATGCTTCCATTTTTAAAAATTACTCTATAAAGCTATTTTTATACATTCGGTCGGTTTGACTAAAAACCGAGTCCTTCTAACGCAACAGCTATAAAAAGACACGACTACTTCAACTAACTACATTAAAATATTTAATTTTACTACCCTTTATAATATTTGTGTCATCACTGAATACCAAGTACTTTCATAATTTACAATATTTCATATGCAGCATAATTAATATATAGCCCAGGCACTGTAATAGAGCCCCGTATGAATTTTCGAATTCACTAATGAAACTAATTGGAAATACCAGAGGGGCCATCAGGGGATGAAAATATCTTGGGTAGACTCTCCAGATCAGTTTCAAAAGAGATCTAGCACCATTTTTCATAAAGGAGGGGTTTTGCAGTGGTCCCCTAGTCAGAAAAAAATAATTCTCATCAAATATATGAGCATATTTATATTATTGGAAAGAAAGATCCATACTGAGTGAAGTTTCCAATAGAACTACACGTCCCAAAGCAAGTCATTCCGAGATAATTACGAGCAAACGTCGTAAGCCCTTGTCTTAAAATAAAACACCCGAATGGACCGATAGCTATATAAGGGAGATAATTGTGAATGGATTCGTTCTAAAAATGCAATTACTTCTTTTGTAGCTCACTGCTCACTCTCTCAGAAACTTCCATTGAAATTCACTGAGAATCTTTAGAAATATTGTGTTGACAGAAGGAGGACCTTTGGAGCGATTGTGTGGTACGGAGAATTGGCTAAGGCATGGAGAGGTAATTCTGCACGAGTTCTCTCAAGAATTTCAAGAATCTTTTTGCAGCATACTGCCCACTCACCCCCAACGGAATTCATTGAGAATTTCTGCAGTGTATACTGACCGAGAAACTTAGAAGATATTGTTACATTGAAATTTATTGAGAATTTTGGGAGACGTCGTGTGGACAGACAGATAATCGTAGGAGATATTTTGAGACCACCGACAGTCAGCAGGACCGTAAGGGAGATAATCGCGTATGAATCCACAATAAAATTGCCTGACTTCTTTCGTAGACCATTGTGCATGCTTCGACAAAATTTTATTAGAATCCATTAGTGTTTTCATTTCATTTGGTTAAATTCATTTCTAAATAATATTCGCAGTCAAATACAATTAGTTTTCATTTACATGCAACTTGGATACAAAAGATATGTTTGAACACATGTATAAATGTGAAATTTCCAAGTTACTGACGTGAATGATAACTTTTATAAAAAGGGTAATCTACACAGAGGAATAGAGTCTTTATGTGCA
>OY735204.1:56780815-56995815 GCA_963457665.1 Thysanoteuthis rhombus
GTTGCATGCTTCTCTGTTTGCGAGTCTGCCTCTTGGTTAGGTTCCATGTTTCAGCTCCATAAGTGACTATTGGGAGCATGCATGGGTTATATACTGTTCTTTTTAGGCTTATTGGGGTCGTTTTGTTTTTGAAGACTGCTATCCTAGGATGATTCTTCGCTTGATCTCTTCCTCTTTTGTGGGTTTAATAGAGATTCGTTATCCTAGGTAGATATAGTTGTCTATTTCCCCTGTTTTGCATTTTCGATTTTGACAGTTATGTCCTTATACTCAATGTAATCGTTGCACATGATTTTTGTTTTACTAAAGTTCATGTGTAGGCCAACTTTTTTGCTTTCTTCATTCAATTCATCGAGCATTAGTTGGAGGTCATGTAGGTTCTCTGCGAAAAGTACGATGTCGTCTGCAAATCTTAAGCTGCTTAGATATTTGCCATCTAATTTGATTCCTCTATTCTCCCAATCCAGGTTACGGAAGATCATCTTGGGGCAGGCTGTGAAGTGTTTGGGTGAGCTGGTATCACTTTGTCCTTTTCGGGGCTGGAAGCGTTCAGAGTCCCATGTAGCCTGAGAAAGAAGTTGCTGTGATTGTATGTTTGTTGCAGTACTTCGACGTATACAGGGTCTACACCTTGTAGAGTGGTGGCCTTCATGACCATGGGAATTTCTACAGAGTCAAATGCCTTGTTGAAGTCTATAAATGCTACAGCGAGTGGCATTTTACATTCTGCTGCTTTCTCTTTCAGCTGATTTATTGAAAGGAGAGGATCCATGGTCGAGTAGTTTCTTCTAAATCCAGGCTGCTCCCGTGGTTGGTTTTCATCGAGTGTTTTAGCGATCTGGTTAGTGATGATTTGAAAAGTTTATAGATGGAGTTTAGTAGGCTTATAGGCCTTTAGCTCTTGAGTTTTTTGAGGTTTCCTTTTTTTATGTAGAGGCATTATGATTGTTGTGTTCCAGTCTTTCGGAACTTTACTCTGTTCCAGACATTAATTAAATAGTTTTTTACTGACGATCTTACCAGCTTCTTTGTGTAGATCGATGGTGATGTTATCTGGTCCAAGGGCTTCTCCTTTTTTTATGGCTTGTTTAACCTCCTATTGTGTAACTTCTGAGATGTCCTCGAATTGATCGTCAGCGTCTTGCATATCTTGGTCGTTGTTTTGTTCCCCGTGTCTAGAAGAGTAAAGTTCTTGGTTGAATTCTTGGGCACGTTTGACAATTCTGTCTCTGTCTGTTGTTATGTCTCCTTTTTTCTTCGAGTATGCTAGTTATTTGTTTCTGTCCTATATTGTGATCTTTTGTTTATTGCTTTAAAGCCCCGACATTTTTCGAGGGTGGTTCCGATGATTGCTGTCGTATACCTTCTTTTGTCTTCTCTTAGTTTCTTTCTGATTTTTTTGTTTAGTTCGGTCTCCTCTGTTTTCCCTTGTTGGTGGTGGTAGTTTGAGGTTTCTGTGTTTTTCAATGTTTCCTGGTTTCGTCTGAGATTTTACTAAGGGTCTGTCTGCTTCTTTGTTTTAACATAGTAGCAGCTTCTATTAGAGAGGTTGTTATTTTGCTGTGGAGTTCGTTGATGTTGGCGTCGTTTTCATCGGTAAGTATTTTAAATCTGTTCTTCAATTCTAGCTTGAAGTGTTGAGTGATTTGCTTTGGTACGTTCGGTGGTTGCTGTTTGGTGTGGAACAATTTTCTACGTTCTTTATTGGTGTTTACCTGCATCTTACATTTTCCATTCTATGATCGCTTCCTATGTTTACTCGGTTTAGAATTTGAATATCTTTGATCTTGTCGCTTCTGTCCGTTAGGATGTAGTCTATTTCGTTTTTGGTTTCATGGCTGGGGCTCTTCTAAGTCCATTTTCAATTCGGTTTCCTCTTGGTGAACAGGCTTCAAGTAAAAGTCTGCGGTCCGACTTACCGTGGTATCCAACTAAGTCTATTTACAGACAATCACATTTACAGCCGAGTTGAGACGCTTGAGAACTAATCTTCAAAAAATACAATGACACATGGTTATATTGTGAATGTATTCGAAGAATTTAACTTTAAGTATATATGTACGTACATAACACAGATTGAATAGGCAACTGTCTTGATTTCATAAGGAATTTCCTTATCAGATAGAACCTCATAAGTACCGTGAATTACCTTGGGGAGATTTGATTCAGGTAGCTATTCCAGACACATATGCAGAGAAAAAAATCCAGCTCAGTTCACATAATTCTTACTGTTCTGTTCTTTACTTCAGTATTTGGCGGGGTAGCAAATTGCAACAAGTCTTACTTTCACTGATTTCCTCTCTAAAAAAAGGGAAATTTTTCCTTACATGAAATTTCTTGTCTTCATATCCCTCTGTCAAACCGTCAACTGCAATCAGTGCCAGTTTAGGACGCTGACCTCTCGGAATCCATGTGACTTGAGAGATGCCTGTTACAAAATTACTATGATGTCATTAAATCACTAATTGAAACCGTCAGAACACGCAACTTTTGAGAATTAAGATACGTCATAGCCTCAGGCGGTGATTCCAAAGGGGAAAAATCACTAACTTCGATGGGAAATTATAAATGAAATCACACGAGACCTGAAGACATTGCAAGTCATCATTTTCCCATAAAACCAACAGAAAACATCTCACGGTGAAAACGCCAAAATATTAGCAGATTATCTAATGGGCCCCAGCGATAATAGAGTTAAGAGGTTTTATCTGACTCCTGTGCCTTTATGATATGATTTGATTAAGTGTGCACGTGAGCCATATTCCCTTCATATCTTTAGAATACTTCTTTTTCATCATATTCTTCACATTCGATGGTAGCGAAACCAAGTAGCATTTTTCAAAGTACGGGACTGGTTAGATAAGTCCTAGCAAGTACTAATTAACTGAAGTTTTATCCGGAATTTTCACTTTGTAAAGTTAGATCTGGGTGATTAATATTTACCACTGAATTAAGTGCATTGATAAGGAAGGAGATTACGTCGAAAAGCAAATATTTGTTGTGTAAAGTACTCATGTCGTCATAACGAATTCATTAAAGCAACTATGTATTGTGACTTCTGAGTCACAATCCTGGATTTGGCCCAACATAAATGAGTTATAGCCTTTTTTAATTTTAAACCAGACCGAAACTCCTCCTCATTTTTTTCTGTTGTATCCTTTTGAAAGAATTTGAACGAAAACTAATATCTTAATGGCGTCCAGGATACTAATTTACCTGTGGCTGTACACTGACGCCCGGTGGCAGTCGCGACGGGAAACGACTAGATATAACACAATGAAAAGCTAGTGAAACAGGATTGAAGGCGTTTTATCTAATTAAAAGAAATCAAGATAATCTTTATAATAATGATAGTTTTTCTGTATGTGTGTCTGTATGCCGTAACACAGCAAAAAAAAAGGGCAAATCGTGGGTACATTATTATTAACTCGCATCTTCAGGATGCTCTAACTTGAAGATTGAACAAATCCGAGTTATTTTCAACCGTTAAATTACGTTTTAGTTTAATTTACAGTACAATTACAATTCTATATGGACCCTTATTTTTGGAAGAAAATTATTTCGATCAGTTTTTCTTACAAAAAAAAAAATGTAACATTTATTCTATTGGTACAGATGTCCAACGATATAAGACGGTTTGTTATAGATTGGTTCGCGATACGTATATACTTAAGTATTGATAATTGTGTATGATATGTTGTCGGACTATTTTCCTCATCTTATGTCTTCATAGGGTTCGGCAGCGTAACCTTTGGCCTTCTTCGGGTGTTTCTAGATCTAGAATATGGAATCATTTCTCGGGGCTCATGCTCGGTGCTTGTTCGGCTGGTCATTGATATCAATAGTATCTGGGAATCACTCATCTGAAATGACATCTCGGAAGGACAAAACAGATCATCCACTGGAAGGGGAACAACTACGAATTTGACATCGAGGACACAACTTCGAAACACAGGATATATAGAAACGGGTGTGAGGTATCCAGTCTAATCCAGTATGCATTCTGAGGAGTGATTCCATGTTCTAGAACCAGGGACACCCGACGAAGGCCAGAGAACACATGGCCGAACCGTTGCGAACAAATGGGAACAAGGATTGATACACCCCAGCTAGAGAAACTCGGTGAATATATATATATATATATATATATATATATATATATATATATATATATATATGTATGTATGTATGTGTGTCTGTGTGTCTGTGTGTCACGAGCGATAATCTCGTAGATTTGAATATGAACATTTGTTGTAAACATTCTCTTGGTGGTAATATAGATCCGGGTTCTGTACAATACCATATTTTTTTATATGGCTGATATTTCAACTATTTAGATACGCAGTTGAAATCCCGATGAGTAAGCTCCATAATATCGACCCCCTGAAGTTTCTGAAGTTTCAGGACTTCAAACAACTTTGAAGGATACTTTTATTCAAGCTCCAGTCGAGAGATTTCTCAAGATAAAACATCAGCACGAATACAGAATATAGATAATAGTTAAAATAAGTAAATTCAATTTTCTGACAATATATTTTGAAAAGCTGCATCATTTACCTTTAAAGAGGAGAATAGTAAGTGTTGAACGATTTTCGTTGAATGACTCTAAGCAAGCGATCACTATCAATCTTTGTAAACACAGAGATCCGATTACTCTCGTTAAAAAACACTCTTCGGCTGGCATCTTGAATAGATTAATCCTTTTTCAAATTTTCAAGTCCCCCAACTCCAGAAAATTTAGGTGGCTGGTATTAGTAGTTGGCCGAATTTAGCTCACAGAACTGTTCAAATCAAAAACGCATTCATCATATTGGCGCAGGCATCCTCCGATATAACGCGGTCTGTGATATATATATATATATATATATATATATATATATATATATATATATATATATATATATATCGAGTCTACCGCCACACTGAAGAGCTGTAATACAAAGATTCAGCTGTCTGTGGATGACACAAAATTATTGATAATATATGTATATATATATATATATATATATATATATATATATATATATATATATATATATATGTGTGTGTGTGTGTGTGTGTGTGTGTGTGTGTGTAAGTGAACAATTGAGAATAACACAAACTCAGGGGTTAAAGTATATGGAGGTTTTATCTGTCAACTAATTAATTGATTCATGAATAATTAGTTAGTATGCTCTACGTGTTTAGGGATGGGTTTCCATCTTCAGTAGCATGTGAATACATCTTTGTGATTAAAAGGCTAGGTTTCCGTAAAAAACAAATTTGGTATCAGATGTTTTGCTTATATAATATGATATACAGATATATACACGTATGTGAACGAATAAATAGTTTGGCTTCGCGGACGAAGGTTGGGAGAGACTGCCTCAGTAATAGAACCATATACGGCAGGGGCCTCTGTGCGGATTTTTTGCCAGCATGAGCAGTGGATTTTCAAGGTGGGACCGGCTTGCCCACGGGCCAACCCCACCTTTTAAACCAAGGGTTAGCAACCTACGGCTCACCGAGGTGACACGGATAGGAGAAGGTTGTAAGTCTGATGGGAGTGTGCTTGGCAGATGAGTGCTTGCTGCAGGGGTCTGCCACCCCTTTGTTTGCCAGTGGTTGGACTTGAGGGTATGAGTAATCGGCAGTTGGTATGTATGAACTGGCTATAGAGTTCTACCCTCACTTTGAATATATATATATATATACATATATATATATATATAAATATATGTGTGTGTGTGTGTGTGTGTGTGTGTAATCAAGAAATGGACATATTTGGTCCGACAGAATAAATTATAAATTGCATTATATTATGTAGAAACTCATTTGAAATTATCTCCCGTCGTTACAAGGTTAATATATCACTCAATTTAGATGATGTAAATATGATTTAAAAAATTAAAGAAAAAGAGCTTCTACAGGAATCGAACCTGCCACCGATACGATTGTTGCTTTACATGTAGCGATGCACTTACCATCGAGCTAAATAGACGCCGAACTTGTGTTGGATAGGGTAGCTGGTTCAACCTAGCGTTGCTCTTTGAGTCCCTGATAATGCAAAAGCCTAAATAACTGCTCTAGCTCCAAATTTCCATTTTGAAACGCGGACAATTATATTATTGACGAACGGATGTATAACCCGACAGAATTAATTATAAATTGCGTTTGTTTCTTTTGGGACCCCTCGCCATTTTTTCCTTTTTGAACCCCTAACCAATATTTGTTTCTCTTTGAATCCTCACCAATTCTTGTTTCTCTTCGGTCCTCTAACCGATTTCTGATTTTTTTGGACGCCTCACCAATTTTTGTTTAGGGTGTCCCCCCTCCCAATTTATTTTTTTCTATTTTTTGACGTGCCATTTTTATTTATCCAACTGATTAATTGATTAATTATAACAATAATTTTACCGTTCTTTGTAAGTTAATGTTAATAACTAAATGAATTATAATCAATTAGTTTTTTTTCTCTTTTTCACGGTGGCGTATTCTTTTTTCCACTAAAGTAAGGCGAGACTCTTCCTTTTAGGAAAGCATTCTAATCATTGGATATTTCCATAGCTTATTTATTTATTTGAAAATAATTGATTCAGTACAATAGGAGAAATGACTTGACATCGAGCTTCATTAGGCGAATATCACTAACTTGGACGATTGTTTAAATGTTTGGATGCTGATCGTAGGTAGAAAGGAAATACGTTTATGAATTGTTTAAAAGCAGAATTTTTATTATCATCATGTGTTTTGACAATAAAAAAAGAGTGTGTGTCTGTATTTGGGTGGACGCTTCTGCTACTATCTAAGTCCATATTGGTGACGTTATTTGAGAAATTAGGAACTCAACAACCGTAAATAAACTAACCAAGTTTTTGAAAAACGTAACCAAGTTTTAGAAATTCAAATCTCAGGATATGTGGAACAACAAAAGTGGTATCAATTTTTTTTTTCTTGAATTTGAGTTTGCTCGTTCACACGCTCGTATGTGGAGCGTTCATAATAGAATGCTATTCAATATCAACACCTTCGCGTTGTAGAAAATGAATACGTAGACCATACAACTGGTTCCCAGCATTAAAGGCTCATTGAAGTTCCATTTAATTTACTTATTCAATTTTTGTGTAACCATAGAAAGATAATTTTTGGTTACAACAAAAAAAAGTCTCAGCTTGAGAGGAGAAATCCCAGAAAGGTTCTTTTAAAATTCTTCTTATCTTTTGTTGGTTAGCATTTCAATTTTTGGCGGGCGATCGCAGAGTTTGTATCAACTGTTAGTGCAGTTCAATTTTCATCTCAAATCAAACTTTCTTTCTTTTTCTTTTTTTTTTTGTAATGTTTTATCCTTACTAGTTCGAGTATGCTTCTCATTTCCTCAATCCCTCTTTATAGGTGTATGTACTTGTGTATAGTATGTTCCTGTTCTTCTAACCAGACGATTTCATCTACTGACTCAAAAATTGGCATCATTACCCCCACTAAGTGTTTTGTTTTGATTTGTTTTGTTTAAACAATGCTTTTTGGGGCCGTTTAGGTCCTATGTTTTGTCGGGCTTATTAATAACATCTAGATTATCCCGAAACTAGACGTTTCTAGATGTTTTTATTCACTCTATTTTAGATACTTTTCAGTGTAAAACACCAGTGATATCATAGATAGAATTTGATCAGACCATTTTTATTCTTGGAATTTCTTCACATGATTCGATTGTTGACGCTACAGTCGTTCAATTATAGACTGTGACGATTCTCTTATAACTGCCATTCTATAAGAAGCCGTCAATAAAAACAGTAAAAGTTAACATAGGTTTTTTCCAGTTATTAAGTTGGTCTGGCTGTCTATGTATTCATATATGCGCGTATAGGACATACAGACCGCAGCAACGAAGCAAGCGACCAGAAGATTTGAACATTTATTCCTTATTATGTCGACAGAAAACTTGGGAGGTTGATCCCCACCCCTTAAATAGATTTTACTGGAGCGGTTCAATTTGAAGTGAAAATTTATACTAAATCGATCAATCAGTTTGTGTCTGGAAACATTCATGCTCGTTTTTTCTGAGGTGGGGGGTTCAATTCGGACTTTTTTGAAGATTATCGCCCAACAAAAGACGAGAGAAGTAAGTTAGTCATTGATCACCCTTCTTTCCAATTTTCTTATTGGTCATCCCAACATGACATGCTACCAAAAGACGCTGATCACGTGACGGTTCCTATTGAGCGACCAACGAGGTCTCACATTACATTTTTTTCTAATTGGTTTCAATCATTCCTTCATTTCATTGTTTTTTCTTTTCTTTTCCACAATATCTTCTAATGTTTTCCAAGAAATTACCCTTAACTGTCTCAAAAAAAAGTGTAAGGATGGAAAGTGCCAGATCTTCTTCTATCATCAAAGCATAGAGAATACAGGCTTAAGTTCAAGTATTGAATCATAACAGAAATTGTTAGGAAAAAATAATACTAATGGTAAAAGAGGATAAATAAAAATGGAAGGTATCGCTTTTTTTTGTGAAGCAACAAATTGAAAGTGGAAATGGACTGCAGTTTCAAAAGTTTTTTTTAACTGAAAAAAAGTAGACCACTGCATCTACCTTGGATAACAAAACTCTATGAAATCGAGCAAAGAATCACTCTGGAAGACAAGGAAATCCCATTATTTTTTGAAAGAAGGGTCTACAACCAATGCATCCGTCCGATAGTCACCTATGGAGCTGAAACATGGAACCCGACCAAAAGATTGACCCTCAAATTGATAACAATGCAACGTGCACATGAGATAATCGTGCTCAACATCAAATGGAGGGATTTGTCAGATGAATCATGGGAAAGGTATACGTCGGACAACAGACGTTAAAAAGTTGCAGCCGCTGATGATGATGATGATGATGATGATGAAAACAGGTTTCAATTGTTTCTCATCATAAATGTGGGTCTGACTTGTAGTTGCCAAAACCTGAGAAGATGCTAGGGTCACTCTCCACCTCTCTTATTATCAGTTCTTTTACAGGGCAATGCACTTGTTTAGCTGGGGATACTTCTGTTTCTCTTCCG
The DNA here is from genome assembly GCA_963457665.1 of Thysanoteuthis rhombus. NCBI lineage: Eukaryota > Metazoa > Mollusca > Cephalopoda > Oegopsida > Thysanoteuthidae > Thysanoteuthis > Thysanoteuthis major. Next base: position 56,789,848 of record OY735204.1, read on the forward strand.
TTTTAGCACACACCTCTTTTCAAATCATCTTTGGGTTATTTTTCCTCCTTTCCTTCTTTATCCGTAACTTTGTCGTTGACCTTCTCTCTCTCTCTCTCTCTCTCTCTCTCTCTCTCTCTCTCTCTCTCTCTCTCTCTCTCTCTCTCTCTCACTCACCTTTTGCACGTTCCTGCTTACCTCTCTTCCTTCTTTCTGCTTTTCCTTTCCTTCAAAGCACAATCCTACCAAAGTAACAGATAAGTTTATCCGTACCAAGGTTACTCGGGTAGCAGCAACCTACCTTACATAACAATGTCAGAGATAAGTAAATACAATTGAATGGCAAAGCAAGAGAAAAGAGCCAATATAGAAAGTGAAAACGCTCAGCTCGGCACCGTGTTTATCCTTTATCACAGCCAGCCTTGAGATCAGCAGCAGCCCTTTAAGCGTCCGATGAAGATAGATCTTCCCCAAGATCCACCAGACCTCTCTATCATGGGCATCGCAGAGCCATTACTTTCTGAATTTATCTAGCTCTTCACGCCATCTTCCTTTCTATCGGCCACAATTTTACATATGACCTCTGGGAGTCTACGTCGTGAGTTGTGATGTCCAAAGGTTGACCGACATTCTTGCAACATGTCCAGCCCATTGCCATTTGAGTTTTCTGTTTCAATGATATCTCGGACTCCTGTCTTTTCTCTAATATACTGCACTGTCTTTAAATCTCTCCAAGTGAGGTTGAGCGCAATTCTCTCATTTGCGCGTTGCATGCTTCTCAATTTGAGGGGGAAATCTTTTGGTTAGGTTCAATGTATCAGCTCTATCAAGAGGGTGCATTGGTTAGATAGCCCCCCCCCCCTTTTAGGACTAGTATGAATTTTTTCTGTTCTTAAAAATCGAGCTTGCTTTACCAAAAGCTTGCCAACCTAATGTGATTCTTCACTTCATTTCTTCTTCAGGGAGATTCGCTGCCCTAGGTTTCAATTTCGATCGTTACATCTTCGCCCCCAACATGTTTCTTGCGTGCTTCGAGCATTATTTGGAGATTGTGAAGGTTCTTAGCAAAGAGGACGATGAAGTCAGCACATCTGTGGTTTCTTTGATATACAACGTTTATTCTGATCCTTTCGTGTCCCCTTTCTAGTTTTGGGAAGATCATCTCAAGGCAGGCTGGGAGTTTTTCGGGTGAGCTGGTATCACCTTGTCTCACTCCTTTTTTGTAGTTGAAAGGGTTCAGAGTCTTTAATCAGCCTGTGTGAGTAGATATGTTGCATTACTCTAATTAAACTCTCAGAAGAAACAAGAACCTCAAGAAAGAAAAATCAGGAACTCAAGCCACCAACAACAACGATAGAAAAGGTAGAAGCAACAGAGCTGAGCAGAACCATCCAAAAGAAACGAAGAGAAGACAAAAGAAGATACACGACGGCAGTCATTAAAAGCATTCTCGAAAAAGGTAGGAGATTTCAAACTATCGGAAAAAAATCTCTCAGTACAGAAAGAAAGCTCAAAGCGGATGGAAACCTGACAACGAATAGGGACCGAGAAGTCGAACAGGCACGGGGACTTTACAAAAAAAACTATTCCACTGAACAAAGGATGCAGGGGAAATTAACAGAAAAAACAAGCCGTGAGTAATCAGTTCGAGGATTTCCCAGAAGTTACTCCGCAAGAAGTGTAGCCTAGGGATGATCTTCTGAAACCCAGATAGGAAAGACAAAGGAATCAGAAAAGACGGCGAATACCTCAGATTCGTTGAGAACCTTCATATTCTCCCAATAATGCTAGACGAACTAAATGAAGCCAGCAAGAAAGTTGGTCTCCACTTCAGCAAAGCAAATGCCATGTACAACAAACGACTGATGATATAGACGAGACTGGAGCTAGTTGTTGCCCCGGGTAAGTCAGACCACAGGCTTTTATTTGAAGCTTAAATGTGTTTCAGTCATTTTGGTCACATGGCTAAGTCACATGATCATCTGCTTCTGGCACGGGAAATCTTGTGTGTCCGTGTTGCAAACTGGTGAGGTTAGTGCTAAAACTTATTTCGATAAATAAAAGTAAACTCTGAAGAATTCAAGCTTTCAGAGCTAGTGAATGGTAACAGCCAGATATGCATAATAGTAGGCAAACCTATATATCAAAGGTACCGTTGGGGGTTGACGCTTTTACTCAATCCGTTGACAGTGGCAACTGTCACCTCCCCAAGTTGACATGGGGCAAATTGTGATTGTTTTTTCTTAGAATTGCAATGTCAAATACGCGCCTATGTTTTTCATTTGCTAATAATCAAGAGAGGTGTTCAAATGTAATAAGAATTTTCCTCTTTTTTTTAAATCATTTTTCTTGTCATCCAGTGCAAAATTAATGCCAAAGTTTCCTTCTCTGGTTGTGATTGCTTGATATTTTGTCGCAAGAAAATCATGCAAATCATGCAAAAACGTCATGATCTAAAGGATGTTGTTAGATCCCTTCATTTCACTTTTTCAGAATGTTTTTGCTGTGCCTACAGAGGGAGTGGCAAATATCAGTGTGCTCTGGACACAGATCCATGACCCCGTTAACATCACAACTGAGTGTTTCTTATTTTCTGGATTTTCGTTTGAGTTCTTTTTGGGGGGGTTGGGAGACATGGAAAGATACAAAAATTGTACTGCTCAGCTTTCTTGCGAATCGTTTTCTGCTTAATGGAAATGAAGGTCCGGCTGTCCGATATTGTTGTCTAACTTACTCCTACATGGGGCAAGTTGATTGATTTGTTACATGGTCACCTAAGAGACATGTTACTTTAGTTTGTCATTTACTGATATCACGAATTTAGGCAAGATATTGAGGAACAGTTTTACCTATATTAGAATGTTCTCCACACTCTTTTGAGTACAAAAGAGGACCAACAGGCACCGGTCTCATCTAAATGAAACTAGTTTGATGATGTCAGCCAGGGTGGCCCAAATTTCTCTTGTCGATTGAAAAACTATCAACTAAAAATGTCAGTATTTTCTCTGAATAAATTAGGCCTATTTCACAAACCGAAAAATCACTCTTCAGTTATATCCTTTCATTGTTATAGTGCTCACATCATCTTGTAACCTTCTGAAAGCAAATTAAAACCCTCTAGCTGTATGATGAAGGTCAGCATTTTATAAATTCAAATGTCAAAGAGGAACAATACAAATGGAAGAATAAAATAGTTTGAATGTACTTGTGAATGTAGCAAAGGCATTTTAAATTTAAGTGGTCAGTTTAGTACCAGTACAATCTGCGGTCAGTTTAGTACAGGTACAATTTACAATACTCAAGAAGTGGGAATGTCATTAATCAATATCTAAGAAGATAAATCAAGAAGATGTAATGAAAGCGTTTCCATTTGTGGAAGTTCGAGAAATTGAAAACTTTTTTTGAAGGACAACGACTATCTATCGTTCGATGATATGGAAATTAATTCAAAGTTTATGTAATGAGTTTTATTTGTTAAAACGTCAAGTTAGATTAAAGCATTATTGCTCGCAGTATTTTCAATTGTAAGCTTTCGGATTCATCTTGTAGAGATCAGAAGAGCTGCCAACAGAGAGTCGAATGGAGAAAAAGAAAGAAAGAAAGGAAGATGGAAAAATATCATCAAAGTAAGTTATGTGTGACTGAAAAAGAAAAGAAACAGATAGGAATAGATTATTCTATACATTTGGTAAGAATATCATAATAGATACGTTGACCTACACATGAACTTCAGTAAAACAAAAGTCATGTGCATCAATCACATGCAAAACTGGGGAAAGTAGACAACTATATCTACCTAGGACAACGAATCTCTATGAAACCCACAAAAGAAGAAATCAAGCGGAGAATCACCCTAGGATGGCAAGCATTTGGCAGAACCAGCTCAACCTTCAAAAACAAGACGATCCCAATAATCCTAAAAAGAAGAGTATAAAACCAATGCATCCTCCCGATAGTCACCTATGGAGCTGAAACATGGAACTTAACAAAGAGACAGACCTGCAAACTGAGAAGCATGAGAGAATCATAGAGATATCACAAGACAGCACAATATATCAGGAAGAAAATGGGAGTCTGAGACATCATAGAATCTATAAGAAAACTCAAATGGCAATGGGCAGGCCATGTTGCAAGAATGGTAGAAAACCGACGGACATCACGACTCACAACGTGGATCCCGAGAGATCACATGTGAAACCGAGTCCGACAGAATACAAGATGGAGAGATGAACTAGACAAATTTTTAAAATACTGGCTCTGTGACGCCCGTGGTAGAGAAATGTGGCGGATCCTGTGGAAGGTCTATGTCCAACGATGGACGTTAAAAGACTGATGACGAGACGCTAGCTGATCAACAATGCAACATTTTTTCCAGATTGGATGCTTCGCTAGTTTTGTCAGTTCATGTTAGTATACTTATAAAATAATCATTTTAGTTAAGAACGTAATAAAATTTACACACATAAAAGAGGTTTTATGAATATCCACGAATCAATGCATGAAATATGACATGAAATTCTTATTCTCCGAACTAAAAATGTGCTATGTTCAAAGCAAAACTATGCCTTATGTTTATATCTCGCTACACGCAAATACAGACTTACTCTCAAGCATGCACATAAACACACACATATAAGTAACTATATTTTTCACGTAGATATTTTTGCTAATGACAAATTAAATTCTAGGCTGCCATATTAAGAAAAAAAAACGTCCTCAGTAATTTCCACATTACTATTTCCCCGCATGTGTGCTGAAAGGCCGAAGGAAACGAGACTGCAGAAGGAAAAAAACAGAGGGGTGCGAAAATGGGAACAGTAATAGCGATAAGTGATAGAAAGTTAGAGAGAGCTAAGTCAGTCCGTTTCTAATACACAGACATTAGACTACACTGATCAACTCTTCGTTTTAAAAGCAGCTTATACTTCTTGGAACGACATACTCCTTTTGAAACAACGCATAGAATGGATACTGGCGTTCTTTGCTCAAAATGCCCTGATAAGAAAATGCTGACTTCATCTCTCTGCTATAAAACCTGAAGGCACAGTCATAAACTACAAATTCAGACCACCACTGGTGTTTTAAAAAAATCTTCCCGGCAAGAGTAGTACGCACGGAACAGTGGAAAGACGTTCACATCCGAGAATAATTATTTTAAAAAATAACCCTAATTCTGATATCGGTCGTACCAAATTTAAGTACCAATTTTCTTATTAGTTTAATCCCACCCCAACTAAACTGAAGCTGGCTTAATGACGCAATTAAGTGCTGTCAAAAAAATTTCTGCTTCAAGTACATTTAAGTACATTCAAGTACATTGAAAGTCCAGGTGGCGTAATGGTTATCAGCCCAGATAACTGAATTTTGGATTCCTGCTGAGTCTGGGGAAAATATCTTGACAGTGGCTGCCTATGTCCCGCCGCCAGATATCCTGACAAAACTCTCGTCACAGCCAAATTCAGGATTCTTCCTGGTAACTTAGTATTACTTATATCATGCTACTCAGAGAGAAAATGGCTACTATCAGGTATATTGTTATGAACGACTTAGTTGAAACATCTTCTAGATCAGTGGTTACCAACCATCTCAAGGTTATACCCTACTTTTGTCAATAAGTTTACCAGTTCTCTCTTCCATTTAAGTAAATTGTGACAAAGAATAATTTTTTTCAGTATCTTATTTTGATTATAATTAGATAGTTTTATGATAAGAATCAGTTTAATTTCATAATTGTATGGTTATTACTATGCTCTTATTCAAAGAAAGCAAGCGAAAATAACTTGGAACACTCCATTAGAAATTCGAATTTATCTTTTTTAAATAAAAATTCTGCTATCGCGACTTATATACACCTCGATGTGATCCATGATCTTGTTCTGGGTTTTTTTTTTGTTTGTTTGTTTGTTTGTTTCTAGTTCTTTGATCGGGGGGTCTCGCTACAATCCTCTATCATGGGCGTCGCAGAGCCAGTATTTTCTGAATAAGGGAGAGGGCAAGTTTTAAATCATTTAAATAAAACAGCATTATAACATCCACACAAGACTCAAGCCAAAAACATTAACCACGACTTTCATTTTTACTTATCCCCCCTACCTAAATCGCCCTCTTTGCCTTACCCAAGCCCCTAACCCGGTTGGAAACTGCTGCCCTAGATCATGGAGCAACCACCTAACCAATACTTCTTCCTAAAAAAAAAATACTATGAATAAAATGAGAAATGAAAACGAAGTTATGTGCGCACAGTGTAAGATATTGTATGAGTTTTCATCGAGTGTGTGGTGGAGGTGTCAATCGCCAAAGAGTCAGACAGAGACGAGAAAATTGTCCATCACAGAGCAAAGGGAATTGAACATTAGCGAGAAATGAGAAAAACAGACGAGAAGAAGGGAAAGTGAAAACTTGGAAAAAATGATTGATGGTCTTAGAAACATGCACCGGCTCCATATTCACTTAAATACTATCTGGGCATTCATTTCTCTGTCATGTCACGATCTATGTTTCCACTCGTCGTACCCTTATGTTTCTTCTCAGACCTGTTTCTCTTATTTATTTATTTATTTATTCATTTATTCATTTATTTATTTATTTTGCCTTTCGGCTCTTATTGAAAAAATTAAAATGTTTTGACTGTCAGAAATGAGGGGAAAATTTTTTTTTTTAAAGGTTCCACAGAGTGTAGCGTGTGTGCACGCGCGAACATGCCATTCTTTCATTTCGATTCCAACGTTTGCAAATGGCAAACTACTCGAAGAATTTGAAGGAAAAATGCGCAGCGTGACCCCTTCATTTCTTTTTGCTTATTCTATATGTATCAGATTTTAAAAAAACTTCAAGATCTCTGACGGTGGGATAATGTTCAAAAACAGTAGGAGTTCGTGCCTTATTTTTTTGTTGTGTGTGAATAACATCCACTTTTTCTCGGTCTCGATTTGGCTTTAGTCACCGTTGATCTTTTTCCTCTAAATGCTATTCGATAGGATTAATCTGTTTTCGGGTAAAGGAAGTTTCGTACCATTCCTTTCTGTCTGAAAAGACATCTTTGCAATAAAGCAAATCAGTCTGCATATAGGGACAATACCTTTGCACATTTATACGTGTATAGCCTTGTATGCATGGTGTCGCAACGCATGCGCGAGAGTATAGGTAATGCATGCGTGAGGTTGCATGTAATGCATTCATTTTTTAATGTGATACACATACACCATATATTTGATGTGTACATGAGGGCGCATGTCTGAGGATTCGTATTATGTATGAGAGTGTAAGCAATCCTATGTTAGGGTGTATATTTAAAGAAGGATGATCAATTATTGACTATTCTTAGTGCCAATACCAGTATACTAGTCCGGAATACTATCTTCCGACCCACACTAAGTTCGGATCCACACCAAATTCAAACCCACGTCAAATTCCTGAACGTTGCTCTATGACAGAATTTAGTTATACCACTGAAGTTGAATTATTTACGAACCGATTCAATTTATACGAATAGTATAATTAATTCACACAAAATTCCTCCGAATATGCTCTCGGGACAGTGGTATCCAAAGAAATGCTGAAATGCAGTATTCCCTTTGTTTAGAAAAGCCTTTTTTCTACGAAGAAAAAACAAGTAAGTTCGCACTTAGGTTCTAATCGAAAAAAAATATCGATTCTGTCAACGGTCGTAAGATCCCGATTGAAAATGTGGTAAATTCGAGGCCTCTTCCAATTTCAGACGTTGACCAATTCTCAATAGCAGCATCGTCATTATTATGAAACCATAGCCACCATATTAGCCCCCAATTTTCTAAATGTATTCACCATTCGATAAATAAAGAGATAGTCGGAACAGGCTATTATTCTGGACATTCATCAAGATTCTGGACCATGAACAGTGTATAAACCACGTCAATGTATGCACTGGGACGGGATATAAGTTTTTTGGTGGGTAAATTTAGAGCTTTTCAAACTCGATAAAGTATCAAATCTGATGACAATTCAATTATTGATTCTAAGAATCATGAATAAAGTAGTTTCGCAAGCCCATAAAGAAAAGTGACTGCATGCTTTCCCCAGTCTACGAAGGACACATCAGTATATAAATGTTTCCAAAAAGCTACAGGGAGCACGTCATGGGAAATGCATATTTTGCCCTGGTCCTGTGGCTTGTCTCACAGTAGTGTAGATAAGATACGCGGCAAGTGGAGAATCAGCAAAAAGAAATAATAATAATAATAATAATAATAATAATAATAATAATAATAATAATAATAACAACATTTTGTCTCGCTTAGCTTCAAGATTTTGTTGTAAATCAATAGTTATTATTTACAGAGCACTCAAAAGAGTCTATTATAATTTAATGTAAATAAAACGTAGGAAGGATATTCGCCAAACTCGAACATACAAACAGAATTAATGCTTTCATTCCAGTAAGAACAGACGATGCCAGATACAGCAAAGAAATAAACCAACTGTTTGTTTATTTGTTTTGTTTTGTTTTTGTTTTTTCCAGCACTTGAAAAGTAAAAGCGACATTATGCAAAAGACTACAATCCTAAACTCTCCATGAATTTCTCTTATTCTCTGCCAGTAGAATGTGTAGCCTCTGTTTTATACATTGTAGCTTTAATCAATCAATCATGATAGGTTTGAAATTTCCATGGAAAGGAAACTATAATACAAAGGACCAGAACTCTATGGCTTGGTGCTGCGGTTAGATGGAACACATGCGCTTGCTCGCGCATACACACACACACACACACACACACACACACACACACTCACATACACACACACACACACATATATATATATATATATATATATATATATATATAGTGAAAGCAGCGTTTCGTTGAAGCGGCTAGCTACCATATATATATATATATATATATATATATATATATATATATATATATATATATATATATATATGGTAGCTAGCCGCTAGCTACCATATATATATATATATATATATATATATACATATATATATATATATATATATATGGTAGCTAGCCGCTTCAATATATATATATATATATATATATGTATATATATATATATATATATATATATATATATTGCACGCACGTGCATACATAACCGGAATAAAATCAACAGAAACTCTTCGATCAAGTAAATATGATTTTTAGCGCCTCATATAGTAAAAATGTGTCGATGCCAACACTGACTGAATAATAATGGTAATAATAATGATAATAATAATGATGATGATGATAATGATAATGATGATAATAATAATAATAATAATAATAATAATAATAATAATAATAATGATAATAATAATAATAATAATGATAATAATAGTTTACTAACCAATATGATTCCAACTTGAAACAACAGGATAAAACTGTATGAAATCATGGTATCCGTTCCGTTGTTGGAAAATATTCCTCGTCGTAATAGTTCAAAATTTTCTTAGTTAAATAATGAGAAGTTTCATAAATACATGTAGATCTCTATCACGTCTGTGTATCATTCAATATTCCATGCACAAGAAACGCACATTTTTTTTTTAAAAAGCGCTTCAAATCATCGGCTGATGTTTTTATGTGTACTTGATGATAATATTGTATATCTGAGTACAATGTAAGTCCCTACCACAGAGCGTGTTTATTTAATATTTGTGTGTCCGTGTATATATATATATGTATGTGTGTGTGTATATATATATGTATACATATATATAAATATATATATGTGAATGTATATATATATATATATGTATATATATGTGTATTTGTGTCTGTGTGTCTGTGCGTGTGTGAGAGGTGTGGGTGTGTGGGTGTCTGAGTGTGTGTGTGAATGTTTACTGTGGGTGTCTGAAGAGGAACAGAAAAGTTTTATAATGAATTCACGTGTCTATTAAAACTTTTTTCTCGGTTTTACGTTTCGATTTTGTTTAGGATGTGTATTTTTTTTTTCTCTTTGAGTTTAGCTCTTGTGGTCTTTTCACTTATTCCTTTCTTTTTTAACTTATTTTGCTCACTCTCTCAATCTCTCCCTTTCTTTCCCTCTCTCTCTCTCCGTTTCTCTCACTTTCTCTTTCTCTTCCTCTCTCTCTCTGTATCTCTATCTCTTTCTTTCTCTCACTCTCTCTCTCTCTCTTTCTCTTTGTCTCTAACGCTCCTAATTTTTTTTTTTTTGCTCTGTCTTTTTTTTTTTTTTTTTTACACTTCAAACATTCCTTTCCCCGAGTGACTGCTGGAGCTGTCAGTACAAAAACTAAACGCTTCCAGGAACTGATGTTGTCGGTTTGAGCGTTAGCAGCTGTACTCTCGCTGCTATATATATAAGCGTTTTTAAAGTTTATACCTACACATACATACGTATAGAAAACATTGCAGATCTGACTACTGGAGTCGGAAGAGCCAACCAAAGTTTTAACCGGGCTATGTGTTACATGAATATAGAGAAGAATGTCCGATCGCGCACGAGCATATGTATGTGTGTACGTATGTGGAGGACGTACAATGTAGTGTGCTCATGTAGGCGTTAAGTCCTTGGAAATGTGTTCGTGAAGTTTACCAAACTACTAATAGTTACCGTATTGTCTTTAATCCACACGTACATTAGTATGTGTGCACGTATGTCAGTGTGTTGGTGCGTTAGGATGTGCGTGTTCCTGTCTGTAAATAGATAGATTATTTGAATGAAGATGCATTTCTATATACAGAAACTAAAATTCTGAAAATAACTAGTCTTTTATTTTTACTGTAACTTGTCTGGGTGTCGACAGTAACGTTACACCAGCGAGAAGTAGTACAAATGTTGGCAGTGGTAGTTGTAGGAGTAGACTTGAACTTGAAGTTAGTTGCAGGGGGGGTTGTGTGTGTGTGTGTGTGTGTGTGTGTGGTGTTTATTGCAATTTTAATAAATGAATACACGGCTACGTATGGATATATAAGTACACTTTGCAAAGTATTTTATTTAAATCATTTATAACAAAATACAATGTTGCTATGATTAAGATGTATACGCAAGCATTTTTGCATGCTAATATGTTTCGCAAAAAGCTTGAAACTGAATAAGCTAAGTTTTTTTGTTCGTTTGTTTTGGGGGTTTTTTTGTTTGTTTTTTTTTTCAATCTCTTGCAAACTCGGTTTAAATTCGCTGATGCAATTAAACTTTGATGATTAAGAACTTAAGTATTATTTTCTCGTCATTTGTGTATGCATTGAATTATTGTATCAGGTCTTCTTACGCCATAGATTTTCACGCTTAACTCCTGTGTAACTGCCGCAAGAAAATATTTGCAAACCAATTTTATAAGTCATGTTCCTTCTGAACATATTTCCATAACTTCATGAAATGAATAGTTGTGAATATGTAAGTGCAAAATAGTTTTTGTTATCGATGTGCTAATTATATTATATACGGCATTAACCAAGATTTGAATGTTTCGATTGAAGGATCTCATTTTTTTTCAACAGCGAAGATTTTTTTTACTTGTGCAGGATATGGATCAATGAACACGTACGCCTGTAACATGAATCTGTGGACATATGTGCTTTCGCGTATGTGTGTGTGTGTGTGTGTGTGTGTACATGGCAGTGGAGGTGTGTAAGTGTTATGCACAATATAAATTAAAATTTGCATCGAGAATTCTTCGGTCGGTGCAACACTGTGACCTTGTAGTTACTATGGCGATGACGATGACGCTGAGAATCAAATTGTGTGGGAGTTTGATGTCCCAGTTTGGGAATTTTTTTTTATCATCGGCTGAGACAAAATATGTCAACCCTAAAAATCGTTTAGTTCAAATAACTAGTTATAAATATCATTATTAGTAGTAGTGGTAGCAGCAGCAGCCACAACACCCGCGGTTTCAATTTTCAAAGTTGAAATACAGTGAAACTATATCGAAATATGAAAATAAGAAATATCAATTAACTAAAAAGATCACCTTTAAATACAATATATCTTAAGCTATGCCTATGTTGAATGTATGAATCAGTGAATATTGATAGAAAGTTTTATGCACACATTCATTTCTTTGATGTAAACACAAGTGAGTCACGATAAATTCTAAACAAAATAGCATTCAAAACATAAGGATTTTTTGTTAATAAGAGAAGGTTTTATTCAAAAATAAAACATTTATTCAATATCAAATCACTGCAATTAAGAATGTATTAATAATTCAAATTTAGACTGAAAAGATTTTTAACATCTTTCATTATATTCTTTAAGGTGTGGAGATTGACTATCAAATGTTTAGAATATTTTTTCCAACTGATTGAGTTGTAATTTTTATGTTTAATAAAGGCGTTTTCGTTGAGAATAGAAATCTTTTCAACAGAATCCATGCCATCTGAACAAAGGCATAAAAATTCGATTTTTCGCGCATGCAAATTCAGACGCTCGAGTACCCTCAAAGAGGAGTCATTGCTTATTGTTTTTCTTACAGTTCCACATGTGCAATACCTGTAGGTAGATATAGTGACAGTTACATATTTCCACATTCAAATCCACAATCTGTCCATTTCTAATCGTAAGCTAAATTTAAATACGAAGCACATGTCAAGTTGTCAGTCTACCAATCAGATCCATTCTTACTGATACATTCGGTTGCGCCAACCGATCCCACGGAAACCTTCGCCCATCAGGATCTGCGTTTTTCTTAGCTAGGATAAGACACGGTTGTATCTTTTTTTTTCCGCAGGGCGAGCGACTCTATCCATCTCCTTCTTCATACAGTTTTTGTTTGTTTTTTTTTGTTTTGTTTCTTGGTCAATCAATTGTTGCATTACCCTTACCACGTGTTGCATAAGTAAGCTTATTTCTAGAATTTATCCACGCACTCACTGACAATAGGCACATAGATGCACATTCATTTACGTACTAACAGCTTTGTGCAAAGAATATTGGACTCGTATATCTCAATTATTCATATTGTTTGTCGCTTGAAGTTGTGTTAATTGTTATCTAGTTGGTACGGTTTTTTTTAAATGGCCAGTTATACAATACTTTAACAAATATCCGACATCGATGCTTGTGAAATATCGTTGATTGAACTAAATGATAACACTCCTGCCTGATAGGCTCTATATGATTGGCAAAGTGGGCAGAAGATCATGGGCCCGGGGGGGGACGGGAGCGCACGACATACAAGGGCACTGTTATCCAGAGAAGAAACTTTAATTTCTCTCTTCAAACTGCTACAATATAACATGGAAACCTCAGCATTGACTCAGTCTCACATTTCTTATATCCGGCCGACAACATCTTCATCACTGCTCTCTCTCTCTCTCTCTCTCTCTCTCTCTCTCTCTCTCTCTCTCTCTCTCTCTCTCTCTCATATATAAAAGTCCTGGATCTTCTGATTTTGTCGAAATAAATAATATATTGAAAATATTTTTCATTTCTCCCAGGCAGATAGCAAAAATCCACGGCACCACAAAAACATTCCAGTAAACATCACATCCGGAGAAGCCGAATTTTTTTTTTTTTTTTTTTTTTTTTGTCTACCGCGTCAACTCGTCGGCTTGCGACAACCTAGTAGTGACGCGTCATCGTCATCGTCGGCTGTAATAAGTCCACTGCAGGACAAAGGGCTTTCCAATCTCCTTCTATGACGAGCGTGATTGCGCTAATCTCTGCCTGGTCTTACCGGCAAAACTTTCCATCTCATTTCTCAACCTTGCGTCTGGTCTTTTCCTACTACGATTACTGTCCCACGGGCACCAATCGGTCAACGTTTAGCTCCATCTGTTGTCCTTTATTCTCACATTTTGCCCTGCCCATCTCCATGAAGAAATAAAGAAATATATATATATATATATATATATATATATATATATATATATATATATATATATATATATATATGAAGTAGATCTGATCACTTGTTTGTAATCCGATGGAAAACAAACAGTTTTACTAGATTACAATGCATCTTCCAAAACTATAACTCACAGCCAGAAATGTCTTTGTTTAAGAAAAAAGAAAAAAAAAGCGATCAAACGATAATTTAGAAACTAAGAGAGCTGAAGAAACAATAATTATGTTTCTTTTGCATCTGTTTATTTGTATAGTAAATACTGACCTACTTCAATGCTCTGACGGTAATTTTACCTTCGTGAGGGTGCCAATGTATATCTTTGAAAATGGTCGTAGATTTGGTGAGGTCAGAGGATGGTTTCTTTTTAGGTGTATTCTACTTTTGTGCAATCATCATGGTATCGTTGTAAGCCGCCTGAAAAGAAAGAAAAGAAAGAAAGAAAGAAAGAAAGAAAGAAAGAAATCAAGCCCAACTTAGAATTGCACTGGAATCTGGAAATACGTCTGAAAGAAGTTTCTAAAACTGGGAACACCTCTGTCGAAACACAAACGTTTATGATGCTCTCTCAAGTACTCGAAAATTATGTTCAGTGTTAATGATAATACATAGGATACATCTACTGGAATTTGGAGAGACCTTTGGAGGTGACTTTATCAATGGCGTACGGTGCTTTGGATCATGGGTATTCTCTGAGTAACGGATGCACTGAATGCAAAAATATTTTGGTGTCTGCAAAAATCGATGGACAGTTAAAACCCTCTTGATATAATGTCGGGAAGGTGGTCCCAATTGTAAATTGTGATGTTTCACGCCCTCGCTCATTCGCTATTAAAAATGCGAACAAATAAAAAGAAACAAGGGAATTAATGGAAAGTCTCTTTGTGGTTCAAAATTTTAAAACTCCCGTTATTAGTAGATGCATAGTGAAACATAAAACAGGAGGAGAAAAGTTTTAGATTTGTTTCTTTTAAATAAATCCTTAAAAGTCTGTTTTGAATGTCACTAATCAGAGGATGACCCGTCAGAAAATATTCAGATATACAGTGTGGAAATAATGTAAACAACTTCAAAAAAAATCGCTAAAAACAGTAAGAAAATACGTTTACTTGATCTTATTTTACCTTCCCTACATTGTACCAGAAATACTTTTACTGTTTTTGCTTTTTATAGACACTAAAATATTTTTTCAATTTTTCTGCATCCGCCGCCCAGAGCACACTCGTGATACAAAGCACCATACGCCACTGAACTTTACCCTTCTGCTCGAAACAGAAAGCTATAATCTATATAATAAAGTACTGAAGAACGTATGTATGTGTGTTTGTACTGTAAGATGTCGAGAACTACGCATCCCAGACCAGAAACAACGGTATATTCAAAATATTCGAATTACCCTCAACGTACATTTTCAAGTCAAATCTTGCAAAAAGAGAATTCGTCGATTTCTTTAGGGTCTAAATTCGCTCCCTACGGGAAAAAGTTTGTCTAATTTTTTTTTTTTTTTCCATCTCGGTTTTTCTCCCGAGAGTGTGTGTTTGCCCGACCGTTTAATTTCATGAAATCTCCTAAAAATATTATTTGATTCCCAGTGTTGTTAGATGATGAGTCTTTTCTTCTTGGGGCTACACCAGCTAGTTTTGAATAGACTGTATTAGGCTCTACAAACTTTACATGCACCATTTGAAACAGGCTTTGATTAAAATTGACATCATATGCCCATTTCAAATACTTCAGATGCATTTAAGGGGCGCTTAATTTCCCTTTTTGCATGAATCAAGACCAGAAAATTAAAAATAGTCTACAGATTTTTTTTAAATACTGATATATGCATACACATGCATCTATACATAGGAATGTTTTAACTTGTATTTGTCTGAATGTGTATGTTTTTCAATTGTGTATGTGCTTACGATAAAGAATGTGTGTGTGTGTGTGTGTGTGTGTGTGTGTGTGTGTGCAGCGCGTGCGGATACGGCCTCAAAAACAAAATTGTTCACACATTCTTTCTTCTAAGTACTTACAAGGAAATACATTTGACTGTGCAATGATCAGAAACCATTAAGCTTGACTTTTGACATAGCTATCTAGGTTTCATCAGTTTATAGGTTGGTCTGACTGGCTGTTCATTGGTATGATCACGCGTGCAGACCCCACTAATGGAGCTAGAGGACTGAAAATGTATTCATTTACTCCTTATTATGTCTAGAAAAACGGTTTGCTTTTTGTAATTCCCTTCTGAACACGCATTTACACTACAAATTTATGCTAATTGTGTCTCTTAGTTTTTGTCTGGCTGTGTTGACGCTTGTTTATTTAGTGATCCCACAGAAAGCAAGAGAAATAACATTCATTGATCACCCTTTTTTCCCCATGTTTAATTGCTCACCCCAGCATAGTGAGCAGTCAGTGCCGGATTGAGGCATAGTCTTTGGGGGCTGCAGCCAAGAAGCCATCGCCAGAACATCGCCAAAGTGAACATTTATTTCATTTGTTGGATCAAAGTGCAAATACTCTGAATTATCTATTTTCAAAAAAGGTCTTATAACAGTTTGTAACGCCGATAACGACTAAAAAAGACTTGCTCTCATGGCAATTGAAAATCGACGTTCCCAAGGACTAAAGTTTTGGAGAAATTTGTTTATAAGACATTATACAGAGAAATTGCTCAGTTTTTGTTGTTGTTGGCCTTTTCAAAAATTACTTGGGGCTCAACAATGCCTGTACCTGAGTGGCCTACGAAATCTTGATTCGGTACCCCATTCTGCCAGAAAAACGGTTTCTATTGAGTGAGTAACCAAACCTGACCTTTTTCTTTTTTAAACCTAATATGGAAAGAATTCTGATGCATACACAAAAAAAAAATACGATGAAGAATTTACTGACCCATCATCGCTTCTAACCATTTTATGTTGATTTTTCAACGTGGTTATTTTCTTTTTTTTCTAGCATCTAGCTATGTGGGAAAAAACTCAAGAGAACTAAACGCCCAGGCCATAAACAGTTCCAAGTCACCCTTCGGCAATGTGTACCACCTGTTAGCTTCCCTCTGACACCCCAAGGGGGTTACCACATAAGCTTAACGGCGAAGCAGACGGAGGAGGGACTATCACCACCGTGATTCCCAATGGCTGAAGAAGCGGAAGAGGATATTGCCAGACGGGTTGACTAGAAGGGAGCGCCTAAAGATCACCCCTGAGCCAATGGCAATCCGTTGCAGGCTTCACCCAATCCTGTATGTCTCCCAACACGTGTCGGAGGGGGGTGGTCCTGGGAGTGTCAGGGTCACTCACTGGTAAATTGGTATCCACTAAGACATTCATGACCTCACTTTGAGGTTCAACGATTATTGGTTAAGAATGACGCGAATCCGTTATGGTGAAACGGATAGCTCCTGTCTAAGACCAGTGATTACTTAGGAATCCGGTCCAGTATCTGTGTCTGGGTAAACCTACTTCGGAGCATTGTCATTCCCCCGAATGAGGAATGCCCTAGAGAAAATGAGGAGTCACTTTTGCGCCTTGCTGGTGAGCTGCGCTCAGTGGACCACCCTCATTGCAGTCGAAGCTATAAGAAGTATCTTTGTAATCCCACTGAAACGGTTCTCTGTTTGATCCGAGTGACAACGACAAGAAAGAAGAACTGCTCTTGTAACTTGTAAACTGGCAAGGCTGAACATTGATGCCGAAGCATGAAGTGAAACTAGACTGTCATTATCTTTTTGAAGGGGAAAGAGGAAAGAGAATAGTTTATCGGGACGTGGAAGTAGTCATTTATTTTTGGTAGAATCTTGGTAACAAGGTTTAATAATATCAAAACAAAAACATCCAGATTTGGAAGAAAAAAATGCCAGTTTTTCATGAACTTTAAGGGTGACAATTTTGAAATCCGAAATGGACCAAACGAAAAATGTGCCGGAAACTGATATATCATAGTGTGTACTAAGCTATTGTGCACAGGGGTTATATTATGTCACATAAGATTGAACAAAACTATTTAACACAAACATCGGCAACACCGACCTGTTCCAACACAGCAAAAATTAAGACGCTCTGTGCAGTGGAGAAGAATTTTATGATCACAAAGCTTGAAAAGGGCAGTACAATCCTTGAAATAGCAAAACTGCTTTTCGGGCCTTTGAACAGAGGAGAAACACGTTGAAGAACCGGGTGCATCACGTAGAACATCAGATAGGAGCATTTGCGGGTATAACACTGTGGGAAGGGAAAAAGCAACCCTAGGCAGTAGAAATATACCCGAGGAGGTTGATCTAGGTAACGTGTCCACACCATCTTGATGCCGAATTCTACGTCTATGTTGAAAAATGTGTCAGACCTGATATTCGAGCGCTTCTGAAGCCCAGACACAAGGCGAAACATCTGGAATGGACTAAAAAGTATTTGCAGATTGACTTCAATGTTGTTCTTTTTACTGACGAGTGCCGAGCCACCCTTGATGGACCGGATGGATGGAGCGTGGGCTGCGTTGTAAAGGAAGAGAAGCGTCCTGTATGACTAAGCATCATCAAGCTGGCGAGGGGGTTATGTTTTCAGATGGAATTACGGGAGACAAGAAGAGTATACAACCAATGCATTCTCCCGATAGTCACTTATGGAGCTGAAACATGGAACCTAATCAAGAGACAGACCTACAAACTGAGAAGTATGCAAAGTGCGTATGAAATAATCATGCTCAACCTTACATGGAGATATCACAAGACCGTTCAGATTATAAGGAAGAAAACAGGTGTCCGTGACATCATAGAAACTATCAAAAAACTCAAATGGCAATGAGCAGGCAATATTGCAAGAATGAAAGACAACCGATGGACATCACGACTTACAACATGGATCCCCAGAGATCACATAAGAAACTGAGGCCGGCAGAACACAGGATGGAGAGATGAACTGGACAAATTCAGGAAATACTGGCTCTCCGTCGACCATGATAGAGAATTGTGACAAATCCTGGGGAAGGTCTATGTCCAACGACGGACGTTAAAAGACTGATGATGATGATGTTGGTTGGACCTCAGCATGTATCAGATGCAGTAAAAAATGAGTTCCCTGGGTCATATTGGATTTTTTAAAGACAATATTTAACCTTGGTTTAACGAACAAGTCTCTCAGCCAACATACAAAACTAATCTCCATGCAAGACAATCTCCTCCGTA
This sequence comes from Thysanoteuthis rhombus, assembly GCA_963457665.1. Lineage (NCBI taxonomy): Eukaryota > Metazoa > Mollusca > Cephalopoda > Oegopsida > Thysanoteuthidae > Thysanoteuthis > Thysanoteuthis major. The sequence continues at coordinate 56,808,789 of OY735204.1, forward strand.
CAGCACGCACAGAACGGTCGACTACCTGGCCGTCAGAAATGGTAGATTAATGGACAAGCCATCATTTTTCTGTAGATTTTAATCCATTGAAACTCTGTGGTGCATCCTCAAGAGATATATAAGAATGGATGTCGGTTTGCTACCAAAGACGACTTGTGACAAGTGCAGAAGCTATTACAGCTAAAAAATATCAAAATTCAATAAAATCAACAGATGATCAACTAATGTCTGTTATTTATGGGCAAAGACCTTGCATTTCAAAGTAAATGATCGAGGTGGAGTATCTGTTTTCAAAATTGTCTGCAGTTGATTTATTCAGTATTTCATGTATTTGAGTTTTTATAACTTATTTAAACTTTTATTCTAACTGCATGCTGTCTATCCATGCTTATTAATTTTGCACGATAAGAATTGAGGAATTCTCGTTATTGAACCAGATACCGACTATATTCCACTGCCTATCACTCCACGTGTAGGGACATACCATGCACCCAACCGATTGTCACGATTGATATACTGGAAAGGTTCCAATCCAAGATTATAGAGCAGGAGAGTGGACAACCCTTACGAATTGGTACTTATCTACTGGGCCGAAGTTGCTGATGAAGTCCCGAAATGCTCAAATATCCTGCCATTCTTCGTTGACAACTGAGAAGTGAAGAAATAATAATAATAATAATAATAATAATAATAATAATAATAATAATAATAATAATAATAATAATAATAATAATAATAATAATAATAATAATAATTAATAATAATAGTGGGCGCACTAGGAACTGTCCCCAAAACGCTGAGGGTGAGACAGGAGGAGATCAGAATCAGAGGAAGGATTGAGACTGTACAGACCACAGCACTACTGGGAACTGTACGGATACTGAGGAAAGTGCTAGAAACATAAGGACTGCAACGCTAACTGTCAATATTGACCCAACAGAGGAGGGGAAATGAAAGTGGAAACTCAAACTGTAGCACTGACATGATTGGCGAAAGAGAGAGGAGACGTTGGCTGAAGACCTGAGGAGACTTATTGTCACTCAAACCCCAGCGGTTACCACCAGGCAATTGGTGTGAGATTCCAAATAATGATAATAATAATAATAATAATAATAATAATAATAATAATAATAATAATAATAATAATAATAATAATAATAAACAACCCCCCGACAGGAAAGATAAAATGGACACACACCCTTAAATGCAATGGATCATACAAGAAACCTCTACCGTATCAGCCGTCAAACGTGTCCCCATAATAAGGAACCACACTTAGGTCGGATTATTTGCAGCAGGTTTGAACTCCCTTGAAAATGATCTATTGGGTCACCAGAACCGGGATAAGCCCAGCCCTGAACCAACAGACCCACCAACAAATGATAGAATCTTGAGAAAACGAAATAGCTGGAAACGTGAGGAGTACAAACAAGTTATGACAAGTTTCTACACTAAACCAGAACGAAACAATACTGAACAAACTTACAGTAAGTATAAGGAGAAACTTAATCGCGTATAATCACTGCCAGTATATAGATACAAAGAAAAAACCTGCGAATGTGCGACGAGATCTTATGAAAAATAATAGAATAACTGATGCAGAATTTGAACAAATTAAAGACAGCATTAACCGCAATAACAAGAATGATGAGAATCATGGAGGTGGAGAAAATGACGAGGAACGAATAGATATTGACAACCACGCTAAGCAAACTGCAGATGCTAGACTTAACCTAGAATACATGGAATTAAACCCCTTGTTATCACAGTGGGAATGATAAATGATAACAACCACCAACTTGAACATGGTACCAGGGAGAAGATATGTGAGGCAAAAGTTTACATCCCAAGAGAACTCAGTATAATCTTACACAGATATGGCTAACAGAGAACAGCTATCTAAATTCCAAAATAACAGACCCAATTCACAAAACATGAAAATTCACGATGCTGCCCTTGCAAGAATCGGACAAAGATATGATATCATTGAATATTATAATCTACGCAACTCCCTCAGCTGCCAACAAATGAGAGTGGTATAATATTTACGAAAAAGAACAATGATATACGCAAATTACTTCGATGGAAAACAAAAATATAAGAAGGAAATGAAATGCCAAGCTGGGAGTTATTGATACTGGATGAACTATCTGAAGGTAATAATGCCATAACCTGGAAAGCCAAACGAACGTAAAAACTGACAGAAATGAAACCCTAAACGCCAAAGAGTTCGTGAAACGAAGAATACAAGTTAAATACCAAAAAATAAAAAGTCATGACAAAATAAAAAAGTTTTACCGGCAAAATATTTCTTTTAAAACAGATACCAGGTTTTACTGAGAATTAGTCAAAAAAAAAAGATAGAAATCTAAGAGCAAGCGGAAATGAAGGATATAGACAGCTTCTGGAAAAAAAGATCTGGAGTACAGATTATGGATTTGAAGAGAATGCTACCTGGATGAAAAGGGGGGGAGAAAGTATGAAAAGCATCGAACAAAAACGATGGGATGATATCATGGAGGAACTTGAAGATGCACACAACATCCCCCAAAAATGGAGAACTCCACGAAAAGACAAAATTCCCGATCCCTCAATGCACCTAAACTTACCGAACTCGTTTGCTTAACAACAACATAGAATGTATTACTAGCTATGTTAATAGAAATAATCTACTCGTTTCTCGATCAAAATAACATTCTTCCTTTAGAGGGAAAAAAGTGCAAGAAAAAATAACCCCTACGGTTACAAATACCAACTCCTCATAAATAGAAGGATCCAAGAGGATTTCGATTCAAAACACTGTAACCTTTGCACTGCTTGGATAGACCACCGCGAGGCGCTCGATAGCGTCTCTCATCCATGGATAATGAAATCTCTCGAAATCTGAGGGCATGAAAGACAAAACTAGTCCTCTTCCATCCTAATGGTGTAAAGTTTGTCTGAAAACATAAAAAAATCGACTGTGGAATTTCCAAAGGTGACTCTCTCTCTCTCTCTCTCTCTCTCTCTCTCTCTCTCTCTCTCTCTCTCTCTCTCTCTCTCTCTCTCTCTCTCTCTCTCTCTCTCTCTCTCTCCTGTTCCGCTTGTCTCCGACACCTATATCACATAAACTCAACAACACCTCGTACAGGTACACAATCCATACCAAGACCATTAACCATTTCTTCAATATGGATGACTTGAAACTCTATAGAATGAATGATGAACAAATGAAAAGTCTATTAAACTCTTTAGAGACTTAGTGACGACATAGGAATGGATTTTGGACATGATAAGTGTGTGAAGAAGGAGGTAAAGGTATACAGCACAATACCATGAAAGAAAAATTTTAAAAAGAATACTATAGAAGAAAAAGACAAATAATGAAAATGGGATTAAACTCGAAAAATTAGAATAGAGGCTATTAACACTTTAGCAATTCCAGTAGTCCAATATAGATTTAATACGATCAACTGGGACTTACTGGAAATACAATGAATGGACATAAAACAGGGAAAATGATAACAGTAATACAATGCACCCTTAAGGCAGATGTAGGTACCCTTTACTTTCCAAAAAAGGAGTGGGCAAGTGAAATCTACCTGCTTGAGAGTTCCAGTTGAATGAGGCCATTCAAATGGAACTATCACATATGACAACTGTCTTTAGACTTCAAACCTACATTCCAACTATCAACGATGGTTTGATAGAACTGGTGCAAAAACACGAGAGTAGCAAAAAAACTGCACTCCATCACAAAGGAGGTAAATAAGTACATGAAAAAAATTGACCTCGACGATGAAAGCAAACCAGAGTCTGACTCACCAACTAAAGCAGCCAAGTGAGTAAAAAAAAAATTTAAAAATCAAGGCCAAACAGGAAGTAATGAAAATACAACACGTGCGTTGGTAAGAGAAACCACTCCATGGCCAATACCCCCTTCGAACCAAAGAAGCTGGTACAAATCAGAATAAAAGCCACCAGTGGTTGCGAAGCTCCGGATTGAAGACCGAAACGGAAAATTTCGTAGTAGCAGCCCAGGACCAAGGCCTAAAAAAAACACGAAACTTCTATGCTAACGTACTAAGAAATGGTACTGACGGTATATGTAGATTATGTGATGATAAGACTGGAACAATTGATCTCATAGTTGCCAGATGCTTGGTCCTTGCAAAAAAAGAAATGAATACGATATATAACGACCGAATCGGACAGTATCTACGATGGAATCTCAGTAAACATTTTAACGCCCCATATGTTAAGAACTGGTATAAACAACGGCCTTAACCAGTCACAAAAGCAAAAGATGTGACTATATTATGGAACCTCAATATATATACTAATAGAACAATAAACGCAAACAGGCCAGACATTATAGTGAGAGACTTGAAAGAAAAAAACGTATCTCCAAACAGGAACATTGCTGTTAAGGAATTCGAGATAGACCTTAAATAGAAATCAGTAGAATGTGGCAGCTCAAGACCAAAATAACACCAATTGTTGTTGGAGCCTTGGATGAAATGTAGGAAATAGTTATTACCTCAACTGCACTAGAAATTTTTGGTAATGAGAATGTATGTACGTCGGTTTTTATAAGGTACTTTTCACTTGAATGATCAGAGCTTCACTGTCCGACAAGAGGTGAGGGAAGTAACTCATTCGTTGATTAACCCTTTTGCCAATTTGTTGATTGATCATCCCCAACTCGTTGGTTACGTGGCGGTTTCCATTAGGGGAATAACCAAACCTGTCATTGAGTTTCTTTCCCCTATAGTTACATAATTCTCATTATAACGTCGAATCAGAACCGCAGTTGATGCAAAGGCAAGTGAAATGCTGAACTATCAGGCAATTTTTATAGGGATTATGTTAGTTACTCTATCCTCTGCCCCTCCCCCTCCCTCCCTCTCTCTCTCTCTCTCTCTCTCTCTCTCTCTCTCTCTCTCTCTCTCTCTCTCTCTCTCTCTTATATATGCATGCATGTGTGTGTATGTACATGAAACAAAAAGAATGCAATATCCGGTGTGTGATGGGTTTATTTCCTAAAGTGCTCGATACATTCAACATTTAACAATAAGTTGTTTAGATTAGAGCTTAAGATATAATGGAGTAAGAATTCGCTATCACAAACACGTTTAGGTTCCTGCCTTATTTGGGCTTCTCCGGTGAGGAAGCCCAAACAGAGTGAATCCTTACTCTAGTATATATATATATATATATATATATATATATATATATATATATATATATATATATATGTGTATGTGTGTGTGTGTGTGTGTGCGTGTGTGTGTGTGTGTGTATATATATATATATATATATATATATATTATTTATGTTGACATTGACAAGAAGTGACGAACAGTTTAAAACATCAAACAGACTAAAGGGCTGTGCGTGGATTGTGCCGCAATAATAATAATAATAATAATAATAATAATAATAATAATAATGAGAAGAAAAAGTAGAAAAGAGGGAAGTAATCATGCGAACAACATATGTATGGTGTATATAAACTCACTACTCTGAATAAATTTAGAAGCAATACCTAAGTATATATCGTGTTATGACGGTCAATGTTAAATTTTAATGTACAAGTCATGACTTTCTATTTCGATTCATCAACCTAAAATGCAAACGGGAGCTTTTTGCCAGAATCCACACAGCGTCTTTTAACTTACAAGGCAATTATAACTACTTGTCATGGCTTCCACTTCTAATTCAGCATCAACTATAAATAACCGTGATAACTAGAATTGCCTCAGTCAAAACGGTTTCATTAGCTCCATTAACAATCGATGCCCCGATTTATATTATGATATTATGTTGCTATTAATACAGAAGCAATCAATGCGAATAACAGTACTAAAATGTCGGCAACACCAGATTTTATGCGAAAATCCTAGAGATTATGACGTTTACAGAAAAGAAAACGAGGGAAAGGACTTGTCAGTATTGAAGAGTGTCTATCTATCCAAGGTCTTCAGGAATACTCAAAGCAGAGTAATGATAAATTGTCTAAGACAACCAAAAGCTGTGGCAGAAAAGATTTAAAAAAAAAAACAATTGCTGAGTCATTAAATTCCAAAATGAGATACGAGAAGAATGGATCATAAATGAATGAAATGGCAAGACAATGGTCACACAAAGGACACTTCAAGAGAAAAACAGAATTTCTAATAATAGTATCCCCAGAGCGTGTGTATAAGAAAAAAACTATATTCTGGCAAAGGTGGACAGACACATAGAATAGTACATATCGCCAATGCAGAGTCAAAGATGAATCTGCCAATCAGTCATGCAACAAATTAACTCAAAAGGAGTACAAAAACCGGTATGACAGGATGTGAACGGCGATCCACCGGGAATTGTGCAAATGATTGTGATTTGATCATGCAAACCGATAGTATATACAAAAGCATAAGATTCCCTGTTTACATTTCTCTAGGACTTTGAAATTCAAACGATCTCCAAAATGATTCTGATGCAGCAGACCACTGTATGAACTGCGACATAAGTGGATTGAAACGTCAGTTTAATGCTCATGGTTTGTGAAAAAAACAAATTGAAATTCCAATTTTAATGCTAGATTTACGATGTAACTATAATGCTGAATTGGGCCCTTATTTCGTGTTCACCGCCTAAAAGTAAAAATTTAAGAAATCTCTTGGATTTCGAGTGAAAAAAATTATCCCTTTAACTTTGACCCATGGAAGTAAAAAGAAATTTCCCTTCGATTTTAACTACTGAAAGTGAAAGAATTTCCCCCCAAAAATGAAAAAACCTCCTCGCTCAATGTTGACCCTAAATGTGAAGTAAAAAATCTCCCACTTGTTTTGGACTCCTAAAAGTTTTTTTTTAAATTTCCCCTCAATTTTGACCCCGAAAAAAAAAATAGAAAAAGGAAATCTCCCCTAGATATTGACCCCTAAAAGTAAAAAATGGAATTTTTCTCTGTGTGATCGAGATAACTTCTGATCCCAAAATTTCGTGTCTTGAAAAATGTATCTTAACCGTACAAAGTTATAACAGGCACTAATGAAAACACCACTATTCAAGGTATCCATGTACAATCAATAAATATGGCGGTATGGAATATATATTTTTGCTTCTTTTCTAAGAAAAAGAACGCATTTTTATCTCCGGGGATTGAGTTGAGAAAAAAAGAATTAAAAAATATTCTCTTATTACGTCATCAAAAAGTATTTTAACCATTGATGAGCGATCATGTAAATTGACACCCCCCTACACACACACACACACACACACATTTGAAACCCTTAAAACTAGAACTAATTTGCTAAAAACACCTCCCGGGAATCAAATCCGTACCCACTGAAAATTTTATGGATTTATATCAAGTAGTTTTTGTGGTAGACGAGTACATACATACATAAATACACACGGACAGACGGACATTTGGCAAATCATAATGATATGCAATTACTGTTTATGTGTATGCATGTTTATTACCGTAACTCGGCAAAAACAGCACATCATAGCCAGAGATTTGTTTGCGCAACACAATCAAAACGCCCAAACTTGAAGAAAAAAGAAAATCCTGTGACTTTGAGTGTTACATCATGTTTTAGAAATGGGGGGGTTACTTCCGAACTAGACCTTTATTTTCCGTCCGTTTTAAGAAACTACGGCTTCAAACTATCTCGGTTACTACCCTTTACCTTATTAAAAAATCATTTTCTCAAAACACGAATTCTCGGATGGTAGTTATATATGATGGAGCTTTCTGCTGAACTAGACCACTGAAGTATTCAAGTTGGAGTAGCTTGGTTTCTTTTCTTTTCTGCATTGAGAAATTATCTTTGAGACACAATGAGTAATCAAGGATTTTACAGAGAAGAAAAATCTACATTAAAAACCTTTTTAAAAGAAACGTTAAACGTACAAATTAAGCGATTGTAACCCACTGAAAAATTGCATTATTTTAATATTTTGAACGGGCATCGATTCATTAGTTTTCATTTCAGATTCTATCTGACCAATCTACACAAGAATACTTCTTAAGATCATAATACTACAACGCAGTCAGGGTAGGCAACGGGCAAAGTGATCAGCGGTATGATGTAAAATAATATAAGCATAAATACGGGGTTTTTTTTTAGATGGATTCTATCTATTTCTCTATCTCTCTCTCTCCATATTAATATTTGCCATAGCCATTCACTTGATAGAATCTTTGAAAATTTGTTTTAAAGAAACCGTAAGGAGTAACAATTTTCCAAAACAAAAGGAAGTCACCACTTCATGTACATGTATTTTCGAAAAACATGAAAGGGCTGAAAATATTCATGAAATAGAGTTTTAAACTACAGCGACGGCTGGAATTTCGGAATAGAAAAATGCGTGGTATTAGTTATGCAAGGGGAAATGCTAATGACAGAAATTCAAATGACAGGGATTGACTTCCCGGACAACATAACAATCAGAGCATTAACCACACAGTGCCGATACAAGTAGCAGGGAGTTATCGAGTGTGAATCTATAAAACAGGAAGAAACGAAGACAAAAATAAAACTGGGGAATAAGAAAAATTTCAGAAACAGAACTAAATAGCAGAAATCTGATAAGATGGATGAAGGCACGGGCAATATCGGTACACATGACCATCTATTGAATGGACAATTATCATCAGCAGCAGCTGTTTAACGTCCCTCGTTGGATATACGCATTCTCGAAGATTCGCCAGACCTCTCTATTGTGGGCGTCTCGGAGCCAATGCTTTCTGAACTTATCTTACATTTTGTCGGCTCCGGTCTCTCGCACCATCTGGGGAGATCCGCGTTGCGAGTTATAATGTCCAGCAGTTGCCTACCGTTCTCTCAACAAGACCATCCTGTTTTCATAAAAGTTTTTTTGTTTATGAATTCTACGAAATCGTTTTCTCCTGTTTTTCTATGATGCATTGCGCTATCTTGTGGCCTCTCTACGTTATGATTCTTTCCTGTGTACGTTGCTCCATAGGTGACCATTGGGGGGGATGCATTGTTTGGGGGGGTTTTAGGACTAGTGTGATCTTCTTGGCATCATGGAGTGATTTTTCGCTTGATTTCTTCTTTTCGCGATCCGCCGTCATAGATAGATGTTGTGGCCTACTTTCTTGAGTTCTGCATCCTCGATTCTGATTGTTGTGTCTTTGTCTTTAACGTGTTCGTAGTACATGACATTCGTTTAATTTAATTTCATGTGGAGAGTAACTTTCTTGCTTTCTTCATTCAGTCTGTCTAGCATTACTTGGAGGTCACGAAGGTTCTCAGCAAAAAGGAACCATGCCAAAAGCACTGGAGTCAAGATTACAGGAGTTAGAGATAAGAGGAAGCCCTGCTGAGGTCTGTGAGAATACTGACGGAGCAGCGTCTAATGTAACAGACCAGAGAATTAATAACCAAGTAAAACTGATCGTGAAGAGAGGTTTGTTTTCGTTTCTAGAACTCGTGGATATAAACAGCGAAATAAATACCATCAAAAACTACCTACAATAAAAAAGAATCATATCCGACTGAAAATATACATGAAGAAACAAAAAAAATAGTGATGACAAAACTGAATTTCAACGACCGCTTCAGCTAGTTAAAGAGAAAACAGGGAATTAAATCAACAAATTGAAGAAAATAATGTCAGAGGACAATCAGTTGCTTCCATCTCTGAGAAACATGAACTGGAAAGGTTTGATGTTCAAAAGAAAAAAACTTGTAAACCACAAAAATGCTAAAGCAAAGTGGAAGATGAAACTGGAACAGAAATTAATTCGGGGCAGGTTATAGGAGTGCATGAAGGAACACAACAAAAACGCAGAGGGTATGATAAACATAAAAAAAGGTGATACGGGAAGCTGAAGGCGTACATAACAGAACTACCGATGTGTATTTAAGAAACAGATCCGCAAATTTAGAACTATGCAACGTGCACATGAAAAAATTATGGTTGGGCTCACATGGAGTGACCACAAGACAGCACAGTACATCAGGGAAAAGACAAGAGTCTGGGATATCATAAAATCCATTAAAAAACTCAAATGGCAGTGGGCTGGCCATGTTGCAAGAATGGAGGAGAACCGATGGACATAGCGACTCACGACATGGATCCCCAGAGATCACATGTGAAACCGAGGCCAGCAGAATATTAGATGGAGAGACGAGCTAGACAAATTCAGAAAGTGCTGGCTCCGCGACGCTCATGATAGAGAAATGTGGAGAATCCCTGGGGAAGGTATATGACCAATGACGGACGTTAAAAGACTGATGATGATGATGATGATGATGATGATAATGATGATGATGGAGAGAGAGAGAGGTATGATAATTGTATAGACAATTTGTTTGGAAACATATTTCGTTTGGCACCGGAATTAATCGAGAAGCAAATCGAAGCGCCAACCACGTAGGTAAATAAAGGAATGGAGAGCACCGAGCAGAACACAAGCCCAAGCCCACTAGGAAGCAGCCTTAACGTGACCCAACTCTCTTCTTTCGGAGATAATGGGAACACACGTATACATATGCACGTTTTTATGTCTACGACCACAGAGTAGAGAGATGGGTAGTCGCAAGTGCGTTATTTCGAACTCCTGCGTGTCGAAGGCGCTGTTGGGTCTAGTTTGTAAAGCAGAGTCGCGTTAAGACTGCTTCCTGATAGACTCTAGTTCTAGTCTTGCACGGCACTCTTTTTCCTTTTTCATTTACGTCGTCGCCTGTTCGATTTGCTACTCGATTAATTCCGGTGCCGAATGTTTCCAATTATCTCCATTTATCACATTCTGTCGGACACAAACTGTCTAATCTAATGGTATGTACAAAGTGTCAGTAAAATTGTAACAAATCTAATCATATATATATATATACTTTGCAAAGAAATAATGAATTCAGAAGCGCCAGGCAACGTTTGTATCCATGTGTTTTCGATTCAAAAGATTCACTTACCTGTTTCTTACGTGATAATTTTCAACTGAACAACCCGCATAGGAGATTCATTAATCATTCTTGAAATTTGAGATGCAGGGAGGAATGAGAATAACAACTTATTATTTATTGATACAAGTTAATAAAGAAGAATCTATCAGTGACACAGATAGATTACAGAAGTCTGAGGTATGATCCTTCAAACGTAGATCAAAATCTTTAGGTATGTTAAATATTTCAGAACTTGTTGTCAGGTTCATGATGAACAAAGCCTGATGGAAACACTAACTAAAAAAGGAAAATAGCAAGTCGAGATGATTACATAAAGTGAAGATTTTAAAAAGACTCCATCCACGTTGTTTTTCATAATAATAACGATACTGCTTAATTACGTCTTGCTAAAAATTGGATATACATCGATTTAGTAATTCACCAGAAAGAATCAATTATCTCATCTCAGTACAAAGAAATCCTGCAGTCTGCCTTAGATTGGTTGGTATTCCAGCCATACAGATAACCCAACTGTAAATGTCAGTATGTAAGAAATATTTGTGATGAGGGCGGCATGTTAGTTTTCCACATGTTATTACCTTTTTGCTGGGGTTGATCGCGTGGCTAGAAGCGTCCGCAGCTAAACGTATTTCTACACCAGTAATAAGATAAATTTGTAGTTGTGTTGGCGTGTTCATTTATGGTGTTGTTAAAAGCTAGCAGCGTGTGGTCTGATAATTGTACGTCGCAATTGTTGACGTCAGTCAGCATATCAGTAAATACTTGCAATATCTCTGAACATTCGGTATAAACCGACAAAAGAAATTCAGCATCCTAAGAATTTACATAATTTTCTTATTGTAATTGGCATGGGGAAAATAATGGGTCGTTTCTATCTTTTCCAGGAAAGGGGAAATACCGGCATCGTTGATTTTGTGTCCTAGAAAGTTGATTTCTTGTTGGCCGATTTATCATTTTATAGAATCCAATTACTCCTGTATTGTTTGAATCTTTCGTAGAAAAATGTGGTTTCTCTACTTCCTTTTCCTGACAAAAGAACGTGTAGCCCGGTTTTCTGAGTGATAGTACCGTTTGATGGTACTCTGATCTCCTGCAATGCCTCTTGAGCTCATGGTCAATCATGGCAATTCCCTGGCGACAATAAACCTTCATGGATCATCCGAGCAGCCGAGATCTTGACATTCCAGCTAGCTAACCGCAAGATTTTTTTTTTTGCATCTTTGTCTGGTACGAAGTTTTCAATGCTTTCGGATTTTGTGTCCCATCTTCAGTCATCCATTGTTGCAGACTGTGTCAGGCTTGCACTTTAGCGGCTGGAGCATTAGCTTGAGACAGTCGTTACCTGGCCAGTGAGACGGCAATTATCCATCCCGACCGTGGCATTCGAACTTATGTCAAGTAATCGAAACTTATAACTAGTAATCGTTGCTTCCTATGTTTTTTTCTGACACTGTCAGCGGTGACACTGAACTGACGTCTTTAGCGCACAAACCTGGGCGAGGCGTATAGAGACGTTGCAATGTCTGCAATACTTTCCTAAAGATGCTGAAAATGGGATATTTACTATTCAGTCATGTTTCTGATTTTTTTAATTTCTTTTTTATTATTTTTCCTTTTATTTCTTCTTGTTTATTTGGATTGCATCCAAGTTTCTGCGGGTATTCTATTCATTTATTACTATGGGGTTTTTGCTCTTTGTATAACCAACTTTGTTTGCATTGTGGATGAGGAGTGATCCGACATAATGTAGATTAAAATGACAATTGGAAGATGAAAAGAAAAAGCCTCAGGAGATAGGTATTACATCTCATTTTCTATGATTTTGTGGACGTATTTCGATGCATTTCGACGGGGGCCAGCCATCTTTTTCAGAGAAAAATATTTGCAGTGATTTACACAAAAAGTGCAGTGGCTTTTTAAAAAAAAGTACACAACCAATGCATTCTCTCATGAAGCTAAAACATGGAACCTAACCAAAAGACAGATCTGCAAACTGATAAGCATGTAACGCACACATGAGAGAATCATGCTCAACATGGAGAGATCACAAGACTGCACAGTTTATCAGGAAAAAGACGGGAGTCCGAGACATCACAGACTCTATTAAAAAAACTTAAATGGCAATGGGCAGGCCATGTTTCAAGAATGACAGACAACTGATGGACATCACAGGTCACAACATGGATCCTCAGAGATCACATGCGAAACCGAGGCCGACAGAATACAAGATGGAGAGATGAACTTGACAAATTCAGAAAATACTGGCTCCATGACGCCTGTGATGAGAATTGTGGCGGATCCTTGGGAAGGTCAATGTTCAACGATGGACGATAAAAGAATGATGATGATGATGATGATGATGATGATGATGATGCAGAAGAGAATATGAATACTTCTGTGTTGTTCTTAAAAGGGTATATTCGGGGAGTGTATATATATGGGGGCGGGGAATTAGGAGAAGGGGAGAAATATCCGAATGTTGGTTGTCAGGTAAGGGACAATTCATTTATTACTACGGGAATGCCTCTTTGATTCGTTCTAAGCCGCCGCTGTTCATATTGACCCCTTTATACGCGGCTTCTCCAAGGTGCCAATTTCCAAACCGACTCGCTCTCGGTGAGAAGGCCTGATTCGGGAGAGGACCAAAAAGCCTCCGTTGAACGCCCCCCCCCTACCCCTGTCCAGCGGATACCAGCGGTTCTGATTACTAAAATCCTTTTTTGTGTGTCTGCGGTCAATTTTTTTTTTTTTCATCGCACTTTAATCTATTCTGAGTCAAGAAGCCATCGTTCAGCAAATCTTTCAATGCCATTGATCAACAGTTTTTTTCCATTCATTCAACTACCTACAAAAATGGCGGCCTTCGCAAATGTGTCAATTAGATTTGAAGAGCCACAAACATTAGCTTCTGAAGTATTCCACTGCTGCTGCTGCTGCTGCTTTAACAATATGCCGTGGCGGTAGAGGCGTTGATTGGGAGTAGGGTCGGGGATGATTCGACAGCATCCTCATTCAGCAGCAAGAGGGTGATCGTGACCCACTTTTCCATTTGTAACCGGATCAGGCCGTCCATCCCCCACTACCACCACCACCACCACCAATGTCGATTTAATGCTGACACTGCAGTCATCACCTCAGATTTTTTTTTTTTTTGCACGAGCTAGCCATTTGCGACGGCTGTCTACGCCTCCCTTTCAAAGCCAGTCTTCTTTTTTATCTCACCATCGTTACCATTCTGTTCTACACACTTTTTCTTTACAACTCACTTCTTTTTATCAATTTTATATACCAATCTTTATACACCAAAACCATACATATGCTTGAATTCGTACGTACGTGTTTTCCATGAGAGCATGTGCGTTAATGTATACTAATATCTATTATAATTTCTAAAAGAAAAAATATCTAGTAACCAAGGTGTGCTGTTCATAATACATTTATTCATAGTACTTTGCAGTAAGTTGTCGACTTCTCTCAATGGTTTTACACCAACTTTTAGATCAAAATTTTTAAAAAGTTTGAGGTTTTCGTTCGATTTTAGCTTGAAGATTGTTTTCATAGTCTATAAACCAAGACCGATCACTTATTGGTATTACCTGAGCTGCAAAGAATTCTAATGATTTCTGTAATCTTCCGAGTACGTGAAACATATTTTTATTACACTTATGCGGCCAGTTATTACCCCATGATAGAGTAGTGACACCGTTTGGCTCCAGTTTATTTCGGTCATCTATGAGTTAGCCTTGAGGTTATACTAATTTTGTCTTCATTCTGACATAACTTTCGCAGAGTCGCGGCTATTGTTGTAGTAACCATGACTTTAATACCAATACCCTCTGACAGGCGTCAAGAACAATGAAAGGAGCAATATTACTGAGAAACTACCCAGACCAAGCCGGTTGGGTCACAAAAGTAGTCTTTATACACTTGTTAAAATACACAATGATAACAGGATAACAAGGAACACCTTAGTGAGATAAAGAAATATTTGAATATCATTAACAACACTAGCTTACCAATGCTGTCCGAAAATGTACGTGAATATGAATATATATATATATATATATATATATATATATATATATATATATATATATATATATATAAATTAATATAAATGTATAATGTGTACTGTAGAGAGTGAGACAAACTCGGGAATGAGGTGTTTGGAGGTAAGGTTTATTACTACTTATAAGTAAATTGTCCATACATGTTTTGGGATTCTTCCCATCATCAGTGGTGTGTGTTGTGCGGGTATGTATTAAAATTTCCCATGTTTACTTATA
Organism: Thysanoteuthis rhombus; assembly: GCA_963457665.1. Taxonomy (NCBI): domain Eukaryota; kingdom Metazoa; phylum Mollusca; class Cephalopoda; order Oegopsida; family Thysanoteuthidae; genus Thysanoteuthis; species Thysanoteuthis major. The sequence goes on from OY735204.1 coordinate 56,823,982, forward strand.
TTTAATATAATGTTTATATATATATATATATATATATATATATATATATATATATATATATATATATATATATAAACATTATTTTAAATATAAGTAGGTTTGTAAACCGAGATTACGTAAAGTAGGTCGAATTTTTTTTTTTGTTTGTTTACAATGACATCCTTAAAGGAGTTAAAGGTGTATGAAATCCAGAATAACATTGCGCTGATTTTTCCATAAGTTTAGGTGTCAGAATAGTTACATGTTAGTTAAACTGGCATTAAATATCAAAAGGTTTGTTGACAGAGGTTACGTAAAATAAGAGGTCAGTGATATCGGATTTTCTCAGTTCACGATCTCATCCTTGAAGGTATAAAAATCCTGGTACATTTTAATGCAAAAATGACTTGACTAATTAATGCTTCATTCTTTAAGTTGATTCGAAGGACTTATTGTACGTGTGCTCTGTAAGATGTTGAATGGTTAAAATAAACGTCGTCTATCAACTTATAACACTGTGAAAGGTGACTACGCTGTTTGATTTATTTCAAAATTATTCATAAAAATATTGATAGGTCGGATTCCAAATCAATTTCAATGACTTTGGAGAATAGCGCTCGATTGAGCACAAACGGATATATATATATATATATATATATATATATATATATATATATATATATATATATATATAATTGAGTCATCCACAGACAGTCGTTTCGTTGTATTACAACTTTTCAGTGTGGCTGCAGACTATCCATAATCCCATCCAGTTTTTAATACTTTTTCAACTTTCTTTGAATGTGGGATTTTACGACGTTATCAGAAAATAAAATTTTATCTTCACTTTTTTACTACGTCATCACGTAGTGATGTAGAACACTGAGACAGTGTACAAACGCTCGTCATGTGTGGGCATGGATTGACATAACTCAGTCAATGATACATATATTCCCATATGTATCGTTATTGACGAGCATGCGTAAAAAGGGTTACATTATAGTTATTAAGTTATTAAGCTCTGCGTATAATTAGAGGGTATTAACCAGGGTAGCCAAGTCCAGAATTACCACACTACGCATCGGTATATACTACTGCCACAGTAATATCACCAGAATCCACCACACTGTGTCGTTCGTCAAACAAATTAGGCTGTCACAGATGATAATTCCAAGTGAGCTGGCCAGTTTACTGCTGTCAGCAAGTTGTGTGTGCTACATTCCTGGTAGATGAGACAGGTGATATCCATTTGGAAGCCACGACAAAGCACTATGAAATCTCGTCAGCTGTGATGATAAATGCTCCCGAGTCTGTAATTGCTGTTTACCGTGGATATGGGAGCATGGGACAGACAGCTTCCTTTGTGGGGAGTACAGCTTTGCAACTTCTTCACACCCATTTTCTGTGGCGGGTTTCCTCACGGGTCATGAACAACACCTCACCATGCAGCATTTCTCTCTATCGTGGGAGTTTCCATACTTTTCAACAGAAATTTGATGAGATTGGTCTTGTTGGAATGATTGCTCAGACATTTTTTTTACTCTGCTGGATATTGTGTCTCAGTGCAGGGTTATTGTGCTAGGGGAGTGGTGTTTGCACCCGGTTCAATCAGTCAGTATCTTCGATCGAATTATGGCGTTAGACATAATGCAAAAAACATCAATCCTCTCACCTTGTTCCACCATCGTGGAAAACCTGTGTCAAGGCCAACTCTGCCACCATTTTTTGTGTGTGGGGGTGAGTCAGACTCATGTCGTCACTGATGGAAATAGATGGGGTTAGGATATCTTCTGAATGAGACATTTTCTTTCGAAGCTCTTGGGCAAGTGCAGTCCTATTTGCTTATCTTATCAACATTTGTCAGTGCCCATGGCTGTGGACTCAGTGGGTAGGCAAGGCCATCCTACGTATTAATCCAGTGATTTCTTTCCATGTGCTGACATGGCAAACTGACTTGAGAAATTGTTTGGTCACCTTGTCATATGACGGGTCCTGGACTAACCTCGTTTGCTTGAATACCTGGTGGGCCTCTTCTCTTATCTTGAGAACTGTCAAAAGATCCCAGGTCACATCAGGTGGAATCATGGTGTCACTGAAGAGGCTATCCAGATCGCTCTTATCAGGGGAAATAGTATTGAACCACTTAGTCCTTGGTTCAGATCTGATATTGGTACCACCCAAGGTAGCAAAGTCTTACGTTACTATTTTACTTGTTACACCAACAGAAGTAAAATAATGCATGAAAACTTTTAGATGATTCTTACAGGATACCTGTTTTTTTACCTATCACGATCATGAGTATCCGCATGGTCATTATGAATATAACATCCAAACACATCTGCTATGAATGGTTTACAAAATGGATGCTTGTGTTAATTATACATATTTTTGCATTTATTTGTGCTTGTTTTTCAATTCCAGTGACTTTGTTTTCGGTCTGTTCCTGGCAGCTTGTTCGCTCATGATCATTTACTTACAGGCGAGTCAAGTACTGGTATTGCACTAGACTTGTCTCATATTTACAGTAGAGATGCTAACGTTACTCTCAATATATTGTTGATGTACGTGTTAAGATGCTTAGTTAGTTGAGATTAGTTAATATGAATTTGACCCTTTATCAATGTTCGTTTTAGCTTTTAGGTTGTACTTTTTTTTCTGTCTTCAGTACGGGACCGAAGTACTGATATATTGATTCAGGTTTTCTATCGAAGTCGCTGGTGGAAACTGACTGAAGGTAACCACTGGTGTATAAGCAAGTGACAGCCCACAGCCTAAGTGACTAATGTTTTGATGAAATAGATAAGTTTGTTACAGGACACACTGTTAGGCCTTAGAGGAATCTGTTTGGGGTCGCTCAGATTCGAAATCATGGACCAGTTTGGGAACTGACAGAAGACATTCCTGGAGGACAGATTTTGGCAATATATTACTACAGAAGATGTAGCAGTATCTGAACCATCATAAAAGTTCCTGATCACACCTTTGAAAAAAAAAAGCATCTGTGGTTCTGCTGAAAAAAAAAAAAGAATCTTGGAGTACAGCCCGACATGCCCCATGTACATCTAGAATTTATGACGCAGAGAGCACATCTTTTTCAACCTGAAAAAATCCCAATATAAGAGAGAACCACTGGTACAGTGTCGAGAATAGCGACTTGAGGGAAAGATAAGAAGTATTACCACAAAGAAAATGGTCGACAGAATCCTTGCTGTTAACCCTGTATCAGCTGAAATGGATTGCCTCAGATAATAATATAGGCTATACACCAAAGAGGAGGTTCCCAACGCAATAAAGATTATATATACGTATAAAGCTGCTCTAAATTAGTCACACAATGACAGTTCTTGAGATAGTAGAAGAGGCCTACCAGATATTGAAGCAAACAAAGTTGGATCAGGATCTAACTTATGTGAAATTCCATGACAAGTTCACTTGGGGACAGAACCGATGACAGCCTAATTGGCTTAGAGGCCTTAACAGGCGGCGACCCAGTCAGTGCATTCGCTGATCAAAGGAAGCTGAATGCCCTCTGCCTGGCGAGAAAGGATACCAACTGTGGCAGTCGTGGAACGAGAGCGATGAGCTCTTCCAGAAAACTGAGCTATTCACTGGTCGTATGTTGCAAATAGCAACACTAGTGAGGTGAAAGAATTACACAATCAGCCTTTTTTGCACCAGCCGGGTCAAGTCAGCTGCTAATATGTATAGACCGTCTCTTTACGCATGTTCAATGAGCCAACTGCAGTCTGTAAGTGTTGTCTGCAGGCTAACATCTTGTGATCTTGGGGTCGCGAACATGCAAGTGTCTGCGTCCACACATACGCGAAGCTGCGCGTGCCTGACAAACGGACCGTCATGCAGGGACATATGCTGGTTACTGACCTGCAGTAACCAAAAACTGCAGAATGATCAAGAACCAGACTTTGAACTAGGTGAGTCAGAGAGACGAGCAGTTTAATGGTTGACACAGTGGGGCGATTCTGGTGATATCTCTGTGGTAGTGGTACTAAGATACATTGATGTATAGAATGGTAATTTGGGACTTGGTTACCTTTATTGATACCATCCAAGCACACACACACAACTTAATAACAATAATGTAAACTTTTTTCTCGTATACTCATCACTAGCGATATATATATATACATATATATATATATATATATATATATATATATATACACATATATATACACACACACACACACACATATATATATATATATATATATATATATATATATATATATATATATATATAGAATCATATGTATCATTGACTAAATAATCTCAATGATGTTTTCAATATCCAATTAGTTCTTTACATTACTTAGGTATTCCTATTACCCTGTCATCATTCTGAATTTAAAGTTTTGCGACTTGATTTACTCTGGTCTATGAAGTATCTCAGTAATAATGCCTATTCCATAGCTCCAGGCGCCTGACTCAGGGCATGGGCATGAAAGTCATCGTGACGACAACTAAGCTGCCACCCCCAAAAGGTTATCATATCATAATATTTCCCACACACATGGAAGATTAAAAAGATCATTACTAGACTTTACTACCTCAAGTGATGCCAATTAGTGATTTCTTTTCGGTCTGGTCCCATGGACTAATTGGATATATTAAGGGAATAAAATTGATGGAAAATACGTAAGTAACCTTAGAATTGCTGACGACATCACCGTTTTAGTTCCAAACCTTCAGGGCCTCCAAAAATGCTAGACTAACTGAATGAAAATGCAAAAAGTAGGTTTTCACATGAACTCCAGTAAAGCTAATGTCATATGCAAGAAATATGTTACGGATAACGACCAAAACTGAAAATGCAAAGCTAAAGAAAGTGGATCAAGACATTGGAGAAGAAATCTCCATGGAATTCCTGACAGAAAAAAATGAATTTGAACAAAGAATCATTGTTGACATGTTTTCGACTGAACAAGCTTAACCTTCGAGACCAAGAAGATCCCATTAGCTTTGAAAAAGTGGGTCTCCAACCATGGTGTCCTCCCGATAGTCACTTACGGAGCTGAAATATGAAACTTAATCTAGGGATTGGCTCTCAAACTAAGAACCATGCCACATGCTCAAGGGAGAACCACGCTTTAGTATTGTAACAAAGCTCAGTATATCAGAGGGCAATCAGGGAACAGAGATATCATATTGAATAATAACATTAAAAAACTCAGCTCACGCTGCAAGAATGTCTGACGACCGCTGGACATCATGACTCACAACATGGATACCAATTATATGTGAAATTGAGTCTGACAAAAAATAAAATGACGAGACGATTCAAAAAAAGTTCAGAAGGTATCGATTCTGTGACGCCCAGGATCAAGGGATCTCATGGATCAAGAGGAAGGTCTACTTCTAAAAATGGACGTTAAAAGGGAGACAATGATCGCTTTGTGCTAAATTGATACATTGATTGAAGAAAGTAAGAAGGGTGTATAACCAATGCATCCTCCCAATAGTCACTTATGAAGCTGAAACATGGAACCTAACCCCGAAAATTGAGAATTATGCAGCGTGCACGTGAAAGAATTACGCTAGGTCCCACATAGAGAGACCACGGGTCAGCAAAGATCATCCAGGAAAAGACAAAAGTCAGGGACATCATAGGATCCATTGAAACTTTCAAATGACCGTTGGTTGGCCATGTTGCAAGAATGGCGGACAACCGATGGACATCGCCACTCACGACATGGATCCCCCGAGGTCACATGCAGAACCGAGGCCAGCAGAATATTAGATAGAGAGACGAGCTAGACAAATTCAGGAAATACTGGCTCCGTGACACCCATGATAGAGAAGTATGGCGAATCCTGGGGAAGATCTACGTCCAACGACGGACATAGAAAGACTAATGATGATGATGATGATGATGATGACTAAGCCGACGCTTTGACACTGGTGGATAAAAATCAGATCCAAATATTTATTGATATTTACTTCTGCATTCAAAGTATATCAGTTTCTTGTAGTGAAATACTTTAGAGTTGTCTCTTTTTGAACTTGACATTTCAATTCACATAAATAAATGAGATCACAAGACAGCATAACATATGAGAGGGAAAACAGGAGTCTGAGCCACCATAAATCCATTAGAAAACTCAAATGGCGACGGGCTGGACATGTTCCAAGAATGCCAGGCAACTGATTGACATCACGACTCACAGAGATCACATGCGAATTCGAGGCCAGCAGAGTACAACATGGAAAGACGAATTAGACAAACTCAGGAAGTATTGGCTCCGCGATGCCCATAATAGAGAAGTCTGGTGAATCTAGTGGGAAGCTCTACGTCCAACAATGGAGCATAAAAGACTGATGATGATGATGATGATGATGATGATGATGATGATGATGATGATGATGATGATGATGATGATGATGCACAAATATGCTCCCAAACTCATATTTATTTTTTAGTGCATTCTTTCTATCCCTTTCCTTCCTTAAACTGAAATACCTCCCCCTCATCTCTCTTTCCTGGTATCAAGTTAACTTGGGGTGATATTTGTTTTTCTTCCATTTCCCCTGCAAGTGCTGGCATGTAGAAACTAGGATGACCAAGAACTAATATTTCAAGCTTGGCTGTGCTAAGGTCGAAATCCCTAGCTTCATTAAAATTTTAAAAGTTTTCAAAACAGAATTAATTTCTCCATGCAATATCAATCCAAAATTACGTCTCATTTCAACTACTTTATTAATAGTGTAATTAATTTCACCGAAACGAAAAATGAATTATATATATATATATATATATATATATATATATATATATATACACACACAGAATATGTGGTACAAATCAGGCTAGTAGTATAAGATAATATAATAATATATCAATAATATAAAGCCATTACTGAAATGTAATGGATTTATTTCATAGAGTGCTCGATACATACAACTTTTTACTCTTGAAGTTAAGTTGTTTTATTCGCCTGTTGAGGCCCGAACAGGGCAGAAACATGAGCTAGTTTGTGTAGCGAATCCACATTCTACTGTATATATATATATATATATATATATATATATATATATATATATATATATATATATATATATGTATATATATATATATGTATATATATATATATATACTTGTTATCATATGAAAATAATATTTTCCATAACAGAAATTTAATGTTTACAAAAAAGATACCGAGAAGTCGAAAACGTGAGTTGACTCGAGATGACGTCATGAAATCACCCTTTCTATTCCACTGACACTGTTATTCATTCTGAAATGCACACATCTTGAACTCAAGATCTGACTAATCGCGATAATCAAGTCCACTCTGTTGGAGATTGACAATAATTTCCAAAGCTTAATCAAAAGCTAAGTGCCTAGATGTCTGTCTTTGCGCGAACTAATTTACCGCTATTAATCCGAAGTCATACCACCTGTCGAGTAGTGAGGCCCCACTCCGGTATGTATCAATTTACTCATACATGTCCGCCGTAATGAAAAACACATGCGCTGGACAACGCTGACAGTGTGTTTCTTTTTTGGATGGTATTTTAACTGATAGAGAGTAAATCCAATACATTCTAACAATTTTCCTCAAAGTATATAAACACACACACACACACACACACATTTACCTTATGAGAACTTATATATACGAACTTGTCAAGCATCAGAGGGCATATTCATAAACAGACATTAACTTACAGCCTTATGTGTGCGGTGTGTGGACTTATTCATGTACTCGTATATAACTTGACGTGTACATATACAATTTCACGTAGATAAAAAGAAGCATCAAGCCATGTGATCATGTGCACAGAAATTTATATGGTTGAGATTGGAATAAAGGGGTAACACCGGATACCGTATCAAAAAAAAAAAAGTTTTCAGAAGAGCGTTTTGTGCTTTCAATCAATAGGACCTTCGTTACCATTACAAAAGTGCCAGTTTTAGGGATTAAAAAAATTAGGTTTTACGAGTTGGGGTCTATTTACAATGTAACTAGAAGGCTAAACTGACTTCAATTTTGCTTTTCTTATGAAAGTACCACTCACATAGATATATCCCCTTTGCTACAGTTTTATTTTCTATGAAATCTCTTATTTCTTTTTTATCAACATCATGCAACTTGCGCCATTTTCAGCTTGGTGTCTGCGTTGGTTCAAAAATGTTTACACTCCTGGACAAACGGTGGAGCGGTCACTGTCCCCTAAATTTGGTGAGGGTTATTCTTGTCCAACTGTCCATGACTGAAGTGTATACTGAAACCCGTATGGTCATATGATAACAATTCATCATGAGAAGAGCTAATCACCTAAGTATAAACATTTGAAAGCATCTCTTGTAAAACGATCATCGTCAGAGTCAGATTATCTTGCTTGTTATTGCAAACCAGGGTTCGTTTATTTCTATGATTTCTTTGATTGATAATCGAGTGAATCAAATCTTTTTTTCTCCGAGAGAAAATCGTAAAATATTCGAAATGTATAGAAAGAGTTAAAATTATTAGATTGTGAAAAAACTACAGAACTATATAAAATGTTTTCCAGTTTGGACACTCGAATTTTACGTGTATTTAACAAATGATAAATAAATTTAGCTCAGTGAAGAATTTTACTTGTTGGACTCTTGTATGCGTGAGATCAGCATAACGTACAAACGACGTATGCCAGATTTTAACATATTCAAAAACTGAAAATCGAGCAACATCAACAGTTATTCCCTGATCTCGGTAATAGTTAGAAGTACACTTCAAAGTATAATATTATCTAGTTCCTCTTGAGTGCAGCTAGGTTAACAATTAGGTCTGCACTTATGACACGGGCCAAGTGTTTTGTTATCTAAACGAAGCTGCTAAAGTTTCGGAAAGAGAATTATCAACGAATGATATGTTTATGGTCATGAAGGAATTCAAAATGTTATTTTGGTTAAGTGGTTTCTACTGCGAAAATAGTCAGAGGATAGTGGACATCAAAACTCACGACATGGATCCCCCGAGGTCACATACGCAACCGAGGCCGGCAGAGTGTTAGATTGCGAGACGAGCAAGACAAGTTCAGGAAGTACTGGCTCCGCGACGCCCATGATAGAGAAGTATGGCAAATCCTGGGGAAGGTCTATGTCCAACGACGGACGTTAAAAGACTGATGATGATGATGATGAGGGAAAGGTAAATGTTTCTGGCGAAACCCGATAAAAGCTGACGGCTTAGAAAGAAAGATTCGTTCGTCAAATCGTTATTTAGTGCCAGGGCTGTCTGTCTTCTTTTTCCAGGAAAATGAAGAACAACCAACTGTGAGCTGTGAATCGACAATTTATAACTACCGGTGCCAATATATTCAGGACTATAGGCCTTCCGTATTTCTTCGCGTGCGCATTGTCTATTGATGAAGCAAGCTGATTCTTCGATTTGGGTAGAAATTGAACTTTTATTATACTAGTATCAATACCCGTTTGAAGTGGCTTGACTTCTGTAAGGATTTCAATGGGCCCTACTGATGTGAAACCGAATACCATCAGGGGCCTTGAACACAAGCAGTGATTTTTGTAGAATAGGTGATTCCTACCAAGCGTTGGCGATTCGTTTCCAGTTGAAATATTCTTCTAGCCCCCGTAAACAAATGATCCAATCAGCACACCTAAAATCTAGGGTACAACCGAAGAAAAGGTTATACAATACTTTCCCTAAAGGGCTAGAACGACACGTAAGAATCTGTAGACTTCAGAACACCAATGTACCGCACTTCCACCACTCGTTTGCTACGATGGGGTCAAGAAGTAGTAGCGTGTGCCGGTTAGACTGACGTCGCTCTCAATAAACGAGAAATACCAACCGGCAAGGGGTCCGAATGAAGAGAAGTAAACGAGTTGATAGGTTAAAAGTCCTCTGGAGACGGGCAATGCAATTACAGTGAAACGCACGTGTAGAAATCTTCAGAAGTTGCACAAAATCTTACTCGGCAGCATTTTCGCAAAAATGAAATATTTCAGTTCTGCTGTTCAGCAACTTTCGAATATCTCCCGAAATAGTTACATCTGTGCCGTAAATTCTTCACGTAAATGTTCAGTTCAAGGCCATATTCTTCAATCATTCACCACGAGTTCTCTCCATGCTAAAAATGTTGACTCATAAATGGGTTCGCCCGGGAGACGTTTCTCAAAACCTTATCTATTAAATTCAGTCTCTATTCATAAGCATTTGGAAGTTTTCTTTAGGCAGAAATATAAAAATAAAGTGGGATAATCTGATAAGTGGTAAGAAAGCCAAAATGCAGTGTTCAGAAAATTTCAGCTGGAATATCAGGGAATGCAACATTTAGATCATATATCGAGAGGAGAAATCTCGAGAAAATTGTTCATATTTTACTGCTTACCACCGGCATTTTATCCCAGTCTACTTTTCGACTATGTATCTTCGCGTTGACTGTTTTCTTGGTTATTAATACTCGTGTTTTTTCTGTTACCTATACCAATTACATGACTTTACCTCTGGTTTCAGTGCAAAAACCATATATTTGAACAATGATATTGAGGCCAGATGTTTTCTAGCGGAAAGAATACATAGTTTTTAAAATATTCTATTACAGCGTTGAGGTTTGGAACTATACTCAGAGATAGAGAAACTTTTCAAGTGTTCTATCGTTGGTCACCAGTTGAAACTAATGATTCAATTTTTTATGATAATAATGACTTCTACAGAGCATATTGGGTTTGAAATCGATACAAATATGTTTAGGAATAGTAGTAAAGTGATATGGATGATCTGTACGAAGTCCCCGTTGCTGTAACCTTCATAACCAAGTGGTGAAACTGATAAATTCTGGGGAATATGTTTAATGAAGTAAACATAATACTTGTTTCAGTTTTGCAAAGAAAAAATAAATAACCAAGGCTGGGGTTCGATCTCATGAACTCTATTATTTTCCCTGCTGTGAAAAAGTTTCAACAAAGCATTTTCGCGCGTGCATTTGTAAGTTGGCAAAGTATCTGGGTTTTTCAAGCAAAGAAAATAAAAATGCATCATAACATCGTAGTCCAACAGTAATCACAAATATTCTTTATATGCGAATAATAAGCAACAAACAAGTATAGATGTTCACACAACTTATCTAGTCCTACTCAGAATCAAATAAAATGATAAGTTTAGATAGAATAGAGGTGGAGAAGTTTGGACAGTTTGTTGCATGGAGTGTCTATTTGTCTTGAAAATCAGCATACAAAATTTTGCTGGGCAGTGGGGTCCCCATCAGAATGCAGCCTTTAGTTCAAGAGTCAAGTGTAATATCTGTTCGCAGTACATTGTTCGGTGACTTTGGTGCAATATTGAGGCCGGTTATGACTTACTGGGGATCGGTATTGCTAAGCGCAGGAGGTCTATGATTGGTCCTGTGACCTAAAGAAATAAATCTGCCGATTCTCGCGGGAGCAGTACGCCCTGGGACAGCACCATCCCATTGAACCGAAAAGGTTGGGTAGGGCTTGCCCCTGACGTATTTGCAACATTAGTGGCGGGGACTTTCCCGTTTACATAACCCCACATTAAAAACGACCTTATGTCACATCTTGCTCTTGTGAGAAAGCTGGTAAATAGGAAAGTGAAGTATCTGTTCTTTTTACGTCATCAAAACAGCATCCACTTCCAATTTTTCATTTTAGATTATACTGTATTTTCGATTGTACTTTAATTGCTTTTTTTTCATGAATTTTAATTTTATTTTCAATTGATAAAAACGAAAGACGATAATGATTTACCGCCAATGAAAACCATATAACATAGCATTCACGTTTTCAGTTGTAAACGTTTTTGTTTTTTGTTTTTTATTGCTTTTCTTTCATCAATTCTCTCATTTTTTTTTTCATGTGTGCGTGTCGTTTTTAACATCGAGAGAGCTGGGACGTGAAACTTTATAATTAACAATTGGGACCAAATACAACCATGACAAAGGTTTTAATTGAAAACAGAATGTTCAGGTACGTAGCTGGAGAGTTGGGGGGGCTTATAGTGTAGTGGTTCCCAACCTGGGGACCTCAGACATTTCAAAGGCCTAGGGTCTGTGACCTTGATGAGGGGGCAGAATTTTCAAGAGCCAAGTTAGAGATCTGAAGGCACGGAAAGTGGGGCCTCCTCCAACATTTTGTGGGATTTATTGTATAATCTTAGTAGAAATAAACGAACTATAATTCATAAGACTTAGGAGGGACTCTTCCATTTTAAATCACCTGCTCCTTTAGCTACACCCCAGGGAAAGTTAGTGCTGTGTTACATTGGCATGAGAGGAACAGGTACCACATTTTGATCTGAAAGGCTGCCATAGGCAGATTCAGATTGAGACTCCACTACTTATAGTGCCCATATGATTAATTATTTTTTCATTGAAAATATCAAAATTATAAAATTAAAACCATTTACGAAATGTATGCGCATATATATATATATATATATATATATATATATATATATATATATATGTATTTCTTTACTTACTTTCTACGCTATATGAGGAAGGGGGATTGTTTCCTACTTTGAGGGGTTACAGAACTGCTACTTAGTATCTTTAAGAACCAAAATTGGACACATTTGATATTGAACAAAACTATCCCGAAGGAAAGAAAGATTTCAAAAAAAATTTTTTCTAAAAGAAAACTTACAAAAGATAACAATCCCTTACACACGAATGGTACGATTTGACACAAAACAGACGTGAAAAATAGATAAAAATATGTACATTAATCGATTTTCCTGCAAGCTGAGTCGAATAACGGATTTCAAGTTATTTGATTATCAAGTTTCCGGAGCTACCTAATTTAGACCCCAAACTATACTAACATGGCCTCGTGTGGCAGAAGACATCTGGCAACCCCAATGGTAGAAGGGTGTAGTGTAAGATCCCTCACTAATAACGATACTTCTGACTCAATAGTGAAATCTTTTAATCCGAGCCTCATTCAAATACCTACTCCAAACATAGGCACGGGTCGAGGTCAAGTTTAGAAGATATTACCGATTGAGAGGGGGGTTAGGGTTAGAAGGGTTAGACTATATATGGGGCTTGGATTACCCCTCCCCATCCCCGGTATATGTATGGAACTGGAATTAGCCCTCCTAATATATTCATGATTTGGAATTCATACTTCTCCGAACCGAACAAGAATTCAAGTGGTCGAGATTAACGCACACATACCCACTCCAAAATGGAAATCGGATTCGATAAATTGGCATGGTTCTGGATTAGGTTCGTTTCTTCGTACTTACCATGTTATGAATTTACAAGCAAGTAAAAACATTTTGGTTACGAGTCGGTTTAGTGAACCAGAGTATTGTTTCAATGGAAATGTATTTCTTCTTCTTTTTCTACTATTTATTTTCAAAAAATAGCAGAAAAAATAATAAAAATGTTCTTTCTCTCTATAAACTTGATTTGGGTAGTTTGATAAAAGAGCAGAAAATGAAGTTAGTTTACTAAAGTGGTACGAAAAGGGAGGCGGAACGGGTTGTTGGGTAGTTTATAAGAGAATAGGGAAAGAAAAGGGAAACGAAATTTAACCAGGAATCGAAAGATTTGTGGAGAGAGAAAGGAAAAATAGTTTTATACAAAGGAGGGGAGAGAGGGGAGAGAAAAGGGAACAGTAGTTATTAAGAGGGCATGAAAGTGGTTGGTTGTTTAAATCGAGGGTAAGATGATAGGGGAGGAAAGAAAGTTTGATAATGTCTGGGTGAGTGGGAAGAGTGAGAGACAGAAAGAAAGTTAGGTAGCTTGATAAAAGAGTTGGAAAAGAGTGCAGAAAAGAGGGTCGGGTAGTATGATCAGAGGGTGAAGAGAGAGAGAGAGGACAGAAAGGTCAGGTTGTTCACTAAAGGGTATATTGAAAATCTGAAGGGATAAGGATTAGAATGATGAGATGAACACCATAGAATTTCCAAGAGTCGAGTAAGTACGGTATTGATACACGATGTTAAAACATTTTTATGGTCAATAATTGAAGAAAACGTTTAGAAAAATCATACGCTTTTACATTGAGACAAGATCATATCAAAACTATTTGAAAAGTAAGCTTTTATGAACATAATTTTCTCTATATTCGTTCTCCTTTCCTTTATTGTTGACTATCTGAAAATGGCCAGGATAGTCTTGATCAGAAAAGCTTTAGGTCCACAAATGCTCAAGTAGTGTAACAATCAAACATCTAAATTACTTATGTGTATGTAGACTTCGTCACTGATTCCTCTGTGAATTACAAAATATGGCTCAATTGGTGTCGATAATTTTTATTTGACATCTCAGAAATTGGAACAGTTCTTTTGGTTCCACCAAAGAATTAACAAATGTTCAGCTTTCAAAGTATTTTTTGGAAAAAACCCACCCCCAAATTATCCTTTCAATACTTGAATTTATTTAGCAAGAATAAACATTTTCGAAAGTTGCGCTAAGAACAGGGGGGCAGAGGCAGGGCAGCCGTCCCTGGACGCATGTGTGGAAGGGTGCAAAATTTTCTCTGTTAATCAATAATTATGCCCTCCCCTAGAATATCTCACAACTGTCACAGCGTTGTCTTTGCACACCCCCCCACCTCGTGTACAGGGGATGCTCGCAACGCTACTGCAGGATTTTAACGTCAAACTTGCTAAGAAGGAAGGAAACCAGACGTCGAGTTCTTCCCAAAGTAGTCAATTGAAAAATCCATGGTATATCCGCAGTTAAAATAAATACACTTGGATAGATAATTACAATACATTACTGAATTCGTCCTAATAAAGGAAAGTGCATTTTTGCAGATGTCTCTATGGCTTACAAGATGCTGACTCATACATTTCTTGGTTAACACATGTGAACTGTTCAAAATATAAGAGAGAGAAGTTGTTTATTTACTTTTATTAGGAAATTTTTCCCAGAAGACTTTGACGGTGCTTACGAAGCCCCAAACCCCAAACCCTAGTACGTCTCCCCGGTCAGAATTTTGAAAAAAAAAAAACATAGAGAGCTATTTGTTTTTTATCTTTTTCTTCCTTATTGTAAACTAAGCTAGTTGAGCACATTAAATTCATTTAAATTTATTTACTTGTATACTTGTTTCAGTTTTTATTATCAAGGAGAAAGGTGCAGAAAAGAGAAAAGTTAACTAACAGAAATGGTGAAGTGAAAAAGAGAAAGAGGCCCAAGTCGAATTTAGAAGATAATGTGCTTGCAGGATCATCACAAATTCCAGGACGACCTTTCGGCAATTTTCATGACTGGTCACTCTGTCAGCAAGCCTTTTGTTCCCTCTAAGTAGCATTAAGTATGACATATTGACCGACAAAAATCTAAAATTCATTAGGGGACATGTTCTTTGTTCTGTGAATATTCTGCGATACCTTCAAAAGATATCTGAGGTAGGAATGCTTGAAATGTGTGCCAACATTTCACTGTATTTTCTCAACTGACGATCAAGGAAAATAGATGAAAGAAATGACATTCTTGATGCCCGTTTATAACATTCCTCCCGACAAGATAAAAATGTAAATATTTTCATTCTTTTTCATTACTGTAGTCATTCATTTTTCTAAACGTAAACTCATAAAAAACATTAAAGGTTAAATCGAATATAACTTCAGTGTCACTCACTCCAAAGTATTTAACTCCCAAAACTTCGAGAAACGCGTAAAGTGACCTTGTAAAGGCCGATTTCAACAGTTACTAGATATAAATCACCTATCCCCCAAAAGAACCATTGTTGTTATATGTCAAAAACTGTTTATTGTCTAAATATGATCCAAGTATTCCCCTTTGTAGAGCATATCACAAAAGGATATAGTTTTAAAGGTCGGCGGAATTCATCAGGCCAAATAAACTTCCTGGAATTATTTAAAATCTTCTAAAAACACCCCAAAATAATGGTTTGCATTTTATTATAATTCTAACGTACTATTTTACAATTCATTTAATTCTAAACATTTTGGAATGATGATTCACTCTCCTATCTCAGGTCGACTTATCTTATCACTGGAACTACAGATAAAGGAGTTGAAATGTGATTTATACTTTTTGAATAGTATTGTATAGAGAAATGAATTCTGTTTTGTCTACCTTATAGATTTTAATAAAGCCAGGGGTTCGACCCCAGTGCCACCATGTTTGTCTTGTTTCTTTTCCAAAGTCTGATGAAATATTCGGAAACTTTACGGTCAGGGGCAGAGAAATTATGAAAATTTGTTGACCAAAAATGTCCTTAAAATC
This sequence comes from Thysanoteuthis rhombus, assembly GCA_963457665.1. Classification (NCBI taxonomy): domain Eukaryota; kingdom Metazoa; phylum Mollusca; class Cephalopoda; order Oegopsida; family Thysanoteuthidae; genus Thysanoteuthis; species Thysanoteuthis major. The sequence continues at coordinate 56,840,158 of OY735204.1, forward strand.
CCCCCCCCCAATTATGTAAGACAAATTTATCTTAATATAAATTGTTTGAAACGGAATCATTAGTTGGTGGGCCAGTTAAATATGGAGACGTTATTCTGTCTCTCCGGAGCCAGAGAACGGTCAGTCCCAAGTGTCTGATCGGCTTTAAATAAATGGGTGAATTTGTTAACGGGGAGGGATGCAGGTGTACACATGTATGTACCAACAGCAGTATTATTCATTTCATGTCGTGCCCAACTCCATTTTTGTCTTTTAGTCACGTATGATATCTTCTACGTTGATCTATCTCTAAGAGTTATTCATGGCATTGTTCTTAGGGTTGTTCTTTGTGAGACTCTGAGTCAGTTTTCAAATGATTTTGTTGGTTTCGCACTCGTATGCCATCTCTGGTATTAAACATCTATAGTGCACTATACATTTTGAGCATATTTCAACACGCCTCTATCTTTAGTAAATGGTTTCCAACCAATCGTTATAGGTTGTTTTATTTCACTTTCATGGTCTCCCTCAAATTTTATCAACTGTCCTTAGTAGATGTATTCTTCAACCACTTTCAGATCTTTCTCCTTCATTCTTATGGTCGTTCTTTGGGCGTTATTATTGAACATTACCTTTGCCTTACTTTTGTTCATATTTAATCTTCCTTTGGGGTTATCTCTTTTCAGATCACTCAGTGTGTTTTGTAACTTGTCTGTAACTTCTGATATTTGGACAGTATCGTCAGAAAATCGTAGCTGGTTCAAATATTATCTTTCTATGTTTATTCCGTATCCTCCCCATTCACTTTCAACGCTTGCTGCAAATATCTTAATTGAAATTGTATCCCTTTGTTTCATCCTTTTCTCAATATTCACCTTATTTGTACTTCTTTGTAGTGGAATCATTCTCATGCCATTTCCTATATATTCTCTACAACTTACACGTAATTTTAGTTACCCTGCTCTTATATGGAGTTGGAGATAGTTGCGTTTTCAGCTTAGACAAATATTTTTTCATAGTCAATAGACGTCAAAGTGGTTTGCTGCATTTTGCTGCTTTTTTTCTTCGATCAACTGATAAAAAGTAAGTTGGTGGTCTATTGTTGAGAAATTACTAGTTAATGCAATATATATATGTATATATATATATGTGTGTGTGTGTGTGTGTGTGTGCAATTTATTAATTTGATGATTTGGAAAAATTACTAATTCATAAATTTTTCAAATATTTTCATTTTCGATATTGCATTTCGGAATCAGTAGCGTCCTCAGATCGGATTTAAATCTTTTTTTTTTTTTTTCAATAAATGCAGCCCAACGTTGTTACGGGAACCACGTGATGATAGCATGTTTCGGCGGCGTTGTTCGTTTCTCTCTTTGATCCTTCAAATTCATTGGCGTCTATTATTTAGAATCTGGGCTCGTGACCGTCTTTTCGTTTGTCTTCGATCGTATTTTATTTCATTTTAATATCATTTGTGCTTTTCATTTGTGTGTGTCTCACAAAAGCATCTGGGATTGTGTTTCTGTTCTCTCCGTGAATTAATGCGTATTCTTAAAGGAAAAAAAACTCAATTGGATGTAGAAAATGCAAATGTTTTGGCATTAACATGAGTACATTTTTGCCCATACTATCGAGAGATTTCCGATTCGCAAAGATAGAAATCCGTCTCAATATAAACATTCGATTACAAATTACAAATCACTTTATAATCCGTACATCTGTTTAATATGTATCCGGCCCTATCTAAGTACGTCGATCAGAAGACATTGAGGCTTTTGGCTTAGACTGGGATTTGAACATCGACCACTGATTTCGCAGCCATAATGCGATCTGATTGCTAATTAGCTATTTAGTGTGCCGTTTCAAGCAAATATGCCTGCGAAAATGAATGACTTAATTGATTAATATATATTTGCAGGTCTGGTTAGTCACTTAACACGAATAATCATTTGATCAACGTCTTTTGGCAGCATGTCGTATTGGGGGTGATTAATTCTATAAAAAAAAACTGGAAGAGTAAAAAAGGAATAAGTTACTCCTCCTCTCATCTCTTAAGTGATCTCTAAAAAAAGATGATAAAAAAAGACAAGTGTGAATGCTGCTAGACACAAACTGAAGGACCAATTTAGGATAAAATTACATTGCAAATCATTATAAATCAAACCCACCTCCACTGAGAACCTATTTTGGGAGAATTTTCAACAAAGAAAAAAAAATAAAAAAAGTAAATGTTTGAATTTTCAGCCCTCTAGCTCTGTCGGTACGGCCTGTATGCACGACACATATATAACAAGCCAATCTGTGCTGACAGTTTTGGTTGACGGTATCTGATACAAAGCTCTTCATTTTCCTATTGTTTCATTTGTCTATAAGTACATGTAATATGTACTCAAGAAGTAACATAACACACCTACAGCCAGGTTTATTTACTTATGTACAGCCATATTCAAAACAGTCATAACAAATGCAATTGTTTTATTTACAGCAAAAGGATTCATTGTGTTTCCACATTAATGAATTCCATTCCAGTATTGTTGACACAATAAATGAACCCAAGCGTTAGGAATTTGCATGTGTACATTTTTAATGAAACACACACACACACACGCACACACACACAGACACACACACACACACACACACACACACACATATATATATATATATATATATATATATATATATATATATATATATGTGCTTGCTTACATATCTACATAGGTATATTTCTATCCATCAATACATTTGTATATATATTTTTACTATACGAGGTGGTACCAAAAGTTCGGAGATTATGATCATAATTGGTTAACATATCACAAAATTTCCACCGCATCCTTCGAAATAGTCCCGCTTGACTTGTATACAACGATCTTTGAAAGGGTGCTGTTCGTAAAGGTAGCTGTCTAAGACAGTATTGCATTCGGTTCGCATACCCTGTTAAAATTCACCAAACTTTTTGGTAGTGCCTCGTGTTGATATCATGCCTATTCAATCCCCGTGTCAAAATTCAAAATTTCTATGGTTTTAATTCTTGTAAGAATAAAACTGAACTCGTTTCGAATGGTGGGTGGAAGATGTTTTTATCAGTAAGAGTGGAAGAGTCAATTGCTACGAACTGAAGAACAAAAACTCACAAAGATCATATAATTAGTATTATAGATATATAATACAATATATATATATATATGTATGTATATATATATATATATATATATATATATATATATATATATATATATATATATATATATATAGTAAAGCTTCGTAGGCTATATGCATATACTATAAGCAATTAAATTAGATTAAACTAATTTTTTATTCTATTTACGTTGTCTAGGCTGAATGATACATTAACTGTTCCAAATAAAATTTTTCATATGATATAAGGCAATTTATGACCATTCCGTCGGATCATATATATCCATTCCTAGAAATATATATATGTATGTATATATATATATATATATATATATATATATATATATATATATATATATATATATATGTATATATATGTATATATATATATATATAATGTCATCTACAGTTGTAATACAACTCTTCAGTTTGACTATAGACTATCCAATATCCCTTCCAGTACTGCGAGGTTGGATCAAAACCTTCGCTTTAGACCCAGAGGCAGATGAACTACCCACTACGCAGAACTGGACAGTCTGTTGGACCGAATTAAGCGATGTATTTACTTACGCACAATTCCGCACCATTAGAGTGCTCCATTCCAGTGTTTGAATACATAAATCAACTTAATGTTTAATGTATCGAGTAGTTCGTGAAATAAACCCATCACACATTGGATATTGTATGTTATATTTTACTCCTGATTTGTACATATATATATATATATATATATATATATATATATATATATATATATATATATATAGTAGATTGTGGATACGCTACACAAACTAGCTCATGTTTTTGCTCTCTTTCGGCCTCATCAGGCGAATCGCTATTTACTATCTACTATTTATTCCCAGCTGTACTCTAAAACAACTTAACTTCATGAGTAAAATGTTTTATGCATCGAGCACTCTATGAAATAAATCCATTGCATTTCAGAAATGGCTTTATATCATTGATATATTATTATATTATGTTATACTGCTAGCCTGATTTGTACCACATATACTGTGTGTATATATATATGTATATATATATATATATATATATATATATATATATATATATATATTACCTATTAATCTGTTAGTTTTCTTTTGTTTGATATCGCTAAGAGACTGAAACTTTTCACTGTTTTGTCAGTAATGAAATACATCAATGTTTTGTGTGAACAAACACTGTTCAAACCAGATTTGTCAGCAAATTACCTTCTTGTGTTTGTTTATTTATACTCTCCAAATACAGACTTACATAAAAACCTTCGAATTCTAGTGACATGTCCTATTTCAATATTTAATGAAATTATTTCATTAAAAAAAACTTTGGGACAATTAAATCCAAGTTTGCACTTGTGGTAACCACACAGTAAATACACATCTAATAAGATATGCACAAACATATGTGATACGTTATTAAAATGACCAGGGCCCCGCTGAATGGATCAGGGGGGATATCTGGCACGGGCCTGCGATTTTGAGGGCGCCTACTCCAGACCCCTTGTTCATAGTTCTTTGAAAGGCGACCCAAGGGAAGGATGGAGTGGAAAATATATGCATGAATTTTAGATTATAAAACAATATTGTCTTCCCGAATCATCGACATCGTAGCTAGATTTTTGTTACAATAGTCTCACTGTGACCTACCTACCCTATCCGATTCTCCGGAAAGTCATCAAAGCGGTCGGCATGCAGCTGATTGGAGTTGTCAATTCAAAACAGGGACAGGTGTTAAGACAATAATGTATTTTTTTAATAAAAAATTAAATCATGTGCTCACCCCCATCTCTCTCTCTCTCTCTCTTTCTCCCCCCTCTCTCTCTCTCTCTCTCTCTCTCTCTCTCTCTCTCTCTCTCTCTCTCACACACACACACACACACACACACATATACATACCCCAAATTAAGTTATTGTGAATAACGATAGTAAGAAAATTTTACAAGCATTGTATTTTTGTTACGAAGCTTTTAGGATATTTTTTCAAAGAGAGAAGAATACCTATTGTTAATGTCGAGAAACACCGAGTGACACAAAAAGCAAAAAAAAAAAAGGATTTTGCTCACAATGAAAGGGTAAAGGCGAGCTTTGTATAAACAAAACATCAACAATGATTGGCAGAAATGAGCTGGCCAAGTTGACAATTTACTAGAAGGTTTATGCCTTCATATATAAGAAGTTAAGGTTTAAAATGTTCATCCCTTTAGCTCCATCAGTGCGGCCTGTACACGTGATGAATACGTAGATAGCCAGACAGACCGACTCGGAAACTGAAAAAAAACTCATGTCTTTTGGTGACACTTTTGGTTGACGATTTTTATCAATTGGTTTTTAGTCAAGAGCGTCAAATATTGCTCCTGTGAATTAATGAATGTAAAATAATGAACATCTATACAGCTATGACAGTAAGTATTAATAATAGTTATTTTATTCCCTCAGAAAGTACTGGCTCCACGACGCCCATGATAGAGAAGTGTGGAAAATCCTGGGGAAGGTCCAAATCCAACGACAGACGTTGATAGAATGATGATGATGATGATGATGATGATGATGATGATGATGATGATGATGATGATGATGATTCTGTTCTAAAAAATTTTTAAAAACTGAAAAAACACTTTAAACCCGACCTCTTCGACTGTTTGTTTTTTCAAGAAGAAAAAACAGTCTCCAACATCCGGACACATCTCGGTCAATTTTTGCCTCAAACAGAGACGTAGCTCTGAATTCAAAATATCAGTAATCGGTTAGTTTTCCCACAAAAAAAAAAAACAGAATGTAAAATAGACCGATTTACTGATTCACTCGTGCAGAAATCACACGCCGAAGCAAACATTTTCAAAAAAAAATTTTAATTTCTCCAGGATCAGCATTATTGTATCAAGAGGTCAATTCTCGCCGATTTGAACTTCGCTACTCTTCTGTCTGTAGCCTGCAACAACGTTTTTTTTCAGCGTTCTTTCTGCATATTCCACCGTCACACACATACAAGAACTGTCATGAACACACATATAAAGGCTAGAGATTTTTTCACCACTAATATACTGACTTTTGCTAACACTTTTCCTGTCATATTTTGTCAATGAATGCCATGTCATTCATTTCATTTCAGTGAATTAAATTTTTGAATATTTTCCAAAAATATTGTGCAACTTTGCAAACCTAGCGTTTATCTGCAATTTCTATCTATCGCCAAATTTTTAGATACCGAAAATTCCACTGACGAGATGAGTATCTGTAGTGTTCAACATTAACAACTTGAAATAGATCGTAAACAACTTGAGTACCGTGCCTGAATCGATCAAAATTAAGAGTTTACATAATTTCCACTTATTTTTTAAGTATAAAACTTTAATCAACTCTCAGGACACAGGGAAGAAGGGTGATGAGCCTTACTCCGTCACGCTGGCCCTTGTGGTCTTTCCAAATTAGGAAGCCCTATCATCATCATCATCATCATCATCATCATCATTCTTTCAACGTTCGTCGTTAGACATAGACCTTCCCCTGGATTCGCCCCACTTCTTTATCATGGGCGTCGCGGAGCCAGTACTTTCTGAACTTGTCTAGTTCATCTCTCCATCTAATATTCTGCCGGCCTCGATTCTGCGTGTGATCTCAGGGGATTAATGTCGTGAGTCACGATGTCCATCGATTGTCTGCCATTCTTGCGACATGCCATTTGGAATTTTTAATAGATTCTATGATGTCCCTGACTCTTGTCTTCTCCCGGGTGTACTTTGCTGTCTTGTGGTCTCTCCAATGTTTTAATTAAACAGTATATTTAGAAAAAAATATGGATACATTTTCTCGGAATCTTCCAAATGACCCTCATGTAAGGCAAAATTGAATTAAAAAGAAACAGAATCAAATTTCATTTTGGTCGAAATCTAAGCCTCTCAGCTCGGTTTAACGTCCACGCGTTCCATATAAATTTAAAAAAAGTAGACGATCTCAGCACACAATTTTGGTCTCTGTCCATAGATGTACAATATACTTGCTCCAAAATTAATCTCGTTATGTGTTCATTCTGACATTCTAATATTCATCTTTTACTCTAGCCTTATCACGATTCCTTAAAATGTGTTACATCATTTTTGTCCTGCAATTAATATGCCCTCTAATTGACATCTGTTTTTTTTTACATATCTAGATATGCTTATTTTTTTCATTTCTGTCTTGCTTGTCTTTCTCTTTCGTGTCATCATCATCATCAGTCTTTTAACGTCCGTCATTGGACATAGACCTTCCCCGGGATTCCCCACAATTCTCTATCGTGGGCGTCGCAGAACCAGTATTTTCTAAATTTGTCTAGTTCATCTCTCCATATTGTATTTTGTTGGTCTCGGTTTCACATGTGATCTCTGGGGATTTGTGTTGTGAGTCGGGATGTCCATCGGTTATCTTTCATTCTTGCAACATGGTCTGCCCATTGCCATTTAAGTTTTTTTAATAGATTCTATGATGTCTCTGACTTCCGTTTTCTTCTTTATATACTGTGCTGTCTTGTGAACCCTCCATGAAAGGTTGGGCATATGATTCTCTCATGTGCGCGTTGCATGTTTCTCAGTTTGCGAGTCTGTCTCTTGGTTAGGTTCCATGTTTCAGCTCCATAAGTGACTATTGGGAGAATGCATTGGTTGTATACTCTCCTTCTTAGGATTATTGGCATCGACTATCTACTGTTATATTTGATTAAAGGATTATCAAAATAGTATGTAGATACATACATGTTCACTATTCAGAAGACACTACGAACATAAGATTATTTCTCTTGTCAGATGATCATTTCTCTCCAAACAAATAACTCTTCATTACAATGGTGACCTCAGCCTATTCAATTTTTTACAAAGAAATATTTCTCAAACAAATACTTTTTTTTCTAAACAAAACGTTAAAAACAACTCACATTCTCAACAAATTTCTGACCCAACACTTTATGTCAACTATGTCATAATACACTTGTGAGTATAGTACATTAAATACACTACATGTGTATGTTAATACCCAACCCATACGTGAATCATATGTATTTGGTACTGACTACAAAAACGATAATAAAGCAGTTTGAAATAGGGTTGGGGCTAGTTTTTCCGATCTGGCCAAGGCCTATTGCCGGATCTGCCCAGCCCTGAAAACGATATATTATTAAATCGAAATTCAAAACACTAAAAAAGTTTGTGTATCTTAAGAGATGATAAGAATTAGTATCCAGCATGATCCTTAAAATAACTTACATCGATAAAAACATTATTTATACGACTGTATTCGACAGAGTTTTAATGCCATTGTGTCTGTTGATTTATATTTTTTACTGCTTGGAAACTTTTTTTCATGTGTCATTCATCGATAGCAATAACTTGGTAACTTAATTAGGCCAGGGTCTCATTCACCACAGAGAATTATTGTAAAAAGAAAATCCAAGAACGCACAATGATATCAAGAAATAAACATTTTCAGCCTTTCATCAAAAGAATATGGTTTAAAATCCTTTTCTTGATATTTGCCGCTAATCAAGGCTGTCGCATGATCACACTGGAATTAGGGGCTTCACTATATTCCTTTGCTTAAAATATTCTTAAGATGGCCCTTTCACTAACGAAACTCTCTCTCTCTCTCTCTCTCTCTCTCTTGAATTAAATTTCTTGATACTTCTCAATCAAGTACATCCAAATCTACACGAACCTCGATGTAGTTTACAAAATATAGTCTTAAAGTGCGCAAATACTGAACCCATTCGCAATAGAATGTCTCAGTAAGCGTACATTGATTTCTTTGGTAAATGTGACATGAGGAAGATATAGTAAGGCTAATGATACTGAATGATACTTTTCCATTAAAAAACAAGAACAAGTCTGGTTAGTCACTCGATAGAAACCGTCATACGACAGCGGCTTTTGGCTGCATTTTGTGTGTTTTTTAATGGAAAAAGTGGTGAAAAATGAATGAATTATTTCTCTCACCTTTTGTTCGGCAGTGATTACTAAAAAAAAGTCAAATATTTCAGAAAACGAACGCGACACAATGCAACACGACTGATTTAGCATGAACTTACGTTGCAAATAGAACCCCGACTAAAAACCTATTTAAAAGGATTGATTATTAAAACAAATCGTTTTATATATATATATATATATATATATATATATATATATATATATATATATATATATATATATATAGACATGATAAGGAGTAAATGGTCAAAATTCACCCTAACTCAATTACTGGGGCATATACGCATGATACATATATATATATATATATATATATATATATATATATATATATATATATATATATATATAGCCAACCAGGACAACTTAAAAACAGAAAAAAAACTATTTTGACAGTTTTGGTTGACGGTCTCTAACAATTGATGGGTAAATATTCTTGGAGGAAATCTAAACAAAAGCTACAGAAAAGAAATTGCTTCTTTAATTAAAGACAAATATTTTCCTTCGTCACATTTTCATTTTTGTAATCATCATAATCATCATCATCATCATCATCATCATTATTATTATTATTATTATTATTATTATTATTATTATTATTATTATTATTATTAACAGTGAATCCTTCCTTAATGCAATGACCATGTGCTCAGTGATGAAAAAAGGCTAATAGTTCTGATGTCTGGAGGGAAGGTAACTAAAAATGATGACGTCAGCAATGCTTATGACCAATGATAATGAATTAGTCTCCATCATAAGTTCGTGAGAACAAAGAAAGTGAAACTTAATCCCGAATTTAAGAGGTATTCAGCGTTGATGGGTGTGCTTTGGGGTTTATTTTCTTGATTTGTCTCATGTTAAACTCTTTAGTGGGGCGTGCTTTTCACCGATACTCTTGTTAATAATGTGTCATAGGTACAAATCCTCGGTGCATACACTTTATTCTATATGCATGAATCATTTTGCTGACTGGTATATGTATCTGATCTTGTTTTCATGTATATTGAATACATATGTGTGAGTTTGTGGTTAAGCTCTCAGTTTCCAAGCTCTTCGTTTTCTCAATACTACCCGTCTTCTAGCTGATTATACAAAACGAATTCAGTCTTCACTGGATACACCGTAAAATCATATTGTACTTGAATAGACTAGTCTGGGATTTACTTAACATTAAACAAGTGAAAGGCACTAAATTGCTGAACAACCCATGGTGGCGAAGAGTTCTGTCCCTTTTATTTAAGTGTGTGTCTGGCTGTTCCAGTGCCCTGGTTATATCGTTTTGTATAAAGACTTGAAAATTGACATCAATACCCCCTTTTTTACCTTTGAGGGCCCTATTTTGACGAGAATATTAATAAATTTAGATTTTCCATAATCTAGATGTTTCTTGGTGTTTGTTTTTTTCACTTCACTTGAGATGTTTTCCAGTGGAAGAAGCCAGTGATGTTCGGAATAGAATTTATTCTAACCATACTCATCTTTTGATAGATTTTTATTACATAACTTCAAATTTTGCCGCTACGGTTGTTCAATTATTGACTGTGATGGCGAGATTGTTCATGATTCGTTAACAAAATTATGGTTATAAATGAAAAGATTCTATTATCTACTCATTTAAAAGCTGCAGTTGGTGATGTTTAAGCTCGATGTCAAGTCACTTCCTATTTGATCATCAATGTTTTAGCATTGATCACTGGACATTCCCCTAGATATGCCAGGCCGCTCTATCATCAGAGTTTCGGGGCCAATACTTTCTGGAACTGTCTAGTTCGTCACGCCATCTTACTTTTGGCCGACCACAGTTTCGCATATAATCTCCAGGATCCAATCTCTAATGCTTTCTCTGAATCCTTATTCTCCTCTAATTAACTTTGCTGCTTTGTGATTTTACCGTGCATTGTTGAGCATGATTTTTATTTCCTGTGCAAGTTTCATGGTTATCAGTTTAAAGGGCCAATCGTTCGGTTAGGTTCTACGTTTCAGCTCCATAAGTGACTATTGGGAGGATGCATTGTTTGTATGCCCTTCTATTTACAACTACTGGGATTTTCTCGTTCCTGAAGGTTGACCTTGCTCAACCAAAAGATTGCTGACCTAGAGTGATTCTTTGCTTGATTTCTTCTTCTTCTGTTGATTCCATGGAGAATCGTTGTCCTAGGTAGGGGTAGTGCGTTTTCGGTTTTAATCTTTGTATTTTTGTTCTCAACTTGTTTAACGTTCATGACCTTTGTTTCATTGAAATTCATGTGAAGACCAACTTCCTTGCTTTCTTCATTCAGTTTGTCTAGCATTATTCAGAAACCATGAAGGTTCTCTGCAAAAAAAAGGACTATGTCGTTATAAAATCCGAAGTCGCTTAGGTACTTGCCGTATATTTGGATTCTTTTGTCCAGTTTAGATTTCGGGGAATCATCTTGGGGCAGGTTGTGAAGAGTTTAGGTGAACTGGTCCCGCCTTGTCTTACCCCCGTTTCGAGCTGAAAGGACTCAGGATCTTTAGCTTGGTAAAGGAGTTGATATGTTGCAAGACTCCGACTTATAGAATTTGTATTATAATAAATTGCTTATTCCGTTTATTTACTTATAAAGAACATAGAAAGTAATCTACTTTGAACAAGCATGTGGGAGTCCATGTAATTCTTCAGTTTAGAGCATTTTGATGGCATTTCCCTAACAAACATTGTGCCCATTTTGCTATGAAATGGTAACAACCCCACAGATAAAACATACAAAAATAGTAACAGTGTAATATACATTACCTGCTAGATAAGGTTAGTTAATACGTCACCCAGTGCAATTATTCAAAGTTGGAGAGATAAGCGACAAAAATTTTATAACAATTCCACCAAAGCTCACTTTTCCTTTCTTTTCACAAGGAAAGTGGAAACAACTAACATTGAATAAACACATCGTAAATTAAATAAGAAATTTTGATTTCTGCAAATAATTATAGTGAACCGTTTATTGGAATTCAATAAAGCGACTTTAATCATTTAATGACCCACTCGATCGATCTTCACGAGGACATAATTTGATAAAATTTTTTCAAGTTCTTTCAAATCAAACAATTTCATAGAAAAATACCAAGATCTAGCAAGAGAACTGAAGGAGATGTGGAACATGAAAGTCAGGATAGTGCCAGTCATAGTAGGCGCACTGGGAACCGTCCCAAAGACACTGAGGGCGAGATTGGAGGAGATTGGGATTAAAGGAAGGATTGAGACTGTACAGACCACAGCACTGCTAGGAACCGCACGGATACTGAGGAAAGTGCTAGAAATATAAAGACTGCAACACTAAATGTTTGCAGTGGCCCAACAGAGGAAAGAAAATGAAAGCGGAAATGTGAACCACAGCACTGACATGATAGGCGAAAGAGAGAAGAGACGTTGGCTGAAGACCTGAGGAAACTTATTGTCACTCAGCCTTCAGCAATGACCACTGGGCAACCGGTGAGAAACTGTAAACTGCAGTATTACTGCGACCTATGAGTAGTAGGAGAGAAGGCCTGGAGACTTGAGGAGACTTACTGTCACTCAACCTCTTGCAGTAACCACCAGGCAATCGGTGTGAGATTGCACAATAATAATAATAATAATAATAATAATAATAATAATAATAATAATATTTGAAGATAGGATGTTATCGTGGAACAGTGGGTCGATTATATTGCTAAATATCACGATGATATACATTCAAAGCGTTGAGAACATTATACAATGAAAACTTATCGGTAGGAAGTTCTCTAAAAAGGATAGTTTGTGGAATATCCCCAAAGAAAAGACAGGGTAAGACTCGGAGGACGGCCCGTTCGTGGGGAAAGTCATTGAGAATTAGGGATGGGGGAAAATTAATTAAGAATTAGGGATTAGTCTCGTACAAGTGTTGGGTATCTTCCATGAACCGTTAAGTTCAAGTAGCAGTCTAAAAGCAAAGACGAAAGGTGTGACTTTCCTCTGCCCACCAACAGTTAAGTAGAAGATGCAATTTAGGAAACAAACCGAAAGTATGCAGTTCTTTATCCCACTAGCAGATTAGTTGAGTCACTTTTTTTCAAAAACTTTTGAAAATGGTCTCCACCTCTTCTTCTTTGAGCGATTCTATACTGGTTCTGTGTAATTAAATACATGTAGATCCTGTCTATTTTGCTCTTTGGCATAGCCATTTTATTTTATTTTTTTTGATCTACACACGCATAAATATACACCGTATTATTTATAGGCAGATGTCTCCTTTTTTGTCGGATCTTCCGATTGGGTTCATAATCGGTCAATATGTCAAAGGGAGAAGGGTTGCTAGAGACACGAAAATACAATATAAGATGGAAAATTTCTCTTCAATTCGAGACAAACAAAACAGCTCACTTTCCTTTTTAGAAGACTTTTACCCAAACTTACAGGATAGAGGTGAGCTGAACTTCTCCAGCTCACCAGGTTTCACTATAATGTCCGATAAAGTTCAGTTCAAATCATATATCTCCTTAATATTGGTTACCGATGTTAGCTTCGCATTTCTTTGTATGTTTGTTTTCTAATCAGGTCGGAATCCTGGCATTACTTTTTTTCTGATTTACCTCAGACCAAAACCCCGACCTTTTTGCTATTTCTTTGGTCTTTCGGAGTCTCTATTCGCCACCGTTTCAAGTTCCTTGAGTCCAGTCCTTCTAACAGAGTTGTCGTCTTACACGGCACACCAAACACTACACTTCGAGAATTCCTTTTTCGACTCCACAACAAGCCCTAGTGTTCCCCCACTGCCCTCAACAAAAACTGACAGCCTTCTTCCTCAGCTATCCTTAACCGAAATAAACTGACACGCCCTCCTGGTTCCTTTGGTCGTTGAAAAGCACTCTCCGATGTTCCAACTTCCAATTTGGCCCTTAAGGTACTATGGATTATCCCCCTTGAGCAACTGACAAGTTATCCTCCCTCCAAGACACCTTTCAGGAGCATTGCTGGACCAACTCGAGCCTGCACTTATCACTAAAGGTTACTCGGTAAAATCAGTCGTTATCTTTGTAACACTGGACAAAGTAGCTACGGCTCACAGAAACTCTTGCTTAATTAGTGAAAGGAATTTAAAACGTCAGAAACAGTCGATGACTATGGTAGAAGATAGTCTGAACAGGGTTTTCAATTCAGAAGCGATGCTGAAAAAAGTTCTCCTGAGTTCCCGAAATATCAAGGCGCTAAAGACAAAAACTGGGTGTTTAATTTCTTCGCTTGCTGAAACGAGCCAGAGCAGCTGGGCTGGGACTTCCGGTACATCACCGATTCTCACTCTGATACAACTTCTTTGAAATTTTTGTGGTTCTTCATGACAGTAATTCCATCTACAACGCAAATTTTTACAGCTTGTTCATGCAATAAGTGAATTCTATTGTGTCAGTCTCTCAGTTATTTGTGTGTGGTTAGCTACGAAAGTTTTAACTGACCTTTTGTTTTTGTATTCGTGTCGTGATATTCAGCATTTTTTTTTCTTTCAAGTAGAAGAAACAAGCTTAGATGCTTTAAGGTTAAACTCCCTCGCTTCATTTAAATTTAAAAGGTTAACGATTTAATTTCTCCGTACAATGCTATTCCAAAACTATGTATCCCATTTCAACACATCTATTATTAGTTCCTGTAAATGGGATTTGCAAACTCGAGCAAAACAAGTCGACCTGAGTTGGGCTTTGGAAGTGGGAGTGAATTCGTCATCAGTTTCTGCATACGTCACTGTGTCACTGTCCGTTGTGCATAACATCAGTGACTTTTAGTCTGGTCATTGTCATCTGATATCCATCATTGATGTTTCATACGAAAATCAAGTCAAAGTTCAATGGCATAAGTTTGACAAAAGAAAGAAAGAAAAGGTTTGCTCGGTGTAATTGTTAATCCACCACTGGTCTTTGAAGTAAGGAAGGTAGGAAGACAGAAAAGGTCTACTCAGTATAATGGTTAATCCATCACTGGCCCCGAAAGCAAACAAGAAAGAAAGAAAATTGTAACTTCTTTGTGCATATAAATGATTTTATTGTTTGGTTTCGAAGAGTTTTAATGACATTGTGTAGCACACTAGTTTTCACCTAAATGATTTACGTACTTCATTATCATTAATTTTTTGCTTTTATTTACCTTCATCCTAATTGCTGTTGCTTTTTATCGCAACTAAACCATTGAGAATGTGGTAAATGGTAGCAAAAATTCATAATTATGACTCATGCACTAAAATAAATAACTTTTTCTTTAAAAAACAAACAAATGAGAATATGAGAAACCAAGAAATAGCTATGAATATAGATGAATGAATGGGAGGAAATAACGTTAGAATTTTCTATTTGCATCGAAAAAATCAACACGATGTCTTAAGAGGGTTGATTGTCACGAACGTTGATCATTTTAATAGAAGCAAAAAAAAGGCATCTATATCGAATTGGGCAACGACCCTCTCCTCAAGCGTGACTTCACTTTGGATTGACCAATGGCTATGGTGTTCATTTCGACATGTTGTCATGACATCTCTCTTTTGTACCATCTCCATACGAAATGCATGCATTACAGATTATACACATGCTGAACTAGCTACAAATTAGAAGAATTGTTTGCCTGGTTCGTAATCATTATCCCTTGTAGAATCACAGTTGAATACAGTCCTATACACATTGCACAATACAATCATAGACAAAATTGGCATTCAGTCAGAAGCTTTCGTAAAAAAAGGGTCTGGTTAGTTATTCAATAAAAACCAATACGTACCCAACGTCTTTTGGCGGCATGCTGTGTTGGGGAGTGAAAAAATCTTTAAAAAATGGAAGGGTTGATCAATGATTAAATTACTTCTCTTGCCTTTCTTTGGACAATGCTCACTGAAAAAGTCATTTTTTTAGGTTGAGCACTTCCGTACTCAAACTGAGAGATTTATTTAGCATAAACTTACATTATAAATTGAATCCACCCTCCTCTAAAAACTTTGGGGGAGAGGAGTAAAAAACTTTTTCTTTTTTACATCTGATATTGATAAATGTTGAAATTTTCATCCCTATAGTTCCTTAGATGTTACCAGTACACGAAATTGATAGTAAGACCGACAGATAGTCAGGATCACTTAAAAACTGAAGAAACCTTTGATAACAATTTGGTTTCTGATAATTGCATTTTACATTCAATCATTATTGCTGTAATCATTGATAATTAGAACATTAAATCGGTGATATCGAACTAACAGAAGAAAATTATTCACATGCACTGAAAGAAAAGGCCAGCAAATATATTTCTTCCCTTTAACATGGTCAGATAATTAAATATGGTCAGAATAAATTCTGACGCTAGATAGACTAGTATTGGCTCCGTGATGCCCTTGATAGAGATGTCTGAATAAACTGATGAAGATGATGATGATCTAAGAATGAAGAAAACATTTCATCATATCTCTTTGTTTCATTTTGTATTTCATTTGTATTTCCGTTATTATTCATGGCAACGCATGTATCAACTATTGTTGCAGTTTTTTTTAATAGGAAGTTTTATTGTTTTTAAGCTGGAAAATGCTTCACGATTTCCGTTCATTCTCGTTTTCTTGTGCACAGAAAAACAGGAAATTCAAATTTTGAATGGTAGAAAAGATTGCAGGAATTTGCCTTGTGAACCCGAAGTATTATCCATAAAAAATAAAGAGCAGTCTCTTTTTCTTGGGGAAAATTCCAGTTGTTTGCTTCTTCCTGGAATGGCAGTTTCATAATACAAAGATTATCAATCTAGAACAATGAAAAATGAAATATTTTCAGAACTTGCAATTGAAGCGTATTTTTAGCTGAAACATTTTCCAACCTCTACAATTCAACTTTTCGTGATGGAGATTTGTTTTCCAGTTTTTGTTTACTGGTTAGAAACTCATTTTTATCCCAGGAATATGTTCAGGTGGAAAACGGCCTTTTTGAAAGCTACATAAAATTAAGCAGCATGCTGTGTTGGAAGTGATCAATTAATAATTGGAAAAAAAGGGTGATCAATGAATAAAAAAAATTGTCTGAATATGTGCTCGACACGAACTAAGGGGCCCAATTTAGCATGGACTTACGTTGAATTTAGAACTCTTCTCTAAAAACTGGGGTTGGGGTAAAAAAACGTTTTTTGTTGACATAATTAGAAGTACTTGTTTAAAATTTTTCCCCTCTAACTTCATAGGTGAGGGCTGAACGTGTGATACATGCATACATAGCCAGCCAGTAGGACCCACTTGGAAACTGAAGAAACCTATGTTTACAGTTTTAGTTAATGTTTTTTGAGATTTTGCACACTATTCGTTATTTCCACGTTGAAAAATTATGTATGCATGATAATTAAGACATTCTCGGAATCGTCTAAAGACGATGGAATAATGTTTACATTTGTAAAATGTATATTATTCTGCAATATATTTGAGATTCTTTTGGTTAATATGATAATGATTGATATGATATCAATCGCCACCACCTACAATAGACTGGTATAAACAATGTTGCTGGGTTTAGGTTATTCATATTTTTTGACATGTATATGTATCTAACTATTGGGACTTCGCCTAACCCTAACTGTTCATAGTAGAAACATGAAAATTTCAACACACACTCCCCTCAACGAGTAAAAGAATTGGTGTAATGCCTCGTGAATTATCATTAATTTCCTGATTATCTGACCAAAATCTTACGTTCTTTTCTTATCAAGTTCAAGAAGGGTCCAGAATATCTTATTTTGGATACTACCTACGTATTTATGCTTTCGGTAAAAGTTTCAACTTTCAACTTTTTTTTTTTTTTCATACATTTCTTCCTTTACTTTACTTTCCAGCATTCTTAAATGAACTCGATTCCTGTATTCTAAAACGGTCTTTTTCATTCTAAGTCTTCATTACTGTTTAATAAGATTCTTTTCTTTTTTTTTTCTTTTAATTCCTGTGTTTTGTTTTGTTTTTTTCTTCTTTTTGTGAGAATCACCAGGATTGCATATTTTCAGAATTTCAATTCTAGCGCCTTCCTCTTGCTTCAAGTAAATGTCTGGACTGACTGTTTGAATTACTGTCTCCAGGTCAGTTTAATTTTTGAGTAATACTCTTAGATCATTCTCATGTATTAAACGTCTATATTTTTCTCATGGGCTTAGAAGTCATTTACTATTCAGCAAGATAAATAATTGCTATTGTGAAGAATTGTGGTAATTGTGTCTCGTCTTGAAAAACATTTCCTGTCAGCCTGATATTAGCATGGCATTGGGATATAATGGTTTAGAATCGTCTGGAGAGCAATGTCAGCAGTAAGCATCAATGAGGTCTTAAATATCACCAATTCATAATGTTATAGACAGGATGTACGTAGCATTTTGTAGCCAATTTGCTTGTTTTAATAACCTACTTTAGGGTGATTGAAAGAAGGTTTTATACTGTAGTCCCATAAGAAGTATAATTTAAGTTTGAATTAGAATGAAGTGTATATATATAAACACATACACACACACATATATATGTGTGTGTGTGTGTGAGAGAGAGAGAGAGTGTGTGCGTGTAAATAAATATATGTACAGAAATGAATATATATACATTAAAAAAATATACACATACATACATATATATAAATCATATACATATACATAAATATATATTTATATAAATACATTAATACGTATATATATATATATATATATACACACACATCTATATATATATATATATATATATATATATACATACACGTATTTATATTTATATATATATGTACATAAATATTTATATATATATATATATATGTGTGTGTGTGTGTATGTATATGTATATGTATATTTTTATATGTATCTAGTAGCAAGTAGATTCACTGCACAAACACCTTTATGTTTCTGCCCTCTTTGTGCCTCTTCGAGCGAATGATTATGCATGCTTTAGATTCTTATTTGAAGAATTGGGGGAAATTTTTGCGGGTGTTGCTATGGTGGGGGGAATCTTTCTCTTGTTTTATTGTTATCTTGATTGCTGATATACATATGTATACATATATATATATATATATATATATATATATATATATATACACACACACATAGGATGTATATACAAATATTCATATTATATATATATATACATATATATATGTATATACATATATATATATATATATACTTATATAATATATATGAATATATATTTATATATATATATATATGAATATTTATATATATATGTATGAATATTTATATATATATTTGTGAATATTCATATATATATATATATATATATATATATATATACATGAATATTTATATATATGAATATGTATGTACACATATACATATGAATATGTATATATATGTATGTATATATATATATATATATATATATATATATATATATATATAGTCCATAATATATTTCCAAAAAAAACAGATCTTATCTCTCTAATTTAATTACAGCGCTCAATATTTAATACAGTAAATAGAGCTATTGATATGTAAAAAAGAAGAATTATAAGGGCATATATACTCGTTAAAGGTTAACCTTTCGTGCCTACTGCACTCATCCGCAACTGGCGATGTATTTTTCCTGTAATCATGAAAACAAAAAGCATATTTACATTTGGAAAAGTAAAGTATTTTTTATTACTGGATCCGATTAAATTGTTTTTGAAAACTCAACGATTCTAACCAATAATTATTATGTATGTACGGGGATAATCCCTCAGATTTAACTCTCTTTCTCTACAAAAAATTACAAAAAAATGTATGTGCAATCATTTTCCCGATTCGATTATCTCTTCTTATTCTTTATATATACCTATAGTTTATTCTTGTGAATTAATCCACGCGTTCTAAATCTTCTGCAATCTCTGAATGCTTTAATATGAGTTTTCAACGATTGAATATCTAAAGTTAAGTAGAAATCCGCGCATAGGGATCCTCAGTTCAAATTTTATGAACACATATTTTAGCAAGTGGATAAGGAAAATTTCAAAAACCATTAATCCTTCCAGTAAAAAAACCGTTCCAAATTCTACAGTGATTCAATTGTAAATAGAAATTAATCAAATTTTCAAAAAAAAAATAAGTAAATTTTAGGATTTAAAATTAAAAGATTTATGATCAGTATTATTAATATTTTCCATTTTAACCCCCTTTTACTAGACCTTCCAATATGCATTTTCTCAAGTTTGACAGATTTCTGAAAAATTTGAAAGTGTTATAAATTGACAGCACTTGAAAACAGAGAGGAAAAAAAAGTAAAAATTCCCTTGATGGATCGGAACTCGGTCGGCCCGTTGTATTTACCGCGTTTCTGAACCCTGGAACTGATTTCTTTAGCGCTGAAATTAGTTTAATTATGTGAGAACGAAAGAAATAATTTTTGATAAAATTCAACTAACATGTGTTGGTATACTGTGATCTGTTGATTTCGGATATGCCTTTGTTTTTCGTCTGTGATACCACATTGGTTGGATCAACACACTTTCCAAAGCAGACTTGCAGCCTTGAGCAATGAATGGAAATTAGGTTGCAGTTGAGCAATGTAAATCCCCACTTGAAAAAATATTTCCTTTCTCAAACCTGCCAAATTTCCAGAAGGTTTGAAGGCCTAATAAATTGATAGCACATGAAATTTGAGAAAGAAAAATTAAGATTCCGTACTTTATATAATATAGGCACACCCCAAATTACATTAGCACTAAGAGGAAAAAAAACTATCTCCGTCTTAGTCTGAGTTTGAGTTCGATCTGCCAATTCTATTTTCTATGGTCTGATCTTCTCGGCTATCGAACCGTGCTGACTTTGAAACAGTAAATCACAAGCCAAAAGAGAATTTTCCTTTAAAAAATCGTGAGCTCTCGCGTGTTTTCTAAGAACGCGAATGTAGAGCCCATTGGAAGCGCATAACTTGTGATCTGCTAATTCCCGGATATGCCTATTTTCCAAGGTTTTTCCGAGGTTTCAACCACTTGGCTATTGCACAGCCATGTCTTTGGAACAACGAATTTACTGTCCAAAAAATGATTTTAAAGCATTAGCCCTTTCACATCTGAGTATGTTTAAATTGATTATTAAAAAAATACTCCCCAGATGATGCTGATTCAATGTATACGTATAGTTTTATTCCATGGATATATCTCAAATAGTTTTGAGGGTAAGTTTATTTTTAAAAAAAGAAAGAAAGATTTCGACGTTTCCTGAGAGAGCGAACGCAGACCCCATAGAAATTGAAAAACTTGTTTTTGTGAAATTCGAACTTAAAGTAAGGGTGCAGTTTAGCATTATAACCACATTTTAAATGGAGCCTTCTCTTAAGTAAATATTTAAAAGAAAATGTTCATAATACCCTTCGATTTCTAACTGCACGTTTTTTCCAACATAAATGGCCCCTTGACAAAATAAAAATAAAACTACAATACAAACTGCAGTCACTGGATTAGGAAGTCCGATTAATTGAATTTACCAAACGTAAATAACCTGTCTTTCTGATGTGCGATGAAATCCTCTCCAACTTTTAAAAGGTCTGGATCGTTCGTTAATCCCTCGTAGCTGCTCAATATAAACAAAAAGTGAACTTTTCTTGAAACAGACTCGATCGTAACCATGCCTTAATCCTATGTGCCAGGGAAAATATTGCATCCAAGGTCTCGAATCCTCAACGATTCTCGCTCTAACATCCAATGTCAATTTCTCGCAAAGACACCAAAAATTGATTATAATTAACCAAGAGACAGATCCACAAATTGAGAACTATGCAACGTGCACATGAGAAAATTATGCTAGGCCTCACATGGAGAGACCACAAGACAGTGCAGTGCATCTGGGGAAAGGACATCGCGACTCACGACATGGATCTCCCGAGATCACATGCGGAACCGAGGCCGGCAGAATATTAGATGGAGAGACGAGCTAGACAAATTCAGAAAGTACTGGCTCTGCAACGCCCATGATAGAGAAGTGCTGCGAATCCTGGGGAAGGTCTATGTCCAACGATGGACGTTGAAAGACTGATGATGATGAACATGTATAATCTGTAAACGTGTGGCGCAAATAGTCCATCTTGTTACGCATTTCTTTTCCAGCGAGCATCCCTCGTAATATGCATATTCCTCAGCATCAACTTCTCCTTCAATGATTCCTTCAGATGAAGCCATGTATTCTTTTCTGGTTTCGGAGAAAGTTGATAAGAACCTATATTTCACTAAGTTTTCTCATTCTATCAGCAAGGATCTTACCTTCATGTGTGATGTCCCCCACTGATTAACATAAGGAATGTCCTTGGCCCTTGGCTGGATCGTCGAAATTTGGGGAGAAACAAACTGATTTTTCCCAGCATACTGTTCGCACTATTATACATGTTTCCTCTGTAGTTGGAGAAAAATAAAGTGCATTTGAATTAACATATCTCTAATTGCTGAAACTTGCATCTGTCAGTTCGTGAAAACTTTGGATGCAAAGAAACTGGATGGTTGAGTTTCGAACTGGGAGGCTAGCGTCTACCATTGATTATTGAGGGTTTTTTCAAGGATGTTGCTCATGTGATGGTCTCTTTTTAGAATTGGTTTAGTGGGTTGTAGGTCCTTATAAGAGAGATAGATGTTTCTATGTCACAGTTTTCAAGTGTCATGCTAGGGCAAACGGGATTCTAACCTTGGTATGTTTATTGTAACAAGAAGAAAATAGTAGGTAAGCTTTAACTGTCAATCTGTAAAATATGTCCGTATGGATTTCTCTTCCATCTTTTATAATCTTATTGTCCAGAAATGGTAATTCGTATTCGCTAAACTACATCGTAAAATTGATATGTTTAAGTAGTTTGTTTGAGGCTTGGTGAAACTGAAGGAGGTCGGCCTTTGGTTTGGTCCACATTAGGAAACAATCATCTAGATTCATGATTCTTTGAACTTTTCCGAAAATTCTCTTATTCTGATATTTTGCAGTATAATATTTCTTCTGGATATCCAATAGTTAATGGTTGGGGCTACTTTGGTTCCCATAGCAGTCCCTTTAGTTTGCCTGTACAGATTGTTGTGAAATTAGAAAATGTTGTTTTCCAGGAAGAATTTCATAGAATCCAGTATAAATACCCGTCGAATCTGTTTGATGTCTCATTGGGAATTTTGTTCATCCATAATTCAATTGTTCCTAATCTTAGTTCATGGCTTATGTTTCAATGTAGAGATTCAACGTCAACAGAATCCAAAAGTATATTACTGTCTGTTATTTTGGGTATTTAGCGTAGAGAAAAAGGTGTGTGTTCGAGGAAGCTGGGTCTTTTTTTAGTTAGTGGTTTTAATAAGATATATGATAGGTTACTCAGTCTGTTGGTCAGATATGAGGGACCTGCTATTCTTTGGCCGTAATTTCCAATCGTCGACTTCGGATATATTCACATATGAAGTGGCAGATTTATAACAGACAGTATTGATAGCGCAGCCTTTGTGGACCTTCGGTTTATCTTAGATTGTTTGAGGTATATGTATTCTTTTTCACCAAGACAATCTCAGTGTTTCTCCATATTTTTGTTATAAAGGATCTGGTCGATTTCAATCTTTTTTTTTTTGTAATAATTTTGGTCCATTGGGATATTTCCGCCATTGCCTTATAATGTGTTTAGCCCATTAAAACAACTGCTCCTCCCTTATCCGCTTATTAAATTATCTTTACAGAGACAGATTGCCTTTCTCTCGTCAGAGCTGACATTGTGTTTAATATGTTGCGTTGTATGGGTGGTATAATCTACACATCCTTGGGAATATTGTCCAAAGCAGGATTTCTATTCTTCGGAGGAGTAAAAAGACTTTTATTCTTGACCATGGTATTATCTTCTTGGTCTTCTCCATTAAAAAAAAATTGCAAGTTTTGTTTTTCTGGTAAATTCAAGTAGATCCTGTTAGATTTCATCTGTTTTTATAAGTTGGTGTTGAGGAGAATTTCAGTTCCTTTTCTAATATATTTTCTCTGGCTGTGGAGAAGGGTTTTTTTGTTGGTGGGGGTGGGGTATAAATTGGTGATTTTCATGTCAACTTTTCCTTGTGTTGGTTTATGGTTATTTTCTGTTATCTTCTGTGGTTGAGGTTTCTTTGTTCAAAAAAAATATTCGATTCACTAAATTTGGATGATCTTGTTGGGTATCTTGTTCAAATGTTGTGGTCGTTGGGGTGGTGGTGTTTTTGTCGTCGTTGTTGTTGGTGGTGGTGGTGGTAATGGTTGTTTGCTCAGGACTTTTCAACGAGTCTTGTGAGGGAATGTAAAAATTTTGGTTATCTTTGCTATGAGGGAAGTGAGTTCCCGTTTGTAGGTTTGTTAATGTTTTGAAAATCTCTGGATGGAAAATTGTTAGTGGTGTTGACTAGTCAAAATTTCACTGTCGCCTTATAACGTAAGAGTTTTGTTGTTTTCTTCCATATATTTTTTAAGAGTCTTCCTCTTTAATAAAGGGATTCTTAGATTCAAACTTTGTTTTGACTTCTTTTTTTATATTTACCCCCAAATGGCTTTGTTCCCTCCAGCCACATTTGTTTCAAAACCTCTTGTACATTGCCTGTGGGTTGGGCTGAAATGTTGGCCTTTGTGTCTTGGTCTGCGTTAAGGGCTTTGGTGAGACGGTTACCTGATCTCAATTTCCTGAGATCTATTTCCGTTAGAAAATTGTCAATAACTTGCTTTTCCCAGATTTTAGTTAGGTCTTTGGGTTCTCCTGGGATTGGTTTTATCTGGGATTGCCATGGGATCGCGACTGTTTCGAAATCTTTAAACGATTGGGGAGTTTTGGTTGTTTCTTGCTTTTTATCTGTTTATTTCTGATGTGTTGCTAGTAATGTAGTTTCCTGTATTTTAGTGTGCTTTTCCATGGGTGAATTATTTGTTGTTTAATGTTAACTGCTGGGGATTAGATGTTGTTCTTGTTATTCCTAGTGTTATGTGAACTGATTGAGTTCAGTGTGTCTTGGGATGTAGTTTTAACTTGAGAAATGTTGGTATTGTTTTCATATGTGGTTCGAGTGGTGTTCAGGTCTTGATTTGATTTCTTTATTAGAGATGATAATTCTTGAAGGCGTCTTACTGATTTCATCATGTTTGGAAAATGAGGTTTAGACGTCGGTCCTATCTGTTGTTGATGGCATTTTCTTCCTTGTATTGTGGTTTGACAAATAGAAATAGAAAGGTACTAGTATTCCACAAGAGGGGTCGAATAAGAGAAAGAGATAAGTAAAACGTAAGGAAAAGCCACACCGTTAGGAGATCATTTTATATCAAATAACTCGAATATTCAGTAAAAAGATTTTGTGTTCATTATTGTATTTTAGAGCTTACAGGAACGATTTCTTTTGACCAGTTTCAATGGGATTTTCCAAAGAGATGTGTTTTCAGGGTGATAGGGTGTTATAAGATGGATCCCGTAATACATATATATATATATATATATATATATATATATATATATATATGTATATATGTATGTATGTGTGTGTGTGTGTGTGTGTGTGTGTGTGTGTGTGTGTGTGTGTGTGTGTGTGTGTGTGTGTGTGTGTTGTCATCAATATTTGAATGGAAAAGAATATTCATTATACCAGCTCATCACCCCCTTCCCCAAAGAAGGACAAACTCTACCAACTGTTGTTTGGACGTTCAAAACATTGCATCAATGATAAAGTAAGATTTTGCTTATCTTTTTAGAAAGAATTCTTATCCCTAATGTTTTATTACATCAAATTGATTCCTTATTAAAGAGAGGCCAGCAATCTTTTCATGCTGAGAAAAAAAAGACGTTTTTTACATTGAGCGTCTTTATTGGGCAGAAATTCCCTGCCGTACATGGCATACTACCATTCGAATAGACTATGATTTTCTATACAATTTATTCACCACTCCTTCTATTGATTCTTTCCTTCCCGGATTGAAAATTTCTGAATAAAAGAAGCTTGAAGGCATCATTTTACTGTATCTGATGTAAGTGAATGCGAGAAAAATCATTGAAGAGTTACTTCCCTTTAATCGATGTAGTTAATTCTTTTCGGAGTAACCTTTCTTGATTGAATGTCCACTGGGATTTTTTCTTGAATTGAATCAGTTATTCTAGAGAATCGGCTGAATTTCATGAAGTACTTGTATTTTCTAGATACAAATAACTCTCTGTATGCATGGGCAGAAAGGTTTTTTCAATCATGAAATATTCTGGAATGTAGTGATCATCAACTGGAAAAATTATAATTTACCTGGCTTGATATCATACAATGTTCTAAGATAAATATTACATCTTTAGTTAATGTATTATTGATAGAAGATCTTTGTTTCATACATCATTTATAGTTTTTCTTGAAAAAAATATGTAATATGCAACAAATCACTTTATTGCCCTATTAAAAGGAAAAAACATATTTTTTGGACACTTATTTCAAAATTTATGAATGAATATTCTTTGATTAGATATCACAGGCTTATTGGAGAAAAACCAGACTTTATATTTGGTTACTAATGATCAGCTTAAAAATCTTGTTGTTCACCAGGAATAAAAAGAGACTTTGAATTTGATATGATTTAGTGTAAAGCTTGTGAATATTCCAAATATCTCCTTGATTTTCTTTTCCTCACCACTTGAATAATAATACGAGAGTGGAGTCTTGACAAATGAGGATAAAAGTTACTCCTTTTGAATCTTTTTTTTTTTTTCATTTTGTGGCCAGACGTGCATGAAAACAATTCACTATTAAAGTGATCTAGATCAAAACAAAATAAACGGATATTAAATAAAGATATTTTTCATTCGATGAAATATCATAAATCCTTATCAGTAATTTTTATGACTACTTTTTACCTTCGGTTTGATTTTTTTGGTTGATTTTATTTTATTTTTTGGGTGCTAGATTATATGAAAACACCCACGTTCATTAATTTTTTTTAAAAAATATTTCAAGTTTATCGACCTATAGTTTCAAGATGTGTATCATATAATTTCACTAAATATCTTATTTTATTTTTCTCATCTAATATATTCTACATTGCAACTTGGCCATAAAATGTCATGGTGGTATCTGGGGTTAGCAGAGCCAGTAATCAGGTCACAAGATATATATATATATATATATATATATATATATATATATATATATATATATGATTACGTGACTCTAATCATGAAAACAGATAAATATGGAACCGACTAGCCATAGCAGGTAAGTAGCAGAAGCAGGAAGAGTAAGAGAAGGAGGAGTAAGAGAAGAGAAAATTCCACTCCAGTCCTGTCTTGATGATTAGTGATAGTCAGATAAAATGGATTCCAACTACTATTTTCAATTAAGTGATGATTAAAAACCAAAAAAGCAGGTCCTAGTTGTATTGTAGACAAAAAAAGATCACTGGCCAACAAAAATAAAGAATTTTCTCACTTTGTTGCTGTTCAGCATATTATATTACAATTTGTACCATGGCTAATCATTATGTCACCTATTACAATCATCTTATCACACCAGAATATTTTTATAAGAATATACTCTTCATGAAATATTTAAACTTTAAAAAAACAAATAATGACTCAGAAATATTTCACTTCCATTCTCTGCACTACAATTGAATACACAAAGAATATAGATTTGGTTAGATTCAAAATACAATGGTTACATAAACCTTTCAACATTTTCAAGAAGTCATTTCTTTGAAATCTTGACAGATTAATGTTGGTCAGATTCACCTTAACAAAGGCAGAGAGAAATAGTCATCATCTGCCATTGGTATTTTAATTCTTCTAATCCAGGAATTAGCAAAAATACTATTTGTTAAAAGGTTTTATGTATTTGTATTGTCCATAAAGATTCTGATAAGGAATAAAAAGTACTCGTTTAAAAACATTTTTGAGTCAATGATCTTCACTTAAAACATTTCCACATCCCAACTCAGAACTGATTAGTCTTACTGAGAAAGCCAACAGCACAAATATTAATTTTGTAGAAAATTTAGAATATAAAAGGTTTGTGCAAAGTTATAATGTATTTGCTTCAATCTATTGCTATAGCTACAAATCCAGTATCATCTTAGATATATTTCTATGTCCAATGCACTTGTCATAATCCAATTTCTTTCAAAATTTTCTAATTTTTGTAACATTTTGCAATCATTCTTATAACTATAGCAAGATATTATTGCTGAAATAATGTTAAAATATCATTGCTATTGTTATATTGAAACCAGTACAAAATATATCATATTCCTGACAAAGAAAGATGTTATTTCACCTATAAATATAGTTGAAAGAATTTAATAAAATGTGATAGATATTTTTATCCAAAATAATAAATCTTTGCATTGTTGTAAATTTTGTAAAATACAGACAAATTAAAACTGAAAGTAAAATTTAAAAAATGAAAACAGATCAATTCGCTGTATTGGGGGTGATCAATTAAAAAATCAGAGAAATGATGGTCACTTCTTTTACCTTCTGTTGACCAGTAATCACAAAAAAGTCAGAATTTTCACAAAACAAGCGTGATTGTTGGCAGACACAAACTAATTTAGCATAGACCCATATTGTAAAACGCTCTCCCCCCATTAAAAAGCAATGTGGAACAAGGAAGGGGGGATGGGTGGCAAAACTGTTTTTTTTTCTTTCTAGACATAATAAAGAGTAAATGTTTAAATCTTCAGCCTTTTAGCCCCATTAGTGCAGCTTGTATGCATGATACATGCATACGTAGACTGATAGACAGACAGCCAAACCAGCTTAAAGACTGAAGAAACCTATATTGGCAGTTTTTGATCACAGTTTCCACTGATGGTTTCTTATGATACTTAAAAGTAATGTGAGAATAAGCTAGAGAAACCCATAAGTAATTGCTGTAATCTTATTCACTCGAGCACATATAAGGATGTTTCTGCTGTTGATGCACATGACATTAGTTTGTTTCTTAAGATCTTCTTTCTAAGACATGAATCATTTTTCCCAGATAAGATAATTGCAAATAATCTTAGGCATATTAATCATTGCTACCCGCCACAGACCGGTTTAATTACAGTTGGTGGGTTTAGGTTATTTGTGTGTACTGACATTTATATATATCTATTTATTATCCAGACTACACCCAGCCCTGACCATTCATAGCAGGAACTTGAAATTTTGCACACACACCGTAGGGAAAATGTCGAGTTTTTATTTGAGGGTTCAATTAGCAATAAAAGTTCATGACAAATTGGTCCCTTAGTTTATGTCCATATTTTTTTTTTAATCGTAAATTTATGGTTCAAACCATACTGGTAATATTTTCATCAAGAAAACTCGATTTTACTACCACAACTGCTTAATTCATGAGGTACAAAGAGCTTATATGGATGGAAGCGATTCATAATTTCCCTTGGAATGCTAGCAATGTTATTTATTCCAAATTTTGGAGACCTTTCACCAGGACAAAGTAAAATTAGGCATGACCTTGTACTGGGTTTTGATTGTGAAACCTCAGAATTCAATATTCTGGTTTAACTTATGCTTTGTAAGTTGTCTTTTCTGGTGCCTCAACATGGAGAAGTGAATAGCAACTGGTTTTACACACTATTGCAAAACTATTCATTACAAAATAAAAATTATTTTTTTAGTCAGCACATACTACAGTTTATAGCTGAATGAGTTTGTAAACAAACTAGAATTAAAACTATCTATTACAAAATTAAAATTTTCCAGTTAGCGCATACAGAGCAGAATTAAAACTATTTATTAGAAAAATTATTGCTGACTGAGTTCGTAAAACAAACAATAAAAGTATTTATTACGAAAATTGAAACTACTTTTTAGTTCACAGCTAATATATTTTATCACTGAATGAGTTTGTAAACAAGTAATAAAATCATTATTACAAAAATTAAAACTATTTTTTTTGTTCAAAAGTACAGTCTCTCTATATATTCAACAATTCATATTAATCGTTTTATAATAAATAGTAGTTCAGTGATAAATTTAACTATGTGCCAATTGAAAAATAACTTTTTGCTATATACAGTTGTAATTCTAGCGTGTTCACAAACTTATTCAGCAGTAAACTGTTGTTCCTGCAAATTAAAAAATAATTTTAATCAATTGTGAAGCATGTGGTTAAATTTACCACCTTTGGTTTTTCTTCTTCTTGTTGGCCTGTCACAAATTTCTGTTCATACCCAAGCCACTAGGGTGTAATTTGTTCATGAATCCTCAAGTCAAGTCAAGACAGGATGCATATCTTTAATATAACTCAAAGTACTTTCTTGGATTTTATTGGAAAAAAAGAAAGATTTCCTCAAGTTTTGCGAAGGGGTTTTCATCTGCAATGTAACTATGAAGTAAAACTCAGCCCTGACTTTCTGCCATACATTCAAAATTAAAATTAGCATGTAAAATAAAACTAAAGCTAGTTCCCTTTGATTGATTTATTTATATTTACTTTCTTTACTTTTGTAATTTTTTTTAATAAAATATTCAAAAAGCTGTTTTAATTCAATTTCTTCATTATCAAATTTCTCCATTTTGAAGCACAGGAAAATATTAACATGGATGTATGGAATTGGAAAATAGAGATTATTAAGATGGATAAAAGAAAGGAAAAAAAAGGGGACAAAATATATAAGTGAAAATTAGATAATATTGTCAACATAATCATAATCAAAAAAGTAATAAAAATGGTTTTGTTGGATGAATAGTAAGTGGTAACTAAAGTTTGAGTCTCTTTCCAATTTGCTAATTTTTCCTTTTCATTCATCCTTAAAATGGATGGTAAATTTCTGTGTCTGTCTGTGTGTTTGTCTGTGTGTACTCAGACCCCCAGGGCATAATTTTCGACTGATCCTCACCAAATTCAGACCAGACACATGTTTTGATGCATCTTGGAGCACTTTGGGGATTTTATGAAAAAAATGAATTTTCAAGTTTTAGAGCAGGGTTCAGTTTACAATGTTATTAAGATGTTAAACAGAACCCTTACTTTCCATTCAATGAATAATTTACAAAAAAATTAAAACCATGAGTGTGCTACATTTTATTTAAGAAACATTTGTGGCTTTGTACTTAGGTAGATAACTGTTTAGTTATACATCTACATGATTTTTAGAATAAATAGTTTCCACTCAATAGTTTGCTTGCAAACTCTGAATCCAGTGATAGTTGTAGTATATGTAAACTGAGAAAAAAATTTAGTTTTTGTAATAAATAGTTTTTGCTACATTATTTGTTCATCCATACTACACTAATTTACTGAAAATAATTCAACTCAAAAAATAATTCTCATTTTTGTATATCAATGGAATTTTCTAAATTCCATTGTTTGTCTTTTAGGTCCTTGCACTGAGTTATTGTGCATGTATTTATCCTTGTGCCGAGCAGTCATACACAGAATAGTTGGCTTGGAGTTGTCAGTGCAGGTTTGTCTAGCATGGATACATCAGGTCATGTTCCAAGATAGTCACCATTAGGATTTGGTATGTATAAAAAGGAAAACAAAATTGCTTACAAACTTGAATTTGATACTCGAATGAAACTATTTACCTACTAAATCAAACCCAAGGAATCCAGAGATGATTTATTTTCAACCTAATTTTGCTGAGGTCATTTCTGTGTCATTTATAACAGTCAGGAAACTACTTCTTCACACTGTTTATTTTACTGGCCAAAGAATCTATTAAATGATAAAAAGTAACAAGGATGAACATTTAAAAAACAATCAAGTTTTCAGAAATTTATGTAACTAAGATGCATCACCGTCATCATTAGTCTTTTAACGTCCGTCGATGAACATAGACCTTTCCCAGGATTCGCCCCTCTTCTCTATCATGGACGTTGCAGAGCCAATACTTTCTGACTTTGTTTAGTTCGTTTCTCCATCTATTATTCTGCCAGCCTCGGTTGCGCATGTGATCTCTGGGGATCCTAGTTATGAGTCATGATATCCAGCAATAGTCTGCCATTCTTGCAACATGTCTAGCCCATTGCCATTTGAGTTTTCTAACAGTTTCTATGATGTGTCAGACTCCTGTCTTTTTCTCTGATGTACTGCCCTGTCTTATGATCTCTCCATATGAGGTTGAGCATGATTTTCCCGTTTGCACATTGCAAGGTTCTCAGTTTGAGCATCAGTCTCTTGATCAGGTTCCATGCTTCAACTCCATAGGTGACTATCGGTAGGATACATTGGTTGTATACCCTTCTTTTTAGGACAAGTGGGATTTGTGTGTTTTTGAAAGTTGAGCTTGCTCTACTGAGAACTTGCCAACCTAGTGTGGTTCTTCGCTTAATTTCCTCTACTTTTGATGTCTTGGAGACTCGTTGCCCTTGGTAGATGTAGTGGTCTATTTTCTCCAGCTCTGCATTGGTTATTTATCATTTATTCATCAACATATTTTCGATATGTGTATGCCGTCCTGATGCCACTATCTCTGTTAATGTTACTGATATTCATATCTTGTTATTTCTACAATGTTTCTTTTTTTTTTTTTATTCTGCCCTTCAACAATGGCAGGCACAAACAGGTTTGCCCATACATACCCGACTATGATAACGCTGAAGAAAAGACAGAAGGAAAAGATGTTTAGTGTAAAATGCTGTTCAAATACTGTACAACTAGAGGTGTGTGTATAAAGATCAGACACTTGAGAATAGCCGAGTCAGTTTTGGTTCAATTTGAACTGCAAGTAGCTGTATCGAAAGAGGAGAGTGCAAATTTGTTACGACTATGATCTCAAGATTATAAAACTTGGATCTGAATAGCCTTTTTTTTTTCTCCAACTTGGTTATGAAAACAATGACCCAAGGTGAGTGTATGTTCTGTAAAATACAAAAAATTCCTCTTTAAAAGGCGGATGCAACAGATTCCAGAGAAAGAAGAAAAAGGAGCTGCAGTACTCATCATAGTGCAGTGGTTAACATACTTCTTTTTTGAGGCCATTATTCTAAAATTCATTCCTGGTAGTGTCTCAATGAATATAGACTTGTGTCAAGTTGATGAGGCCCAACAAGTATCATATCTTTAATTGACTTGTCAAGTTCATGATCATTACGTTCTGATAGGTCAGTTGATAACAAAAATGACCAGTCATGGAAATGAATAGTTCCCCTGTATTCGAAGAACAGAGAGAGAGAGAGAGAGAGAGAGAGTACTTGTCATTTTTATATTCATTTGAAATTTGAATAAGACTGTTCTGTGGAACAGCTCTTTTTGTTTGTTTCTTTATTATGTTTGGGGATTACAAATTGGGAAAATGAAATCTGGGTTAAGATTCGGTTTCGTAAACCAGAGTATTTTTCTCATGAAAATGTACAATTTATTTTTTTCAATAAATTAGATGAATAAAAATATACTTTAAATTACATAAAATATTGCTCATTTTATCTAAAAAGAAAGAGGGGGGGAATAGAAGTTAGGTAGTTAACTGAAGTGATAGGAAGAGAGAGAGAGGGGGGGAGATAAAGAGAAGTTAGATAGTTTATTAAGAAGGTAAGATGCTAAGAAGAGGGTAGAGAAAAGGAGGTTAGGTAGGGAAAGGGGAGGAAAGAAAGTTAGGTAGTTTAATAAGAGTGTAGAAAGGGAAAGGACAGGAAGAAATTAGATAGTTTACAAAGGGGTAAGAAAATCCAGAGTTGTATAACATTTACATAGTCATGGTCCAGCATGGAAGATTGGGGGGGATTAGGGAGAATTGAGATGATACAAGAATATATGCAGGGGTATAAATAGATAATCTTGTTAACACACACATGGAATTTCCATGGGTCTATCCTGTGGTGTTCCTGCTATTGATGTAACTCAGGGTGTCGTTCCATGTATTGCCAACTCAAAAATCGACCTCAAAAAATGTCAAAACGTCAAAACCTGAATATTGGTTAAAATTGCTGAAAAATTTCGCCATAAAATAGCCGATTTTGAATTTTCGCACTGTCAAAACATCAATGTGTCAACCCCCTGATGGTGTCTCCCGAGGTGCCAACCCAACCCTTCGTCTGTACACCAGTGGGTCAAGCCGGTCAACATGATTTGGATAATGCTATTTGCTACATTCTACTGATAATTCCTATTTACGACTTGGAGGTGTTTTTTTTTTTTTTTTTTTTTTGTTCGTTTGTTGGTTTGTTTTTATTTTGTTTTTGTTTTTTGTTTTGTTTTTTCTTTCTTTCTTTTTAATGAGAAACAACTCAGTCTGGGTGCTGAGAAATTATTTACCCTCCACGTAGTCGTAAACATTCCACTTGTCTGCTAAGTTGATCCACAAACTGAGTATTCACTGGTACAACGTACCATGCACTGAGTGGAAGACAAAAATATGAGATAAATCATTTCAAATCGTTTCCATTTAAGAATGTAAAATCTTTGATATCCAAATATATCTATCTTGTCAAATATCCAGATGTCGC
This sequence comes from Thysanoteuthis rhombus, assembly GCA_963457665.1. Taxonomy (NCBI): domain Eukaryota; kingdom Metazoa; phylum Mollusca; class Cephalopoda; order Oegopsida; family Thysanoteuthidae; genus Thysanoteuthis; species Thysanoteuthis major. Next base: position 56,874,556 of record OY735204.1, read on the forward strand.
TCTCCTGTTCAAGATGATATTTCATGGATATTTTCAACACAATGTAGGGTCAGAAATTCATTTCCTCACGTTTTTACTTTGAAAGTACTTGCAATATTCAAGTGATAAAGATCTAGGCATGAACAATTTAGACGAAAATTTTCGATCAGATTTCAAACAAACTCGGTGAAATTTTTATTGAAATTTTGTTTAATTCTGTTTGATGTTTTTCTAGGAATAAATTAGCTCAAAACTCTCTAAAACAAAAACAAAAAAAATATTTTCGCTAATTATTACAAAGATTTTTATTCTTATAAATGAAATGTTTACTATATACGGCGAAAAAAAACAATAATGAGCTGTTAATGTAGATGACTGTTTTTTTTTTTTTCTTAATTTTAATATTCATAGTAGAAAAATTTATCAAATAAAGTTATTGTCAAAGTTAAATGAATTTAGCAAAAATACTTAGTTTTGTCATCGGTGAAATGAACAGCGCTAGAAATGTCCTATATTTTGCATTAAAAAAAATGAAAAATACATTTTTACGCCATCTATCAGTACCTTTTAATGTTAGTTATCGATGTGTTCGATTATAAGTTTTGAAAGCGGACAATTCGTGTTGATATGATAGACAGAGGGGACATAATCCATTTTTTAGGAATGTATATATCTGATTTATCTACCCTGATATGAAAAAACTTTTTGATCGTGAAAAATACCCCTTTTATATCCATTTTTAATTAAATAAATTTTTGACCAAATTGAAAAAAATATTTTAATTTAACAAATTTTGATTGAAAAAAATTGTTTCATATCATTGTCTTTACCGAATTAACTCTTGATCAAATTGAAACTATCAATTTATTTTTTTGTTAAAAAAAAGTTAAGATTTCACTTATGATTCAATTCCACTGGCTCGATGTACGATATGTGATATGTGCATGGGTGGGTTATTCTTAAGAAAAAAGAGTCTTAGTTTATGGTCTCTTAAAAATCGAAAAAAAAATTTCTTCAGGGTATTTTTTTTCTTTCTTTTTTTTTTTTCTTTTTTGAACCTGGGATATCTAGGGAGTTTGTCAGTTTTGAAAAGTCATTTTTAAGGTTTTAGAAGGGGTTCAGTTTACAATAATGGTAAAATGACCTTTTTTTGTAAGAAGTACCGATGCGAGTATCTAAATATATGAGACTGATTTTTTTTCAAGAACTAACTTTTAAAACTCGGTAAAGTCGGTACAATTTGAGGAAAAATGTGCATTGAACGAAACTCTCGTCTGCAACAGTCAATTTACTAAGCCGCGATACAATGAAACGATACACCGACATTTTTCAATGGCAGACTATTTACACGAATGACAAAACAGAAAAATACACTCGGTGAATATTTTCCTAGCATTTCGCTATATTTAGTTATTAATCCTTCTGGTGATATTTTTTTCAAATAAGTTTCAGTCGAAACACGATACAGAAAGTATAAAAAATATACATTTCAAAAATGATGGATCAGTCGGAATCATCAATAAAAATGAAAAAATCTTTTTGAAATATTGAGCGAAGAAAATTTCTCCAGATCAAGAAGCGTAAGTTATAATTATTTGGATATTGTTACATTTCTCGTCTCCAAATAAACACCGCTCCAGCTTCAGGGTTTGTGCTTTTAGGGTTAACGTTAGGGTTAGTAGTATTTTTAGGATTAACTGCCAGAGTTGTCATTGTCTGCTTCATTGACTGCCACTCTACCACTGGAAAAGGCAGTCATTTTGAAACTAGAAAGGTTACCATTGCCAAATATTTTACTTATTTTCCTGTTTTTTAAATCCCAAAGTGAGACTCCAAGCTCGAGCAGTTCCTGAGCGCTTTTCTAAGAAAAATAATTAATTAATATCCTGAGTAATAAAAATAGTTTTTAAAATATTCATTTGGATTTACGAAAGATGATACTAAATTAAATTACTTGATTTGTACAAAGTCAGTCAAAATATTCGTACTATAGTGTTTTGTTTTTGACCAAACGCGATTGTAACTAGCAATAGTCCTCGTTACACTGATGTCATTTTGACTGATGCTTTTTTGTCAATAATGTTGACTGTAAGAGGGGCTCTTACATTAAACATATTTGACAAAAACTGAATCAAGAGTGGTTTCGAACTTGACTCGAACAGGGAAAATGTTTTTGTGATTTTCAAGTCTTGTTTCAGCCATGATTGACTTTATAAGTGACAAGAATCTAGAAAGCACATCAAAAGACAGTGATACAATATCAACAGCCTTCTCCTAGTTGCATGTTAGACATAGGAGTATTAGTATGCATGAAGGGATATTAGTCAAGCTTAAGTGATAATTCTAGTAAAGAACAAAAATAGGAAAGAATATATGCAGTCCTCCAAATAGAATTACTAGTTGGTAAGTAAAATTGATGAGAAAATACGTGTCTCTCGACGACACTTAGGCAGCAACTGACTCGTTGAATTAAGCAGGAAAGATCCTTGTTTGGGTGGTTGACAGAATTAACCAATTCGAGAATATGTTACCAAATAGATTGCTAAGTAAGAAAACGAGCCATGACGCTATTATTTCTAACATTATTCTGATTCATGAGGATATTTCTTGGTTGTACTTGCAATGTGATTCATGTTAATTTTCTCCCCGATAACCTCTTTTCTGCAATTTGATCTTAAAACTTCAGATATCTCAGGACCTTTGATTGTAAAATATCTGCAGTATCAAAGCAAATGGAATAGAATTCGTTATAAAAAGCTCGTTGATTTTCATTTTGCTCTTATTGATTCATTAGTGCTTAAATATTACGTAAACGAAAATATACTCGTCTAAAACGACGGGGTTATTTACGTATGGATCGGTGCTAAAGTGTTTTATTGGCTAATTTATTTCTAATAATTTGAGTATCCTAATTCTAAGTTGTTTTTTTTTTTTAATCTCAACTCATCTCAAGCTATAGTGTGTGAATAAATATGAAATATTGGGAGTTTCTATGACGTTATTTTTATTATGTCATGATAGGAAGGCAAATCAACTAATGTGGTAATCCCATTCGAGGTCCGACAAATGACCAGACAGAAAAATTTCATATAACCTCATGAACAGCTCCTGTTACCATGTGGTTATGATCAGCTTGACGTAACTGCGATACTATTGCCAATGAGGGTTGATTGAGGACCTGTGTGGCACCACGTAAGAAATGACACGCCTTTACAAAGCTTGCTAAGGACTCGTCCTGAGATTAGGTTAAGCTTGCTCTAATGTCCCTGCGACTCTAGTTGCGGGGACGAGAGGGATTTTTTGGTCAGACAGAACCCCACCCTAAACTCGACTTCACGTTAAACTTGCCAGTCTGAGATGGCGAGTTAACAACCTCATTATATATTTAGATTCTAATTAACTTTTGACTAACTCGGTTCTCTCAGAGGTAAAAGGATAATGTAATTGAACGACTGATATTCAAAGAAATGAAAAGCCATTGAGGTTCCAATGCCTTCATGAAGTTCCTTGTGTTGTTTTCTTCATATTGTTCACTGGCACCGGGATAGATCTTGCCAATTAAATTTTAATCAGGTACAATCGATAATTACAGTTTTATTCGTACTTATCCAACGAATTTTAGACGCACCTAGCCATGAAATTTAACAGTAGCAACTCACAAGCATTTATTTGGTTTCATCTTCCGACAAGTACTTTGAGATGAATTAACAAATAAATCGACTAAATACAAAATAGTAGAAACCGATTTCGTTTCATGGGGTAAAATCTTCCTGATATATTTTGAATTTTTCATCTCAGAGTTGAAACATCAACATAAACAGGGAATGCCACGGGAAACCCTGCAACTATCCATCAGAGTCAATAATTGGACAACCGTAACGTAAAAATTTGAAGTCATGAAAAACAAAATCCATCGAAGAATAGATATGGTCAGAATAAATTCTATATATGACATCACAGACATTTTCCACAGGTAAACATCTAAAATATAGGGGAAAAATTAGATTCTGGAGAATCTAGATGTTATAATTAAATCCGTCAAAATAGGGTCTAAAAAAATTCAAAAAGCTCTCCTTTCCCGAAAATCAAAACAGAACAATTTAGAGGGGACACAGGAACACATAAGCACAAACAAACACACGTAGATACGAAAGAAAGGGGGGTAGTATTCTCCCCAGCGAAATCTGCTGAATATTATTTCAATAAAAATACGTCAACAATGACGATGCCATAGCGACTGGAGTGGCGTCAATTTATTTCTAATGATTACCCATGATGCAACGGGCGTTTTAACCGGTTGCTACCCTACCCATAAAATGAATGGTAGCGCCCAAGATACTACAGCAACTGACCTTATTCAACAGCGAGATAATTTCCATTAAGTCATACACTGAAGTAGTCGAGTGGTTGTATCAGTATTTCTGTGTAAAGAGTTGTGAACACACAGTTCAGACTTGGTGGAGCCGCGGGGACTAAACTAGAATCTTTCACACGTATTAAATTCATTATACATAAAGGCGCCATGTTGGACATAACCACGAGTTGTACGTTCTAATCCTTTAAATATAATCAAGGGAAAAAGGCACAGATCTGTGACCAAGAGTGTTTCATAATCTTGTGAGCATATAGCTAACAGATAACAGTGCAATTTTGTCACGGGTTAGTTCGATAAACCACTGAGATGAAACCAAGTACGTTTCAGTTGACTGTGATGTGATCCCACACAAGTCCATTCAAACCATTAAGTTAAACCAGGAATCAAATGGCTCAAATCAAAGCTTGCTTTACTAGTCAATGATATCCCAGTTGAATGATATTGTGAGACGCTTGGTAAGGTTTCATCATGGATGAGAACAGGAAATAATGGCATCCAATGGAAAGGTTAAATAATTTAACGAATCTGAACTGGAAATTTACAAGTTCTAATCTGAAATACGCAGTTCAATATTATACATGAAATGCTACCAAAGGCTAAGTCATTTACTTCAAAAGTGAAATGATTATTCACATTGTAGCATTCTAAATTTTATTGCTTCTAGCCCGTTTGCATCAAATGGAGATGCAAATATAAATAAACAACGAATCATTATACCTGCAAGATTTTTTAAATTATGACATGAATTGCTCGAATTAAATTAATAAGTTTTGACTTTTTCAATCCTCTATTTCATTGAAATAAGTGTAGGAGATCTATACTGTAATAGGAATTTGAACTTTTCTAATAAAGATCACTGCTTGCAAAGAAATAGTTCAGAATTAACGAAAGATATTTCAAAACTTGGAAAACGTGAATTACTTGTAAAAAATTACAATATATAGTTTATAATGATGAATATTCTTATCATACGGAACGCAGAGTAGACCTATCAGTAGAAAGAAAAAAAGTACAGCAGAAAAATGAACATATCTACATCAACCTACCATACAACAAAAAATGTAAAATCAAACATAGTCAGAATGTATCTCAACCCCTCCTGCGTCAAACAAATTACACCTAATATTCAAGAAAAACACGATTAAAATCAGCAATCACCTGCATCGAAATTGTGTTACAAACCATATAAAAAAAAACAGCAGAAAATCATAAACACCGTCGACCTCCACTTCATCATCATCATCATCATCATCATCATCAGTCTTTCAACGTCCGTCGTTGGACATAGACTTTCCACAGGATTCGCCAAACTTCTCTATCGTGGGCGACGCTGAGCCAGTACTTTCTGAATTTGTCCAGCTCATCTCTTCTTCTAATTCTCTGCTGGCCTCAGTTGCGCATGTGATCTCTAGGGATCCGTGTTTTGAGTCGTGATGTCCATCGGTTGTCTGCCATTCTTGCGACATGGCCAACCCATTGCCATTTGAGTTTTTTAATGGATTCTATTATTTCCCCGACTCCTGTCTTCACTAGATGTATTGTGCTGTCGTGTGGTCTTTCCATGTGAGGTTGAGCATAATTCTTTCATGTGCACGTTGCATGGTTCTCAATCTGTCTCTTGGTTAGGTTCCATGTTTCAGCTCCACAAGTGACTATCGGGAGGATGCATTGGATGTATACCCTTCTTTTTAGGATTAGTGGGATCTTTTTGTTTTTGAAAGTTAAGCATGCTCTGCCAAAGGCTTACCATCCTAGTGTGATTCTTCCCGATTCCCATTAACTGCCAACAAGCTAACGTCGTATACCAAGCAACCGTAAAATCCCAAGGCGGGCCAGATAAGATATACATCAGGACGACTGGAGGTCTTTGAAAACAAAGAAACTACTCGTGCAATACGTCCTTCAACAACAAAATTTCACACATCGCACAACGCTATCAATATACATGTGGGACAACAGAAACACAAACCAAAGTACACCAGAAAATGAGAAAAAATAGTATCAGCTTAAAACAACACTTCAAAACCCTGAACATTCTGTTTGGGAGAGAAAATTGCTATCATCACCCTTCCTGATTATTATAAATATAATGTTGACTTCAAAACATAAGAAACCATAAACCTTCTAAAAATGATTTAACGATCAACATCCCTACCTCCAAAAATAATTCAATTGCCATTGGTCCTAAATTCTAAAAAGAATAAACTTTTTCAATAAAACCTAAAGCAAATCTTATAAACCAAAAACATTGCAAACAATACAAATCAATAAACAACAAAAAAAAACAATTATCATTTTATTACCTATACATACAGAGCACCCTACCGAGAGTAGCGCATGTTCTGGAGATCGCAGCAGCGTGAAACTCGGATTCACCATTGAAGCAGCTCTCTATATCTATCTATGTATCTAGTACTGCCATAAATACAGTTACAAGTTTATATTATACATATGTATTTCTTTAAAAGTTCATATGATTGATGGCGTTTCGATAGTAGAAAAGTTGCCAAGTCTTTTTTCTTATTATTTTAAGTTGCATAATTTAGTAAATATTGTGCTTAACCATAAAATAGGTTGATAGAGAAAACTGAATCGCAATGATCAGCCTTTGTAATCCAAGAGTGATTCAACATCGGCACAAGGACAACGTTTCAGAATTCATCAAGTCTGAGGATTAGCACCCTGGAAGTCCAAATCTCAATCCCCTGGATTACAAATTGTGATATGGGCTGAAAAAGATAGGTTATAGCAAAAAGCACCTCAATTTGCGATGTCTTGAACGTTCTCTGGTGAGAGCTGCCACCAATTTTCTTGAGAAAAAAATACTGCATTCGATAAATGGGCTGATCGTATGAAGCTCTGTGTGAAGCACTAAGGAAGGCATTTTGATTGACTCGTTGATTTTAGTAGTACTTGAAACCCCAACCCCCAAATCTTACTTTGCTTTATTACTTACTTTTCCTTGGATGAACGGATACGTTTGTAACAGTATTTATGGTAGTACTCATATATATATATATATATATATATATATATATATATATATATATATAATATATATATATATATATATTCGCCACACAAACACCTTTATGTTTCTGCCTTCTTGGAGCCTCTTCAGGCGAATGATTATGCATGCTTTAGAAATTCGGGAAATTCGGGGAAATTTTTGTGGGTGTTCCTATGAACATTTTTGTGGGTGTTCCTATGATGGGGATAATGTCCAAAAAACGGGACAATGTTATATAAATTAACAATCAAAATAACAATAAAACTTGTTATTTTGATTGTTAATTTATATAACATTGTCCCGTTTTTTGGACATTATCCCCACTTAGCTTTTTTTAAATATCCCCCCTTTTCAACATTAGTCTGGGTATTTTTAACATTATGCGCCCTTTTTCTAAAAAAATAATATTCGATTGTATTCTTTTACTTCCATTTATATCTTCTCCGGCATCCGCTGTCGACGAACGCGCATGGAAGATTAAAAGAGAAACAACCAATGTGGAGCTGCTGCAATCTGATGTTTTAATTCATCGAATGCAATGTGTAAGTTCGTGTGATTTTGTTGCAATCTATGAACATCATGAAAGGACAGAAAAAGAAATGTAGCTAGGTATCGATAGGAAGTTGTATGATCTCTTACGTCCTGGCGTCTTAATGGGCAGAGAAGTAGCCTCTGGCCGAACACCAGCGTTGATTCGCTTCGACCGTTTTGCAAACGATGTGGACTTCTCGACTAACGAATAGCGAAAGCCCATAGTTACAAAGAGGCCTTTGCTTCTCCCTATCCGTACCTTTCTAGAGATATCCAGAATTTTAGCCATTTTCTCGGTGTCCATCTCTGTGCTATTGTTCTCGGGGTATCACTTTCCCTCCCTCAGTGTATGGCATTGCTTCAAGATTTTTCTTGGATTAGAAATTCTAATAATTCGGTATTTTCGTTTCACTTTGCGACTCGGGCAAAATAGCTTCGTCAATCCCACTTTTAGCTTGAGTGACGAACCCTTTGGGCCAATAAATGTTATCCGAGGTTTTTGAAACTCAACCAATTTTCTCCTTGTGTTATTGTTCTTGGAGTCTCGACAACCCCCAACCCGACCCCAGTACCCGCCATTGTTTTAAGATTTCCGCTGAATTAGAAATTCTAGTGTTTGGAATTTCCGTTTTGACATTCGCGATGTATACTTTCTTCTTTCTGTCTTGTTTATCTGGGACGAAGTAGGAAGTGCCATTCATACCCTGACCACGCCTCAACCCACACTGCCCCTATTTCTCACCTCTTGCTCTCCCTTTCTTTAAGGGATTTCCCCAATCTGTAATCCTTCCTTTTCTCTCTCTCTCTCTCTCTCTCTCTCTCTCTCTCTCTCTCTCTCTCTCTCTCTCTCTCTCTCTCTCTTTCTAAAAGTAAAAAAGGGGTAACTGTGTATTTGGGTCAGTCAGGTATGTCTACACATGCCAGTACGTGTGCGAGTTGAACTTCCTGACATCGATAGCAGTACTGCTAAGTGCAGGTCGGGGCTGGTCACACTTCCAACCCGTAATTTAGTTACTCAGTTAGCCGAATTGCAAACAGTTACAACCGCTACCTTGTAAAATCCGTCCAACAACTTTTACCCATTTTGCCACAAAACATTACAAAGAATTGAATTTCTAACCCGCTCGTAGTTATTACATCGAGTTGATTTGCCATAGCAAGTTAAGAGACAACAAACGCGTGGACGAATTTCTTGGATGTTCCTACGTTTAAACTACAAAATTGTTTTTTTCTCAAAAATGAAGACCAATGAATTAAGTTAATTTGTATATAAATGAATAACAAAAATATAAGTGCCACTTGCTGTAGAATTTGTTGACTACAAGAAGGCTTCCGACTTGGTGAAAATCCCCAAGATCACTGATGCTATCGTACAACATGGCATAGACCCCGTTTATTTCAAAGTTTTGCAGCATATTTTCCGACAAGAATGGACAGCAAATACCTAGTCACCTCAGATTGGCAGACGATATCGTCTTTTTTGTTGAGAACCTTCATGGTTTCTAAATAATGCTAGACAAACTGAATGAAGAAAGCAAGAAAATTAGTCCTCACTTGAATTTCACTAAGACAAATGTCATGTACAACAGATGCGTTGAGAACAAAGACACAACGATCAAAATCGGAAAACGCTGAGAATAGACCACAACATATACCTAGGACAATAGATCTCAATGAAATCATCAAAAGAAGAAAAAAAAACATGTAAAGAATCGCACCAGTTCGACAAGCTTTCGACAGAGCAAGCTCAAACTTCAAGAACAAGAAAATCCCATAAGTCCTAAAAAGAAGAGTATGCATCTGTCTCCTCTGGGGCTGAACATAGGACCTAACCAAAAGATCAACCTCCAAACTAAGAACCATGCATTGTACACAGGAATTAATCGTACTTAACATCACATGGAAAGATCACAAGACAGCACAGTATATCATAGAAAAACAGGAGTCAGAGATACTAAAGAATCCATTAGGAAACTTAAATGGTGATGGGCAGAACATGTTGCAAAAATGTCAGACAACATACAAAACTCACAACAATCATCCCTGGAGATCATATCGGAAACTGTGACCGGGAAAATAAGATGGCACGATGAACTAGACAAGTATTGCCTACGCGAAGCTAGGAAGGTGTGGCGAATCTTGGGGTAAGTCCAACAACGGACGCTATCATGATGATGATGGTGGTGGTGATGATGATGATGATGATGATGGAATTTGAGCACGGATGAAATTATGAAATCAGTAATGTAGATTTCACCCACTCAAATTCTATTCAAGATTTTTTCTTCTTCTTCTTCTTCTTCTTCTTCTTCTTCTTCTTCTTCTTCTTCTTCTTCTTCTTCTTCTTCTTCTTCTTCTTCATCATCTTCTTGTACATACTGATATAATTTGAATTAGGGTTTTTTTTTACATAATTTGCTTTGAAGCAAGTTTAGCTGTGATAGAGATACAATTCAAGAGATCTTAACTAAGGAACGTAGTCTTAAGAGATACCGAAATATGATTAAAGCAAAATAGGATATCCAAAGATGATGAAAGCCAATTTAAGAACAAGTATTCTTGGAGACATTGGAATGATAATCAACTGAATGCAACTAACACAGAAAATATTTAGAGTATATTACAGGGAGGCGGGAAGAGTACGATGGAAAAGAGGAGTGGTTGACCAATAAAAAGAATGAATTTTATGAAACTGTTTGGATCAAAGACTAGTCCAACAAATACATAAATACATGATGAAAGCAAGGTTTCCCGAGTGGATGTCAAATACAAAAGGTACACTGATCTAAAAGGATGCTTGAAAACAATTGTTGGTTATTACATACCAATAACGTATAATTTGGGAAATAATCACAGAAGTATATGCGTTAGAAATATACTACTCGTTAAAAAAAGGCCTAGGATTCTTAACAAAGGAATAGCAAGTGTTCCGAAAAGGAACCTGAGGAACATTTGACTTATTATTTGTAGATCAGAAAATCCTGCAGAAAAGTTAAAACAAGAGAAGGCCTAGTTTTTGGCATGGATAGACGATAAAAATGTCTAACACCTGACATCGCAGCTTTAGACATCAAACTGTTTAAATATGCTGAAAATCTCAAAGTATCTGTAGAAGTTCATAATGCATGCAATGAGAATCTGAGGAATAGAAATAGCTGTAGGGGCACAATCCACAAACAAATGTTAACATAATACACATTTTCAGGAGATACTGTACGTCCTTATAATTTTTCATTTTAACAAAGATACTTTTATTGCATTGTGACTGAGGATATAGAATTACAAAAAAATAGGTTTACAGAGTCGTCTCAAAAACTCAAACTGATTTATGTTTATGAGTGGATTTTTTTTTCAATTTGAATGATTATAAATGAATTGGAGAACCTTAGTACAAACAATCAGTGTCGTCATCCAAATATCTGTTCAGAATTGGGAAATATACAATGCAGGTAGTACGTCAAGAAAAAAGGGAAACAGAATAAATTAAACTACCCCAACCAGAAAATTATCAGGGAGCTTAACGGGAAATATAACTACTAATATATAGGAATACTGGAAGCAGAATCAATCACGTAGAATGAAATCAACCTGAAAGTAAGCAAAGATGAACAAGAAAACTTTTGGAAACTAGACCCGCTACAGAAACGTTGGGCGATCTTCATTGTGAGATATTAGGGGCCCTTCCTAAACAGAACAGAAAAGAAGAGAAATTTTAATTAAAAAACAAAAAGAAATAGATGGCAATACATATGGGGGATGACAATGAGAGACTCAAATAAGAAGGGAAAGAGGATAAAAATAACTTCAGGGTCGTATAGATTCTGCTATCCAGGAACTTGAAGACTACACAGAGTATTGAAGTACTGATTATGACAGCCAAAATTGTAAAACTTACTGGAGGACAAATTGAGTTTCAGAAAACTCCAAAACAGTAAGCCCAAAGTAATTGCACGGTCATTCTAAGAATCAAACAATATATAAAAAGAATTTCAGCTGGGACAACCCTGGTGTAGTTGCGCGTAGGATATTTGAAGAGAGAAACTGAATCCTAATAATTCTCTAGGGAACTAATTCTATTTAGTCCAAGATAGACATCATGCAACAGAATAGGAAAAGTAAGCAATGTAGACGTTGAGATGAAACCATCAATCATATGATAAATGAATGCAGCAAGTTGACTGGGAAAAAGAACAAAAATATGTATGGGTATGAAAACTGGTCCACTAGGAACTGTGCAAACGAATGGGATTTGACCATGAAAACCAGTGATATATTCAAAAACTGGAATTTAAAAAAAAAAAACATGAAATTCTCCTGGACTTTAAAATTCAAACGGATCTCTCTGGTTAGTCGATCAGATCTACGCATTGTGAACAATAAGAAGAAAACTTTTAGATAATGGATGTTGCTGTACCAACAGACTACCAAGTAAAATTGAAAGAAAGCGAAAAAGCTGAAAAATAATGTAGATTTCCTGAGAGATCGGACAGAATTGTGGGAAATGGTGGTGACAGTTGTGCCCTTCATTACTAGTACACTTGGAACAGTTATTCAAAATAACACGGAAGAATTTGAAATCCGTGGAAGGATCGAAATCATTCAAACGGCAGCAGTACTAAAATAGAACTAAAGTGAGTGCTGGAGTGATGGGAAGTTTGCTATCAGTTGATCTCGAGTAAAAGCCACCATCTACTACTGATGTTAAAATTTAGTAAGTAAATAACAATAATAATATCAATAATAATAATAATAATAATAATAATAATAATAATAATAATAATAATAATCAGCAACAACAACAACAACAACAACAATAACAGCTCTTGGATACTGACCGACTACCCCATCTAAGCAAGATGATTGAATACGGAGATTGTAAAAAAAGAAAAACTCTGCCAAATCAAAGATGTATACCAGCAGACCACAGAATGAAGGCAAAAAGAACAAACATTTGGGGGGGAAAATGCCAGGAACTCGTCCTGAAACTAAAGATGCTATGAAACAGAGAGGTTTAGGGTAGTTCTCTTTAAAATCTAAGCTCTTCAAACTGTGTCAAAAACAAATGAGTCGAAGTTGAATGAATTTGAGATTCAGGGAGGGCCTTATCTGACCAGAACACAGCATCAATAGGGTCTGCAAGGATTCAGGAGAGTCAGAGATCTGAGATAATCATCAGACATGCAAAGTCTTGAAATAAATGCATCAGGACAAACTATGTTAAGATCGACAGAACCCAAACAAACAGCAAATGTCGCCTATGCAGACATGGGGATGAGACTGTGAACCATATGAAAATAGTAAACTAGCCCAGAAGGAGTACAAGAATAGACATGACAGGGTTGCAACAGTTATACGATGGGAACTGAGCAAACAACTGGGATTCAACCATGCAGATATCAGCACAAACTGGACACAGTCCAGGGAATTAGAAGCCACACGTTACTCTGGGACTTTAACGTCCAAACCAATCACCCCATCCAAGCGAAGAGACCAGGTCTGGTAGTCGTAAACAATGGAAAGATAACCAGCCAAATAATAAAAGTGGCTTTGCCTAGGGATCAAAGAGTGAAGATGAAAGAGAGTGAAAAGCTAGGGATATACCAGGACTTTGCATGGGAACAGAAGAAGGTATGGAACATAACGGCCAGGGCAGTACCAATAACAGCAGATGTACTCGAAACTGTGCAAAAGACACTGAAAACGAGATTGGAGGAGTTGGAGACAGTATTGAGACAATGCAGACAACAGCACTGCAGGAGACTGCATGAATACTGAGGAGATTACTGGAAATATGAGATCTACCGCCTCCACTCGTCAGCAATGGCCCAACAGCCAAGATGAAAGAGACAAGATCGAGACGGTATAGACCACTGCTGTGATATGCGAGGACGACAAGAGGAGTATTGGTGACCTAGGGAGACGAGGTTACTCAGTCTTCAGATAGGACCACCAGGCAACTGCTGTGAAAATACTGCTGCTGCTGAAAATATATTTCGTTTGGCAATCGGAGTTAATTCATGGTGTCAGTCATTCTCCTTACTTTTGGGCAATGATTTCAGATTGCGTTCGGAAAACTTTTTCAGCCACTGTGTGTCAGTGAAAATGCATATAGACGTGCATAATTTGATAAAATGGGGCAAATAAGATGTAAATAGTTGTGATTGGTCACTCTCATGACCAACATCTTTTCGTAGCATGAAGTGTTGGGAATGATCAATTAAAAAATTGTTAGAAGAGCTGATCAATGTCAAAAAAAAAGTTAACTCTTCCACTTTTTGTCAGGCGGTGCTCTGGATTTTCAAAAGAAAAAAAAAACAAGTAAGAATACTGCTAGTCACAAATTAAGAGACCAATTTAGCATAAACTTACTTTGAAAATTGAAATCTCCAACCTAAATCTCACCGTTTGGAGGGTGGACAAAATATGGAGTAAATGTTGAGATTTTTCAGCCCTGTGGCTCCATTGGTGCAACCTATATATAACTACTGAGATCAGCTTAAAACTGAAGAGATCTATGTTGATGTTGAATAAGTTGATGGCATTTTTGGATGACGGTTTTCAATGAAGATTATCCTAATTATCTTATGCTATTTAAACGGTTTGCTTTATTCATCATCATCATTATCAGTCTTTTAACGTCCGTCGTTGGACAGAACTTCCCCAGGATTTGCCACACTTCTCTATCATGGGCGTCGCAGAGCCAGTACTTCCTGAACTTGTCCAGCTCGTCTCTTCATCTAATATTCTGCCAGCCTCAGTTGCGCATGTGATCTCGGGGGATCCATGTTGTGAGTCGCAATGTCCATCGGCTGTCTGCCATTCTTGCAACGTGGCCAGCCCACTGCCATTTGAGATTTTTAATGGATTCTATGATGTCCCTGACTCTTGTCTTTTCTCAGATGTTCTGTGCTGTCTTGTGGTCTCTCCATGTGAGGCTCAGTATTATTCTTTCACGTGCACGTTGCATGGTTCTCAATTCACGGGTCTGTCTTTTGGTTAGGTTCCATGTTTCAGCTCCATAAGTGACTATTGGGAGGATGCATTGGTTGTGCACCCTTCTCTTTAGGATTAATGGGATCTTCTCATTGCCATCCTAGTGTGATTCTTCGCTTGATTTCTCCTTTTGAGGGTCTCATGGAGATTCGTTGTCCTAAGTAGATGTAGTGGTCTACTTCCTCCAGTTCTGTGTCCTCGATTTTGATCTTAGTGTTTTTATCCCCGATTTAGTTGTTGCACATGATCTTCGTTTTGCTAAAGTTCATGTGTAGGCCGACTTTCTTGCTCTCTTCATTTAGTTCATCTATCATTAGTTAAAGGTCGTATAGGTTCTCTGCGAAAACGGCGATGTCGTCTGCAAATCGGAGGTTGCTCAGATATTCGCCGTCTATTTTAATTGCTCTACTCTCCCAGTCTAGTCTTCTGATGATCATCTCGATGCAAGCTGTGAAGAGTTTAGGTGAGCTGGTATCACCTTACTCTTACTCCTTTCTGGAGCTGAAAGGGGCCCGAGTCTTATACTCGACCATGGACCACTTGCTTTATTCAACTATTCCGAAAAGGACCGATCTCTGACAATTTTTTATTGAATGCATAGCGAGTCGATTTGATTCTATATTGTGAGTTTATTTGGATACCGATTTCGGCATTTGCAGACCTTCGCAAAAGGCAAAAATCGATGATTATGATTTGACAAGTTATAGTGTGTAACGATAGTCGCTAGCCACATATCAGTACAGATCAACAAACCAATTTCTCCTTTCTAATATACAGAGACTACAGACATTAGCGATGAGCAAGTTTTATGCCAATAGCTCAAGGCCATACGAACGAAGTTTTTATGCAGAGTATGGCTTACTTTTAGGTACGTTCAACTCAAATTCGTTTGATTTTGACCCGTAAGGACAATTCATGAAACTATAATGATATAGGTACATGAAAATAATAGCAAATCGACTTTTTCTAAGGCTACGTATGTCTATCTGTGCTATTGGATGCACACACGCGCGCGCACACATAACACACGCGTTCACAGAGAGAGAGAGACAAACTGAGACACAGAAAGAGGGAGATTCTTGTAACTTAAATACAAACTGTCTACGAGTAGGACATATCATAAGCGTATCACTGTTTTGTAACAAGGATGTGATTTCATCAAAGAGCCTTGATATCGTTGCTTCACTGCTAATAAAAAATGCGGCTAGCAGTTGTGAATAGATGAAACAAAAGATACAAGACACTGGTTTCAATTCCTTTACAGCGGACGAAAAGTTAATTTTAGCTTCTTGATCTTTCTTTGTCGATTGACCCGAGGGTTGGAGTTTTATTAAAAGCAATCAGCCATATCGTTGGTCATATTGGCATTTTGTCGAGCTCGTAATTGCCCATATAATTTAACGAGACTACTCAAGAAGCAACCTAATTAAAAATGAATCATCAGGTTACAAAAACACGCACAATTGCGTGCAAACACAGAAACTTACAGATTTACAGGGTAGGTGAGAATCAACTCCCGATTAGAAATTATATTTAACCTTAGTAAATGCAGTTCTATTTTCATCAAAGGAATCTTATTTTGGTACCTAGAGTGATAGAAATTAATTTATCATTTTTGATTTCAGTGAAAAAAGCGGTCCAAAATGTCGCCTAATGAATAAGATAATAATAGACATCATGAAAAAAAATAATGCAATATAAAAATATTTCTGGAGTTGACTTTGTTTTTTCTACCATAACAACAACAACAGGAATCCTCAGTAAATTTAGGGGAGTCAACTCTTCACTGCTTGTCTGTGCCGTCACGTTAAACCTAACAGATATCTAAAATTAACATCCCCCAAAGAACAGATTGGTAGGCGGCTCTCTCACCAACAAAGCAAAATTGAAAAAAAGTTTTACACATCAAGTAAAATATATGTTAGAAATACACAATTCATTCTAATAAATAAATAAGTACATTTATGAGGTGAATATTTCCCTACCGTGATTTGAGGTCATAACAAATTGATTGGTAGCGGACTCCCTTACCGACAAGTCTTACATATATCATACAGTTATTATATATACAATACAAAAGTTGCAGTAATCATACTCGGTCGGAATAGAAATAGGAGTGGAATTCGACCATGCTAGGCTTTACCATGAACTCTAGAATCGGTGTGCATTCTGCCTATAGTAGTGGTTTCTAAACTGGGGTCCGCAGACGCCTTCATCCGACGACCCCTATCGGATCATGCTCGGAGGTCTGCAGCAGTGCTCCTTCTGACATCACGAAACTTGAAGCAAAGGAACATCACCATCCTTCGAACAGCGATCAAAAACGTAATCTTTGTACACAGACTATAGCCATAGCTCAGAATTCGAATAAACCCAATCCATTTCAGATAAATATTATTTTTGAAAGCTGAAAATTACTACTTTTTATTGTGGTTCATTTAGAGGAAATAGACCAATACGTCTACCAAGGACAATGAATCTCCATGAGACCTTCAAAAGAAAGAGAAATCAAACGAAGAATCACTCTGGGATGGCAAGCCTTTGGCAGAGCAAGCTCAACTTTCAAAAACAAGAAGATCCCATTAATCCTAAAAAGAAGGGTATTTAACCAATGCATCCTCCTGATCGTCAATTATGGAACTGAAACATGGAACCTAACCAAGAGACAGACCCGCAAACCGAAAACTATGCAACGAACACACGAAAGACTTATGCTCAACCTTGCGCGAAGAGACCACAAGACGACACAATACATCCGGGAGAAAACAGGAGTCACAAACATCATACAATCCATTAAAAAAACTCAGATGGCAATGGGATGGCCATGTTGCAAGAATGTCAGACAACCGATGGATACCATGACTCACAACATGGATCCCTAGAGATCACATGCGCAACTGAGGCCGGTAGAGTACTAGATGGAGAGACGAACTAGACAAATTCAGAAAGAATTGGCTCTGCGACGCCCACGATAGAGAACTTTGGCGAATCCTGGGGAAGGTCTATGTCCAACGACGGAATTTAAAAGACTGATGATGCTGAATTAGTCTAAACCTAATGCTAAACATTGGGGTTCGCCAGAATATTTCTTATATGGAAGAGGTCCTTGATTTTTCGAAAATCCCGAAACCACTGGGCTACATAAAAAGTGGGAAGATCCACTAAGGATCGAACCTGCTCCGCGCAGTGTATCAGTTACTGTTATGACCTGTTCATCTGGATAGAACCAGAACGCCTATCGTAGAGCGATGTTTTGTGAGCTAGATTTCAATTCTCTTTAGGTGACCCACTCTTGAGGTCCTACACCAGACTAACCTAAACTTTTTAATTATCACCATTATAATGTATTAATTCCATTATAATGTTATATGTACTAATTCTGAGTAAATAACAATCGACCGTTTTTGGTGGTTATTTATATATATATATATAATTAACGCTCCCTCATTCAGGGTTGAGCACTCTTCAAGAGAGGTAACTCGTTCATTATAAGCTTATGCAATGCTCCTCCAACTTAGGAATAGAGCATTGTGGTGGATGGGAAATATATGTATGAGTAAATATATCGCTTAAATTCAACCTTACTGACCGCTTAGTTCTGCGTTGGGCAGAGGTAAAATGCCAGCCTATGGGTCTGATGCAAAGGTTCCGATCCTTGTGGTACTGGATGGGATAAAGAATAGTCTATAGCCACGCTGAAGAGTTGCAATACAACGAAACAACTGTCTGTGGATGACAAAATTATTTAATTATATATATATATATATATATATATATATATATATATATGTATATATATATATATACACTCTTTCTCTCTCTATCAATCTATCTGTTTGTCTATCTATCTATCTATTTATTTGGGTTCATGGATTTTTCCCAAGACAAATCCACCTAAGCCAGAAACAGCGAGCTGGTGGTCAACGAAGTGTCAAGAAACATCTAACCAGGAGCAAATACCCGCCCTAATCAACAGTTCACAAGATGGGTGTAAATGTGATGGATGGATGCGTTTGCATGCATACACATGCTTATATACCACTGTTCATGTGTGCGTAAATTCAGTTAAGATACAAGCCTGAATTAATATGGGGTACCGAGGAGAGCCTGGTGCGAGTCTCGCAGATCATTAGTACTGAGAAATGAGTTTCATTCTCACCACCCATTGGCCTGAACTTAAATGATTTCTGTCCCTTGTTTCATTGTCCCTAATAGTGACAATGGATTGAATTGGATAAAAGGGACTGAGGAGGGAGGTGGGCGAAAGAAACCAACCAGAAAGAGAATCACAATATCAGTGAATGTTACGGGTGGGGTGACGGGTTATGAACCTGTGATGAACAACTTCCAAGCTGTCGTGTATCCTCATGACATGGAAGTAAGCATATTCTATCTGATGAATTCAGGTCATTTAACGGTTAATCACCTGAAGTCGTAGTCACCGGAGCTGAACTGGAACAGAACTCCCAGCAGGAACTCTTCTTTAACAAATATACAACGGGTGTCCACAGCACAACCCACCTGTTTTTGATTTGTTTTTGTTTACTTTTCTTCGGGGTTTTTTTTTTAGGGGGGGGGTCTATCAAACTAAGCACCCACCGACACTATCGACAGGTTATTTGCTTACAACCAGACCACCAGCCTTTAGTCTTTCTTTGGACTACTCCCACGGAAGCCATCTACCGTTGACTCACTACTTTTGAGGGCAAGACATAAAAAACTTCGCTGCCTATATGCAGTATACCTTGTTGTTTTGTACCTGGTTATTGTTCCTTTCCTGTCCAGACAAAATTGACGATTATCATTAATACAAACTCAAAACCTTACCGTCTGTTTGATAAGGTTGTTCTTTACTCTACAATAATCCGGATATATATATATATATATATATATATATATATATATATATATATATATATATATATATATATATATATATATATATATTGAACTTGTCCATGATTGAAATGTTATTCTTCCCTCCAGGCCCTCCCAATGACTAGTAATTAAAAGAACAACCTTCAAGTGCAGATCTGTTTACAAAAATTCAAAATTAATCTCAACAATAATCCTCTTTCAATTTGATTTTAATTTTAATGCTTATAGAATTAAGTTGGATACAACTTTTTTACTGTAGTTATGTTTTAGGTATCTGAAGAAACTACACTTATTCGTAAATCTAACCTAAATTCAAATTCGTTATCAGTTTTTTTATTAGTAATTATAATCATTATACATCACTATTTTCTTTTAGATTTTAATGTTTATGTACGTTTTTGTAAAATCTCTCTGAACTGAAGACGTTGTTGATTGTACATTGAATTGTGAACGGTTTTTAATCACAGGTAAGCAGATATCGCAGCTCTTGGTAGCACACCTGTAATCATGAGCACAACCAACACTCCTATATGACGTAATTTCTTTTATCTCTCATGCTATGCCTTGACACTTTCATTTTCTCATCGTTTTACAAGTCAATAGACGGCTTTCTCGCTAAATGGGATCTGTAGCTACGATGGGGTACCTGAGCAGCTTGATCTTTCGCATACTTAGAGGAAAGACAAGAGTCCGAGATATCATAGAAACCATTGGGAAACTCAAATGGTAACGGGCTGATCATGTTGCAAGAATGTCTCACAACCGCTGGACATCATGGCTCATGACATGGATCCCCAGATATCATGAGCGAAACAGTGGCCGATAAAAAGTAAGATAGCGTGATGAGCTGGCCAATTTCAGAAAGTGCTGGCTCCGCAATGCCAATGATAGAGAAGTCTGGCAAATCTTGGGGAAGGTCTTAGTCCAACGACTGTCGCTAATGATTTAATTTCAGCAAATGCCATTTTCTGTGTCTGGATATTTACCAAGCCTCGCTTCATTTGACACAAGGTTGAACTGAGGAAAATGGTGCTATAATAATTATGTTCGAAGTGAGGAGGGTTTGCCAGCCTTGAAAATCAGCATTCTAATGTTTGCTCCTTACATTCGAACACCAATCATTGGTGCTGGTTGGAAATTTGCTATTCTCTCAGACATACATAAAGGAAGTATTTTTTTTTCTTCAATTGTGACTGCATTTAGGCAACCCATGTAGTTTCTAATGTACTGCTGTGACAACCCCACGGACCGGTTAAGCCGTTCCGGCTTAGGGGGACTGGACTAGGGTTTAAGAAGGAGGTAGAAGTGAATTAGTGGCGGTAACAGGGAACTGTTGCTGATTATGCAAGGTTCAGACGCAATATTTGATGTTAGGAACGGGGTATAAGCTGAGAAATGAACAAATTCGAGACAAAGTGGGTTTACGAGAGGGGCAGTGGAGACGGGAAAGATGTTGATGGCGACGATTAAAAAAAAAGGAATGGTCTTCCATAACCGAACTGTTAACATCGATAAACGCTGAGCTACAAACATTTGGTGTTCCTGCATATTATAGATATATAACTCGGTAACAAACAGGTCTTTTTTTTTTCAATGAAAGTTTTTATGGAGATATTAATGGATACATTTTACTAGATTATTGGAACACAAATCCTATATTTCAGTTGCATTTTTCGAAGTTCCAGAGTAAAAAGCGATTTTTTATAGAACAAAAAGACATACTAAGCTGTTCAAAAAGCTTTTTCACATACAAATGCCCAAACAAAACTGGAATCAGTCTTCACGTATATATATTAATATATATATTAATATATCTATTAATGATAACAGGATTAGTTTCATTTTTGTGATGTATTTTGGTCTTATGCATAAATTGGATTGAACTGAATAAGTAGCCTATGTTTTCACTCGTCCCTTATCACTTATGTACTTGTATGTGTATATGTATGTCTGTATTTTTTTTTTTTGTTTATGACATTCAACATTGGAGATAACAATTAAATGCTAATTGTGGAGTAGTCTCCCTCATTTGATTTTTTATTTCTGCAAATGCATAAAAAATCCAGGTTCATTCTATTTGAACATCAACCAGAAAATGCAGTGCAACAATGTTTTTGATTAACTTTTTTTTTTCAACTTTCGTCATTTTTGACATGAAAAGTAAAAAAGTAAAGAACATCAAAAGGAATGGTGAAGATATCACTATTTTCATAATGAAACAGGTTGTGATAAATGTTGTCAGTAGATAAATAAACCTAGCAACGAGCATTATGCAATACAACTATTCATAAATATGCAAAAAGAATAACGTAAAGAGTATTGAAGAGAAGTATTATGAATAATTTGACACTTATAACAAAACTGGAGAAAAAGGAGCACCCACCCTTAATAATCAAATTATAGTCGTTGGAGTAGAGTATTAAAACATACTGTGCCAAGATATAGAAGTCATACAAGAAAAATATCATCATCATCATCATCAGTCTTTTAGCGTCCGTCGTTGGACATAGACCTTCCCCAGGATTTGCCACACTTCCCTATCATGGGCGTCATGGAGCCAGTACTTCCTGAACTTGTTTAGTTCGTCTCTCCATCTAACATATTGCCGGCCTCGGTTGCGCATGTGGTCTCGGGGAATCCATGTTGTGAGTCATGATGTCCATCGATTGTCAGCCATTCTTGCAATATGGCCAGCCCACCGCCATTTGAGATTTTTAATGGATTCTATGATGTCCCTGACTCTTGTCTTTTCTCGGATGTTCTGTGCTGTCTTGTGGTCTCTCCATGTGAGGCCCAGCATTATTCTTTCATGTGCACGTTGCATGGTTCTCAATTTACGGGTCTGTCTCTTGGTTAGGTAAGAAAAATATATTGAGTTTCAAATGCATGGTTATCAAACTATGATATCCAATAAAATATAGAATACATATGATTTAGGATATCTCTTGAACAATTTTCATTCTTTCCTGCGAAATATCTTGATTCCAATTTATAGGCTCAAATTTAGGACAGTGCTTTTCAAATTGGAGAATGATTTGCGTAAGGGTTAATAAAATTATGTTGAGTATCAATGGTGAATAAAACCTGAAGGATGAATGACCCAACTTAAACAGATCTCCATACTTTTCTACACGTGAAAAAGTGATCCTTGCGGCCAACATGTACAACAAGAAAACATTGTCTCAAAAAGTTTAATTTTAAGTTCCAAGACTGTTATTTGCCGAATTCATGCGAACCAGAAAAATTCTAATAAATTTTCTTTGTCACTCCCAGTTTTCCTCCAGGGACACAAAGCTTGGCGGAACCAACACAAGAATTCGACCACAGAAATTGTCTACGTGGCTGAGAGACTGGAAGCTCGCCAGGAGACTGGGAGAGGTGTGGTTGGTTTATATGGGAGGAGTATACAAATTCCATCATGAGGAGAATTAGTCTGAATTGAAACCCTGAAACTCCAAACTCATTTCTACTTCGGCGATGTGTAGAAGTCTCCGATGGGACATTCGTCTCTAAACAAGTTAGGTTTCTTTGATTATCTTGACTTTCGATCTTACCTACCCTTGACTTTTATAAGACACAGCTAATTCTTTGCAAACGTTACAATCAGTACATACTGCACGAGATGGAATGTCAGTTAATTGAACATATCAAGTGGTGAACAGTCAAAATGTTGCATGCTTCATTATTTAAAAAATGCAATAATCCACTAACTCGATATCTGAACGCAGAATAGCAAGAGTGACAACAAGAGCTTTATAAACTCCTCAATCGGTTCTACGTCCTGCTCCAGCAGCTATCAAATACTTGCAAACCGATTTGATTATTTTCTCAATACGCTCATCTCGATGAAGGTACAGCTATTCAAAGAAGAACATAAGGGAATAGCAATTTCCCAATAATGATTTTATTACTTTATTTGAGAACAAAAAAAGACAATGAATATTTCCTATACAAAATAATTGTAAATTAAAATGATTCAGCGGTGTTATTTCTTGAAATACCTCATATGTACCAATATTTTATCTCTATAGTTAGTTATTCCTTTCAGAGCCACATAACCTTTTTAAAGGGATAAATTGTCAATTCCCAATTTCTTTAATTATTATTATTACAACATGTTCCGTTGTAGAGAAAATTTGTAAGTCAATCTCTCTTAACATGAATTGATAAAAAATATTTTTTAAATTTCGAACCCTACCTCTGTGTGTGTCAGTGGCGTTCCTGGGGTTGGTCTTTCCCGGGCGGTAACTAAAATCGCTGAAAAATAGCACTGAATGTAATGATTTGATTCAAGGTATCTAGTTGAGGAGTACTGTTACCATGAGTTCACCATAAAAAGAGAAAAAATTCAATTTTCGAATCAGTCAAAATATCTTGTTTACTTGATATTTCTCCTCTTTTATCTCCTACTTAAAAAGTAACACTAATTCTCTTGGAGTGTTTTACGAAGATAAATGATTCCTGAAAGTTCTTAGAGGAAATGGCATAGCTTTAGTTTCAAACGTTGATTTGATTATGACAACCTTGCAATTATAAGTCGCTTTGGTTACTCAGTGGTATTGGGATTCCCAGTACGAATCGCCTTAGCAATTTAAGAGAGAACGCATGATACCCTTTCAAGTGCACTTACAAATAGCTAGGCATAATTTGACTTAACGGTGATCAATTGGTGTACGTGATTTCAACGTGCCGGGATCATAAAACTCGAATTAAAAGAAAAAAATAAGATTCCGTGCTAGCAAGTATATGTGAACTCGAAACTAGACAGCTCATGGCTGGAAGCACCACGAGGAGGAAATAATTAATAAGTAATGAATTACAGTATTTTCCGGCATATTAGCTGCACCTGCAGACATATTCTCAGAGAAATAATACTCCCTCTTTTTCCTTGATATTCATAGCCCTCCAGGTTGTTTTTAACGTTCTTATCTATTCAAATCTATATTAAACTCCACAGTGGCGTGCTGTTTACAATATCTGTATAGTGCAGTACCGTTATCTAAAAACTGATAAAATGTTCGCCCCCCGAAACAGAGCTTAGATAAAAAAAAACGCTCCTTATATGCCGGAAAATATGGTAGTTTTCATTGTAAAAGAATTGGATACTCCATGCAAGTTACTATTCGATCAGAATACGATAATTTCAAACTATATCAATTCGCTTATGCTGCTATTCTTCTATTCGAATGGATCTAAGTTGCATAGATTTTTAAGAATATCATTAACTGGGACATGTCCGTTCATAAGATGCATCTGATTTTATGAAGGTCTTCAGAAGGTTTTTAAACGTGGAATAATGAGACGCTGTTCTATACCTATGGTGTCATTTATAGGAACAATCAAAACATATTTTAAATGCTGTTACGTCATCCAAAAATAATTGAATTCAATCTCTTTTTACAGAAGAATTCAACAGAAAAAAACCCTGATCCTCTTTCTCTCTTTTGCATATATCTCACGTAAAAATCTCTTTTTTAGTTGCCAGTCCACTCCTGAGTTTGTCTCATTCCATATTCTTCACTATTGTACAGAAACTTATTTAAAATGATCACCCGTCATTACACGGCTAATGCATCACTAGAGAACGTAAAAAGAAAAAATAATTAAAGAAAATATAGCTGCTGCAGGAATCAAACCTGCTGCCGATAGGGTAGTCATTTCTATAATATATAACACAATTTATAATCAATCAGTCGGATCACATATATCCATTTCTCAATACATAACTGTCGCGTTGAAAGAAGCGAATGGACCGAAAATGAACCAGATGAGATTCTGGTGCGAAAACAGGTATTTCGGCCTCTCCATTACCGGTGGCTGCTCAGCTCATTGGTAAGAGCATCGCTACGTCTACCCTATCGGTGGTTGGTTTGATTCCAGCGGCAGCCCCATTATCTTCAATTGTCTATTCTGTTTACGCTGTCTAAGGTGAGTGATACATTAGCCGCGTAACGATAGGAAATCATTTCAAATAAGTTTCCATATAATACAGCCCAATCTATAATCATTCTGTCGGATCGCATATATCAGTTTCTTAATGTGTGTATATATATATATATATATATATATATATATATATATATATATATATATATATATATATGTGTGTGTGTGTGTGTGTGTGTGTGTGTGTGTTCGTGTGTAGTGGGGTGTTGTTGATGAAAGTAACAATTGGAAAATGAAGATAAACTCTTAAGAGAAAGCAGGTGTTATATCTTAATGTATTTTATCATTCAGTGGGCGTGTTTCGATGCATTTCGACGGGTGTCAGCGATCTTTTTCAGAGAAAAAATCAGCAGTTCACAGGAAAATTTGCTTTTTACATGATTGAGAGCGAGGAAAGAAAAGGGGATATTTCTATATTGTTTCTTTGTTTATTTGGAGTGGGAATTTATCTTCACTTTCCAATTGTTACTTTCATGAACATTCTGTTGGATCACTTCACATCCACCATATAAACATATACATATATACGTGAGTGTGTGTGTGTGTGTGTGTGCGCGCGCACACGTGTTCATACACGAGAAAGAGAGAGAGAAAAACAAACGCAAAACCTAAGAAAAATCAGTAAGGAAATAATTGCAATAATTTCCTAAAGGGCTAGATTATCCAAATTTTGATGGGTTTTCATGTCCCAACCAAGAAGCATTGAACAAAATTGATGGATAAGAATGCGAAGAAAAAAATGTAATCAGGCAAATACAACCATAATAATCTTTTTAGCAATATTTTATGTAAAAATCATTTGTGGTTATTTTTATTTACTTTCGTCTGGTAACAAATCAACTCGTAAGCGTAAATGCCGGCAACTAACCACAAAATATTCTACTGCAAAAACCGAACCACTGTAATTACTTATATTATAATCCCTTTTAGCATAAATAGAAAAAATCCAATTAGCCTCAAACGTTATAAAAGACATAAATATATCATGAACTATATTCGTTCCTTATTAAAGATAGACTCATGTAAAATTATTCATGCAAAAATCATAACCTATCTTGACCCCGAACAGAAAACTGTTTGAGCGGTTAGTTCTTTGCTTCTGCTTGCTATTCATGTGAAAAGAATTGCCATTAAGACTCCAGCGGACTGGAAAGAGAGTTTCAGCGTCTGATCCCGTCTCTCAGTTGGAAACAATAATGTTTCAAACCAGAACGATTAGCTCTGTGTTTACACAGTGATTAGATTGCTATCAGTGGCCAACCACAGGTAATCAGAACGAATTAGCTCGGTACATTTCAGATGGAGGCGAAATATACAATTAAGCCAAAGAAAGACATAGATATACAAATGACAAGTTCACCGTTATAGATATTACAGTACGTCCTTTACTGCTGGTGATTAATCCCAGTTATTTGTTGACAATTTATTTACCAGGTATTTTTCGGGTGCCGATGAGCCTTAAAGCATTAATTGAAATAACAATTTCGATATTTAGGGGCTTGAAAATTCGTTGCCATATTAATTCAAGATGATAAAAAAACAAGCCGACTTCAGAGCAGAAACACTTGTCTTTCATCATATGATACTCCTTTTTTCAACAAATATTTACTGTGAACTACTGATTCCCCATTGTATCATTTTTTTTTCTTGTTGAGAAAAAGAAAATTCCTACCTACTCGAATTGATATTTGAAAATTCGAAGGATAGAGATATTGACAATTAGATTGTACGTTGTTTGCAAGCCTTTGGGAAAAAATTTCAAGAAAATGGGTTCACACGAGCTTACAGAAGGGAATAACAATTAGCATTTAAACACTTGGCTTTCCTTTCTTGCTGGGTACCGGAAAAAGGGATGTTTGTACAAGATAGCCATTGGCAGTTGAAAACGGATTTATTTCAAAAGAAAATAGTTGCTAGATGCAAGACAGTTTTCAGTATCTGAAACTAAACGGAATCTACAAGTAAAACGTCTTTTATGCTTTAAGGGATTCAATGCAATATTTTATTGTGGATTAGTGCGCAACGATACAATGACCAATTAGCTTATTTGAATGATGTATTGAAACAGAAAAAAAACCTTTACTGGATAAGGAAATCGATTGGTCATTTTCTTTCAGCATCCCAGTGTTAAAAATCCGATACAGCAAACAATCATGAAGCTAGGCTAGGAAGTATTCTCCAGACCTGTCATCTTCAGACTATTGCTTGCTTAGCTCCATCGAATACTCCTCGTCTGATCAGTGGTTCAAACAAGGTGAAAATATCAAAAGATTCCTTTGAAATTCTTTGAATCAAAACTTGAATCCTTCTTTTATGACAGAATACCCAATTCATCTGCAAGATGGCATAGGGGCATAGAAAATCAGAGAAATCACTTTGATGATAAAATAATTATGCTATAGATTTATGTAATTTTAGAAGATGTCAAAAGTGCGGGAAACTTTTGTGTCAACGTAATAAATAAGGAGAATTTTATTGAGATGCGAAGAAGGAATTTAAGGATTATAAAACATCTTGGTGTCAACAGATTGAATGGGATCCCTTCATGTCCTTCAAAAGATATGTTATGGCTGGGTCACTCAATTTGCCGCTGCTTGGCGCAAGTGATAAATTGTTTTTCTTAAGGTAGAATGAAGTTAAGCTACACATTTCAACCGCTTAAGAAGTCTTAATAAACGAACTTTTATTATTCGTTGTTTATTCTTCTGAATTTTTTACCAAATTTCAGGAAGAAGCAATAGACAAGCATTGAAAATATTGTATGAAACGACGATTCATCAAATACAAATCAAGAGCGGAGATCTAGATAACATGCTGATATGAAAACATTTTTATAATACGACAAAATTTTATGTCGAGAGGATTTTCCACGAATTCTTCAAATTGTGTAAAAAATGTTAGTGCCATAAATAATTGCGTAATTTTCTTAAGAGCTGTTTTTTAAAGTCTTGCTAACATGAACAACATTGGACAACCGTAGCTATCAAAGATGGTGAAGGATTCTATTCTCTTTTATATGTACCTGAGTGTTTGTATTTTCCAGCAATCCCGGCCGTATCGTTTTGTCTATAGACTTGAGAATTAGTTGTACTTCACCCTCTAAAACTGTTTTTTTTTTTTTTTTTGCTTTTTTTTACCTTTTGGGAACCTTATTTTGGTTGTTTGTTTGTTTGTTTGTTCAAGCGCTTCTGGCCATACAATGTTGTCTATGGACTTCAAACTTGGCATCAGTACCCCTCTCGACCCCTTCTAGAAATGTCATTTTTTACTTTTGCAAAAGAAGATTTTCTTTATTTGGTGGGGGGCTTATTCTGACAGGTCTATTAAAAACATCTAGATTCCGGAGAATCTAGATGTTTCTATGGGTTTTACCTTACTCTATGCCAGATGTTTCCCATTGGAAAACACCAATGATGTCATAAATAGAAATTATTCTGACCATATTTATTCTTCAATGGAATCTTTCAACATGACTTCAAATTTTGGAATTATTGAATGTGATAGCGAGTTGAATTCATATTTTTTACAAATAATTTGATTTGTTCATGTTGATATAAGTGAAACATTCCCAAGAGATGTTTTTCATAATCCAAACAAGTCCTTTCAGATTTATTTAGATATAATCCAGTATATGTTGAAGTGTTGAAACATATATACAATAACGGCAGCTCATTTATCAGGCTACATAAAGACGCGGACCCCTTCCAGCTCCAGAAAGGAGTAAGACAAGGTGATACCAGCTCACCTAAACTCTTCACAGCCTGCCTCGAGATGATCTTAAGAAGGCTAGACTGGGAGAGTAAAGGAATTAAAATAGACGGCGAGTATCTGAGCAACCTCAGATTCGCAAACAACATGGCCCTTTTCGCAGAGAACCTACACGACCTCCAACTAATGATAGATGAACTAAATGAAGAGAGCAAGAAAGTCGGCCTACACATGAACTTCAGCAAGACGAAGATCATGTGCAACAACCACATTGGAGATAAAAACACTAAGATCGAAATCGAGGACACAGAACTCGAGAAAGTAGACCACTACATCTACCTAGGGCAACGAATCTCCATGAGACCCTCAAAGGAAGAAGAGATCAAGCGAAGAATCACACTAGGATGGCAAGCCTTTGGCAGAGCTTGCTCAACCTTCAAAAATAATAAGATCCCATTAATCCTAAAGAGAAGAGTGTATAACCAATGCATCCTCCCAATAGTCACTTATGGAGCTGAAACATGGAATTTAACCAAGAGACAGACCCGTAAGCTGAGAACCATGCAACGTGCACATGAAAGAATAATGCTGGGCCTCACATGGAGAGACCGCAAAACAGCACAGTACATCCGTGACGCCCATGATAGAGAGGTGTGGCAAATCCTGGGGAAGGTCTATGTCCAACGACGGACGCTAAAAGACTGATGATGAAAGGCATTCATTGATCTAGACATTAACGCAAATTGCAATTTTTATTTAAACGTGCATTCGGATGGCTCATCAACTAATGTTGAACTGTTATTTATGAATTCTTCAGATACAAAATCGAGAAAAGTATTTCTTCAAATGATACATCAGAGTTTTCATCTCCTAAACTAAATAATAGTTCAAACAATGAATTGGAGACCTTTCTAGCTACTGTGTTCACACTACGATGATAGTAAAGAATGTGATTTCAGGATTTTGAATATTCCCTAATTTATGCATTTGTTTGCAGATACCCTTCAACGGAGTTACATGCAAAAAAAAACCTTTCATGTAACAATTCTAAAAATTGGGGTATTTTGACTTTTCAAAAAATTGGTTTGTTGATGAAGTATAAATCTTATACAGTCTTTCTACAATTAGCAACTTTGCTCAGAATAGCACTCTGAACCACAAATAAGATGTCACAGGTATAAATTAAAAAAATGTTTCAATTATTTCAGATAATGTTTGTGTATTTTCTTGAAAAAAAGAAAAAGGGCGTGGTGGGGGAAGAATAATTTTGATTCTCAATCGACATACACGCACGCACATGCCCCCGTCCTGTTTTCCAGCAGGCTAAATCAGGTCAAAAGGTTAACAGTATTTTTTTATTATTTATTTGTTATTACATTAGGTATTGTATACAAGGGCTTCACAAAGTCGGGGTTTGGACGCCCCTGGCGGTCCCATGATGATAATTGGGAGTTACAGAAATGTTCTAAAATATTTTTTTTCTTTTTTTTTTTTTTTTTTTTCGTAAAAAAATTAGGATTGGATATCTTTGGGGGCTCTTTTTGGGCTCATGTAAATTCAGTCAGCACTATTGGGCACCCTATGGTGATCCACTCAACGACCAGTGTAGCTTGCCATGTATTTTTTTTTATCCCTGATCAAATAAACAAGAAGAACTGAAGATCATACTACATTCTCAATTTTTTATATATATATATATATATATATATATATATATATATATATATATATATATATATATATATATATATATATATATATATATTCTCAATTCATAGAAATTGCCTCCGACGGGATTCGCACCTGTAGACCTCTCAATGTTGTAGGTAGACCAATCACTATTTTATATTGATAAGCCATTAATGTTCTGCGTATTATCATACTAGTTATTAGCTGTCAAAAAGATCACAGATATATTTGAATTTCTATGAGATCTTTTCCTTTTTTTAACGTTCAAAATAGAAAAGGGCAAGTTAATGTTATGTTTCGATGACGGTGAACAGATAGTACACTTTGATCTAAAGGCCACAAAAGGCTGGACCACCACGAAACTAGGATGGGCCATGAACTTTCTTTTCCTTCTTCTTCTTCTTATCGTTATTATTATTATTATTATTATCATCATCATCAAAGATGATGATTAGCTCGCTCTAGCGGATGTTTACTGTATCATATTTATTGTACAGTAGTTTACCCATGCCTTTGGAAAATGATAGACGTATCTTATAATTCGCCAAAAGTCCGTTTGTCTGTCTCTATGTATGTCTGTACAAAAACAATTTGACATGAATCCATGACCTTTTCTGTGGGTACGTATTTGATCCACTGAAGTGTTTTAGCAAAATAGATTTTGACCCCACTCCCCAAAAAATGTTTTTACTGGGAGGTTTCATTTTTAACATGATTATTCATCGATGATAAATCTCTTACTTTTTGATGACGTAATAGAAGAATTTTTTTTTAATTCTTTTTTTTCAAATCAATTTTCAGAAATTGAAATTTAACATAATGTGCGTCCTTTATCTAGAAAGAGGTAAATACATTCTCTAACCTAACTCATGTATCACTTTGAAAGACAGCGATCAGTTGGAAGAAAATTTGCCAGTTGGTGATCATATTTAATGATGCAAAAGAAAAATAGATACATGGTCATGGTATGGTTATTGTCATGTCTGGTTTTTCAAGAGTCCATAGTTTCATTTCTGAAGGAGTGAATAAAACCCGTATTGTACATTACAACTGGAAGATGCACAAAATGTTAATTCGACGAACCACTCAACTCTGTTAAGTTGTATTACCAGAGCTGATAAACTAAATTTGATGCCAGCAACGAATGATTCTCTAGCCATTAGCCTGCTCACAGATCTGTTGATAAAATACAGATACATAACCACGTCATGGCAAAAGTTACTAAATTTGATGATAGAGATGAACTTAACTTTCTTTTATTTGGAGAACCAACTAGTCGAGGTGCTTAAGGGAGCTTAGCAGTAATCGAGAAGCTGCCCATTATACCGGCAGCTGTGATTATTTTAATGGTGCAACGTCGATTGCAACAGACGGGGGGAATATGGACATTGTCAAAGGGAAAGAGATCAGTCTGAAACAAACAGATCTTACTCGAAAACTTTGAGTACAGAATACAGGATAAACGTTGCCTGGAAGTTTACTGCATCTTCAGTTAGTGAAGCTAAAAGCTTGATTCAAGAGGCTGCAACTTTGAACACGTTTTTCCATAGCTCTGGTTTACAAACAAAAGAAATGATTGATGCTGCACAGTTAGAAATACACTGTGCCTGTTATCCATCATATTTCAAGTGAGATGGGTGGATTTTACTGCCTAGATGTTAGAAGCAGTACTTCTAAATAGGCGAGCCGCAAGTATTTTGAAAATTCAGAAGAGAAAGAAACAAAGGGATTTTTTAACAATTGGCTGAATAAGGATCGCTTACATCTCACATGCCTTTTAGTCGACATCTCATCTATTTATCAAAGATTTCAGGAATGCTCGGAAGACAATTCAGTTACAATTTCTGACATATCTTGAAAGAGGATTCCGTTGTAGAAAAGATTTGAAGAGATTTTCAATGAGTGTCTTGTTGGCAGCTGAGAGGAACTCTTTCTTAGTAGCCTTATTCAAGATGGAACCTCTTTTTATTTTGAGGTCATCGGTTGATAATAAAAGAACGTTGCTACAGAATGATAAATAGATATGTTCCAGTGCCAAAATCATTTGATGCCTTAGAAGTGAAATCATTCAATCTGTATCAAACCTTTTTAAATGAAAGATTCTCAGGTGATAATTTTTCTGCAGTCATGCAAAAAATTGATTATGTTTTGGGTCTATATGTCCGGATTCAGTTCTGGAAATGCTTTGTTTACAATACAAAGAGCTCGTCAAGGATCGGGATTTGAAAGCTCTATCAGCCATCCAAATGCTAAAGAAGTTGTTGGCTGACAGCCAATGTTCTGTATTAGATATAATTAAAATTCTCCATGCGACATTTTCAGTGGCGAAACTTTGACTTAGAAAGACTCATCAGTGTCTAGTAAATTGGAAACAATCGATTAGTTCTCTTTGCCACTGTCAGAGTTGCCAATTTGGATGGGTTTTTTTTGTTTGTTTGTTTGTTTGTTTTCGAAATTATGAGTCCAGGGTTGGAAATATTTAGATGTTTTTTAATTTCATGTTTAAAAGTCAATTTTGCCAAATGAGATATTTTTTTCTAAATTTTTCGAAGTTGAGAATGACTTCCAGAATCGAAAAATCATAAGTAAATTGACAACCACTGATTACCATCAACATCGAAAGATTACTTATGTTTCTTAAATCATGTGCATAGTTATAAATTTATGACAGATAAAACTAGACGGGATTCAAATCCTTCAAAATACAGACAACAAGGATGGTTTCGTGGCATTTTGAGAGAATATGAAGAAAATGAAGGAAGTAAAAAATAAGGTTTCATTTTAGTTCTTACGAGGGGCTAATACCGGCTACCAAAAGTTTCTGGAGTTTGAAAACTCGAGGAATTTAAATAGGATCAATTTATTCAAGATACCAATTGTTCGGGCCTTATTTGACATGAACAACACTGAGTAATCACTAACTTATTGTAGCAAACATAAACATTACAATTCTCATGTTAAATTAAGACCCGTCGACTGGTAGTTTGAATAAATTTATCCTATTAGTTTAAAGTCCTCAAACTCCCGAAACTTGAAGTGGCCAATATTGTGGGATTGACTGACCCCCATTAAGGGTTGTAATATCGGCCACTTTTTAAATGAGAGATTAGTACTACCGCCCTAAAAGTGTTTACACTTGGGGTTCATGATCTTTAACAATTATGGCTTCAGTGGGACTTTTAAATCCATATGCTGTCACAAATTGAGTTTATGTTAAAGTTGTCGATAAACACTCCCGATACAGTTCATTATCCATTAGTTTTACAATCTTTATCACTTTTATAGCATTTTACCATTTTTATGGGACGATTACAATCTTCATCCTATTTTTTGAATTCTAAAACGTCTGGCTAGGTCTTCAAATGTTTTTTTGTTATTTTCAATAAAATCTATGAGAGAAAATGACGTGAGAGTCCTTTTTACTTCAGTGATTTATTATAAAAAGTAATAAACATGGATAAGAGTTAATAAATGAAATGTGTTTATTTTATTGCAGTGGCTTTAAAACATGTTAGCACAGACTTTTAATGAACGACTATTTCATCTTGATTTGAAGAGAGTCTCTTTCTTCACTCTGAATTATGGGAGCCAGCACAGACATGTAACTAAATCCACTCAGATTACCCTACTACCCAGTCCCTGGTTTTATCATTTTTATCACAGGTGATGTTTTAGTAGCTCTTGTTGTTGCCGCCATTTTGTGAATAAGAAATAAAAAAAATATATATATTAAAAAGGGGAATGTTTTCAATGTGAACTCAGTGGAGTGAATCTCTAATAACCTTCCCACCCTTATTTTCCCGCTAAAACATCGGGAAAGTAAGAAAGGAAAATGAGACGAGGGGATAATAAAATTACTGGCCCTAAAAATGAATGACCGCAACTTGCTTGATTCAAACATTTCCCTGGAATCCCTTTTTTGACACAGAAAAGCCCATACTTCATAATTAACGCCTGATTTGAACTTGTTTCGGGATCTTCCAGTCGGTTGAAACGATATAAAAGCTAGAGAAAGATGTTATCACAATAGGTGGCCCTTCATCTGGTCAGTTGAGCTATGAGAATATACAAATTGTTGTTGCTATCAATTCAAGCATTCCTTCGTGTTGATTTTCTAAGGACGCTCCAGCTCCACGATCATAGCTTCCAGCCAGTGGCGGGGTAGGGGCGCCCCGGGTAACTCCATCAGAGGGGTGACACTATGATAACTGCTTACATTTTTTCTTAGGTTTTCTTTAAATATATTTGTTAATTTAATGAATTGAAACTGATTTTTCCACGTTTAACAAACATCGTACAATTAATCCAACGGTTTTCACCTCGTTTTATTTTCAACCTTACCTTACGTCGTTCGGTAAATCTAGGCACTCACCTAGTCTCGTGATCCAGCCTTTTGCAGTATTCAGTTCAAGATCAAAGCATAGCATCTGTTCTCAGGTCAACAAAACATAACTACCTTCCCGTTTTCAACTTTACTTGTTGCTCGATTGTTTCCATAAATTTTAATTGATTTTGTTTACAATTGATGAAAAAAAAGACAGAAGTCAATTTACGATTGTATTTTAATCGTTGAATATCTTTCTTAATTTTTATCAAACTACTTCAACAATAATTTACATACGAAACAATTTAATTACGAAAATATTAAAACAAACAATCCATCATAATACAAAATTTAATCAATGAGTCAAAAAAGAGTGATGGAGAATTATAATAAGTATAAATGATTTAGTTAATATCAAATTAATTGACTTTTTATTCCATGGGAGAGAGGCAAACTTTGAAATTTAAAATGGGAATGCTAGGTCACAAGGTTTTCAGTGATGACAATTAATGAGAAAGGTAACCTTTGTTTTTGTTTAGTTTTTGTTTTGGGGGATTTTTTTTCAATTGAAAAAGTATTAGATTACAAATTGTAATACAAATTGAATTAAAATTCCTGAAGAAAATAACGTATAAAATTCAAAACGGGAAGTTAATGCCGTGTTTCGTTGATGTAAAAAAAAAAACAGATATAGCACTTTGATCTTGATCTGAATGATGAGAAAGGCTGGACCTCGAAAGCCAAATTCGTTACAACGAGGGTTTACTATGGTAAGTATTTCAAAAACATGGTACTTCAAAAGATATAAGGACATTTACTTCACTATAACTTTTCTGAAAAAAAACAACATTAAATCCAAAACTGTTCGTCGTTTTTTATTTACCAAGTTTATCTCTCGAGAGAGAAAAATATTAACAATTGCTTTTCTTCATATTCTGTTGCAACTGGGGGCAGGACATGGTGATTTTTGCTGGGCGATGAAAATACAATTTTTAATGTAAGTGCTACTAAATTTGGGAACATGGATTCAAGTTCGCAAACATGATAGAGGCGAATCCTATCTTCAAGTAGAAAATCTGCGCAGAATTCAATGATTCATGATTATTCAATGATAATCAGGTACAAAAAATCTGCAGTATTTGTATCTTTTGAGGTTCGCAGAAAACCTATTAATCATCATCATCAGTCTTTTATCGTCCGTCATCGGACACAGACCTTTCCCAGGATCCGCCATAATTCTTTATCGTGGGCGTCACGGGGTCAGTATTTTCTGAATTTGTCTAGTTCATCTCTCCATCTTGTATTCTGTCGGCGTGATCTCTGGGGATCCATGTTGTGAGTCGGGATGTCCATCGGTTGCCTGCCATTCTTGCAACATGACCTGCCCATTGCCATTCAATTTTTTGATAGTTTCCATGATATCTCAGACTCCTTTTTTTCTTTCTTATATACTGTACTGTCTTGCGATCTCTCTATGAGCATGATTCTCTCGTGCACGCGTTGCATGCTTATCAGTTTGCGGGTCTGTCTCTTGGTTAGATTCCATGTTTCAGCTCCATAAGAGACTATCGGGAGAAGGCATTGGTTGTACAGTCTTCTTTTCAGGATTATTGGGATCGATGGTTTGCTCTGCCGAAGGCCTGCCATCGTAATTCTTCGTTTGATTTCCTCTTCTTTTGAATTCGTTGTCTTAGGTAGATGTAGTGGTCTACTTTCCCCAGTTTTGCATCTTCGATTTTGACAGTAAGTCCTTATTTTCGGTGTGTCTATACTATATAACTATAAAACCAAAAACCTTTTTTTTTTATTTTCAACATATCTTGTGTTATTGAATCAATTTACGTAGTGCAATGAAAAACTGAAAATACAACACAGGGATTCATATTTTTTAATTTGGGGATGAATACATCCATTTTTTATTTTGTACTGTATAAAAATGAAAAACTCCAACTATTACAAAATGTATGATTTCTTGTCTTATGACGACATTTAAACTACCTGAGAAGAATTTTTACAAGGTAGAAACATACATGAAAAAAAATCCCCTCAGATTTAATGCAAAAAGGGAAACTTATGTATCTTTTGGGGCATGTATACCTGTAGTATAAAAATATCAAAATTCTAGATATTTCAAGAAGAGGGCAACTTCTAAAGGGGGAGTGACACCCTGAATTAACGCCCCTAGTGACACCAACTCAAAGAACGCCATTGCTTCCAGCAATGATAAAAATGGAGCAAAATGATGCCAAAATAGTCTAATCACTAGATGAACCCAGGGTGGACTGAGCCTAAAATTTCTCCCGGGAAAATCTGTAAGAGGGCCCACCTAATCCTAAAATTTAGCCAATGAATGATATTTAAGCAATGGTTTCAAGATAGCAAATGAAACGCTACATTTCTTGGATATTTTATTCATCAAATGTTAAATGATGTAGATACAATGCGAATTAAAATCTGTTGGATTTCTCGAATGTCGTCATTGGCCTAATCAACGATAAAGTCGCAGAACAATCAGTATTTTGTCTTACCGATTCATGACTTTCTTGAATGACCAAAAGTTTGAAAAATTTGCAAGAAAAAATGTCTTTTGTGGACTGGGTCGTTTGTCGTCCTCTCAGCAAAAAGAATTTGTTGATAATAATTCGAGTTTGATTTCGATGATTTCAAATTTGAATTCATTGAATTAAAAATTCGAAGTTTTGATTCGTAAATATGAAGGGGATTTGTTGAATCATAATTAGAAAGAGGAAATGATTCTTTCCGTCATGTTTTGTGTAATTGAGTTCTTGTCATATAAACATACATAATTATTAAAAGATTAAATGAAATAATTGTCAAAGTAATGAATTAGAATTACACACGTGATTAATTGTTAATTTCCAATAAATCTTAATTATAAAGCATATAATACAAGTATTCAATAAAGCACAAATCCCCTACATGGAAAGCAATCTAGAAAATTATGTCGGGCTTTTCACCAGAAAAGGAATCATATCATCCCTAGCATAAAAGTTTCAAGGTACTCATTTGATAGCGTGGAGCGTAATAAATATTTTACAATTCATAACTTACCAAAAACGCAACTGAGTGAATGAAAGGCTTAAATATATTTTTATGCCAAGAGAAAATTTGAGTATACAGGTGTGTGCAGTGATGATACAGCAAAACCAAAGCATACACTTATATAACTTTCCAGTTAAGTGCACTTGAAATTATATCAAGCTGGGACTTAAAGATAAATAGTTCTGATTCTGAGGGTCTGGGTGTTGCAGACTCTTTGTTCAAGGTTTCCAAAAGGCTGTCGTAACCAAAGATGAGAGACTAATTCATTTTCCCGTGCTTGCTTGTCCAAATCTAGTAAATTGCAGATGTTTATCAGTGGTTCTGGGGTATGCTATCCTCCTTGTGTTTTTCGAAACGATGAGGATCAAAATACGCTGTGTCTTTTACAATTTCACGGTTGTTTGAAAATTGTTCATCAATATATGTGGTGATTTGGTCGATCACGAAACATTTCTACAATATAACAATCGAGTGGATCATCAATCATTTCATCCTTATTGATTTCGCCAGGCATTCGCTTCTTTATTGATATTCTTATTTCCCTGATTTCACACTATTGCAAAACCACTTTCCTCCTTGTTCATCGAACATCCGATTCACTGATTCAATTACATTTCTCATCGTTTTAATGAGGTTTTGGAAGTCCAGATGTTTTAAAACCTCTTCCGAATTTTCTACTATATTCCATCTATTAAAATGATCAAGGCCTCCAGGTTACCAGGTATTCCGATATCGATCTCGGAATACTGTACACGTGTAATGGCAAATGACTTGTAAATTTGGTGTTAAAGACTTATGGAATTAATTGGCCTTGAAAGTGACTTTGGCATCTAACTTAGAAGATTCGACAATCCGAAGCAAGGCTAGGATCAAAAGGTAGAATAATTCAGCCTGTGGTGATTGAAAGCTGCTGAAAATCAAGTTCGAATGACGGGTGCTTAACCCACCGACTGGTTTCTCCAATCTTCTGCAAATGTTTCAGATTTTCCGATCCAACCATCTTCTTTCCACTTGTTGAATTTTAACAATTTTTTTTTCTCAAAAGTCTTGCTCATATTAACCTAATGATCTAAAAGAAAATAGCTACATTAGTTTTTTTAGTGACTGGTTTAATGTTTTGTTTTCGTTTTTTGTTAATTCGTTTTGTTTTTTCATCTACAGCTCTTTAAACTTTACCTTTCGCATACATTTTCTTAACACCGAAATATCCGTTGCTAAATCGAATCAGATGAGGTAAATCAAATGCATAACTTGCCTTAAAACGAAAGGTTTTAATGGATTTCGATAGTTTCTCATAAGCGTTTCGCTAAAGTAGTTACACTGGCGCCATTAGCCTGAGTAGCCGTACCCACAGACGCAAAATACGACACAGCGGCTTCTTTGAAATCGTTAGTTGCAAGAAAATAATCGGGTACCTCGGACTTGCTGCAGACATCAACAACGGAGAAAGTGCAATCTAGGGTGCAGATCTCGAATCACTTGGTTGTGATTAAAAAAAAACAGGATTTCGAATGTTACTTTTCAAAGACAGACAGGTCTATGGTCTCTCCCTTATGAGATACTCACTGATATGCTTCATTGTTTGTAAAGGAATCAAATTTGAGAAGTATCTTAGTGACGGACACTTTCTCAGAGGTTTCATTTCGCTGAACACCATATCGATAAGAGGTATATAGGGTGTTATCTATACTTGAAGAACAATGATTTTTGTAAATACCACATAAAAATCAAGAACTGACCGCTCAGAGGAGGGAACAACTGAAAACGAAAGATCTTTCTCTCATAATTACGTGTAATGTGGAATAATATGAAATATCATCGAAGGCCTCTAATGTAACTTTAAATGCAAACAAAAAGGTAATATCAGGTGAAAATCTCAAAAACTGTTCAAAATAAAGTGTCACGTTTCTCAAGATTCAAACCCCAATGGATTATGACCCAGTCCTGGTTTCTGTTTCATGTGTCAGCTTCGTGACCCTTGCAAGTCTCAATCAAGTCTAGTCAAGACCAGGATTTTATGCCTAGTTTTTATAACCACCCTTTTGGCAGGATGCTAATCCATCGAAATATCGTTTAAGGAGCAATTTAAAAAAAAAAAAAGTTCAACTTTAACCCAACAACACTTCAATGACATGTTACCTGGAATAATTATTTGTCTTTAATCATATAGATATGTATACATATAAATTTGATTTAAGCTGATGAGCTAACATAGTTAATATAACAGAGTCATTCGTGTTCAGCTCTAAAAGCTCGTAAATCGAAGTGGCCTTTTATCATGTATGGATAAGGAAAATTGACCACCAACACCGGGAGATCTGATGAGGATCGAGCACACTAACAACGGCTAGCGAGATTTGCCAGTTGATCATTGCTATATGACGTCTGGCCTGACCTGTTTCTCTTTTTTCTTCTCTGAGCTACTCGTTGAGCTCAGTAGAAAGTTTCGAGGATATTATTTGGTTTGAGAAGTTTTTTTTTATGGAACAAAGAAATATTTAATCAATACATCATCGTTTTCATTTGAATGGAACCGTTAGTAAATAATGAAGTGCTTGGTTACTATTATTTGTGTTATGAATAAGATCTTGTTGAAGAAGATTGATTGGGGTTAATTTTAAGAACACGGGAATAATTTTCTTTTCATACCATCTTATTCAGACATGATTCAGGTTTTTGTATAGAGAATATGAACTGTTTATCTAGTCTATAGATCAACGAGATATGTGTATTCGGTCGTGTCCTTCTTTCAATCTTTCCGGATGATTGTCCACAAGATATCTCCTAACGTACTCAATGAATTTCATTGTAATTCTGCGGAAATGTTGGCAACGAGGTAGGGGTGAGTTGGTTAAATCTGTGGGCGGATCCAGGAATTATTTTTTGATTGAGCGTTATTTTCCTGTTCTTTTTCATATATTTATGCATGTGCTCATGACTGCTGCACAATATCTCCGATAGTTCTCAATTAATTTCATCGAAATTTTCTGGAAGGGTGGGCAATAGTCTGCATAACGACTGATTGAAATTGTGAGGTGAATTTGTGCATAACAACCACCCGTATGTTGCAAATTCTATGACTGTCCATGGATGATGAGCTATGTGTAAAGTGATTAATTTTGGGGTTGGATCCATGGACAATCACTCCTCCAGACAATGGTGTTGACAGAGGTATTCGCTCTCCCTAGTTACTTAAAGCAATAGATATGGATGTATCAGTTATGGGGATCATTTTATCACTAAGTACTAGTCGAAAACCAACCCCATCTTCATGCCCGGGCATATTTTATGCTAAGATGCATCAAACATCCCGCTTCATGTACTTTTAAAAGAGTCTAAAATCTGGTTTGAGAATGCAAATCTTTTTTTAATGCCATTATATTCAGACATAAGTATGTATAAGGGCAAGTATGTAGAACAGTTTCAACTGTCATATTTTGCATACACACATACATACACACGTATGTATGTGTGTATGCAAAATATGACAGGAGTGATATTGGTCTGTTCATATCTCTCCCTCGTTTCTTTCAAGTTTTAACTCAGAAATCGTCTGCACAAATTTGAAGAAAAAGTCGAGTTGAAGAAGTTAATTTCGACCAAATTTTTTTTGGCGTCCATGAATAGATATGTATTATGCTATCTGCAAAAAGTGGAGCTCGTGCCTTATTAATGGTCGCATTGTACTCGAGTGAATACGGAAATAAATATCTAATATTAGTGAAAATAGATATCAAATCGACAAATATGTTGTCATTGTAGTCCATTGTATGCTATTCCAATCTGTCTGTAATTCGCCATGCTGTTTTGGTTTTTTTGTTTCGTTTGGGTTTTTCTAATTAGGCAGTCTGTGTAGCGACTTCCGCTTCCCTCTATCCAATCCGACTGACTGACAAAATTTGAGGTGTCAAATCCTGATTTATTTCATTTATGTAGTGGTAGCTCGTGTGTATGTCATCAGTCTACGAAGATGTACGCCAGGCGATTGAATCGTAGTTGCAGTGGTTTATCTTAGTTTCAAATATCGGTTTGAAATCGCGTGACAAGCGGATATCACTCCCCTAGCCACTTGTGGATCAAAATTTAAAGGAAGAGGTAATTACTCTTTCAATCCGAAGAGAGGCTGGAAGAAAAATTGAGTTTCTGTGTTTGATCGGGACAAAGGATTCTCGGCATGTCAACCGTACGCGAGAAGACTCGCCCCTGAAAGTTCCATCATGTTGATACTACACGTGCTGATTAGAAATCATCCTGCTGTTATCCCTCACAACGTCATACACCCATGTCTTGACTCATCAAGAGAGGATAAAATGGGTATTAAGGGCCAATGGAACCCCAATCACGGAACCAAGGATGAAATCAACAACATCCTAGCAGACAAGAGCCCCTAAATCAAGTCAATGTAGGAAGCGACCACAGAATAAGATATAAAATTCAAATTAACGTAAAGAAAGACCACAGGAAAATGTTCTGCACCAAACTGCAACAACTTTGAGCTCCCTCGATACTTCAAGCCCGAACTGAAAAACATGAAATTCACGCCTAACCAGAAAAGAACATCAACGATCTCCACAACAAAATAATCGACCCCTAATTGAAGTCGTCAATATGTATGAGCCAAAGAGCAAATAAACCAAACTCTCAGAATAAACCAAGAATCTCGTAGAATAACGCCAAAAATCATACACATTCAAAAGAAAAGATTGAAGCAACCGAACTAAAAGATTAGCAGTCATTGAAAAAAAACTTTCAACAAAAACACTCGAAAAAAAAAAGATTTTTTGATATATATATATATATATATATATATTTGTATTATCATTATTATTATTATTATTATTAATGATGATGATGGTGATGATGATGATCTAACATCGATAGTGACCAAATTGTTGAACGCATCCAAGAATTTTACAAGAACTTGTATTCATCCAAATAAAGGACACAAAACAATGAAAAAGATGCATAAGTTTGAAGAGTTCCTAGGAGTTTACAAATAAAAAAAAAAGGAAGGCACCAGGGCCAGATTAAATCAGCTTTGACCAACTCAAAAAGGTGGTAATGTCCTCACTATGATACCAGCCCTTCTAATCAACAAATGTCTCTGAGTAGAAGACGGGAACACAGAAATCATAATACTGTTATCCGGAAAAGGGAACCCAAAGGATTTAAATAACTACAGACCAGTAAGCCTACTCAGCTGCATCTACAAACTTTTTTACCAAAGTGATCACTCAGTGAATGAAAACCAACCAAAAAACCAGACTGGGTAAATGTAAAATGCCACTTGCTTGCGGGTCTTTGACTTCGACAGAGTGGAAATCCCCAAGGTCATTGATGCTATCATACAGCAAAGCGTAAATCCCATACATGTCAGAGACTTGCAACATATCTCCCGACGCAGCAGTTCCTTTATTATCAACAGCAACATCCTTTCAGCGTTCGTCGTTAGACATAGACCTTCCTCAAAATTTGCCAGACCTCTCTATCATGGGCGTCACAAAGGTAATTATTTCTGTAGTTATCTAGCTCGTCACACCATGTTACTTCCGGTCGGCCACAATTTCGCATATTATCTCTGGAGATCCATCTTGTGTGTCGTGATTTCCAGCGGTTGTATGACATCCTGGCAACATGTCCACTCCATTGCCATTTGAGCTTCCTAATGGTTTCTATGATGTCTCAGACTCCTATCTTTTCTACAATACATCTTGCTGTTTTATGATCTCCCCGTGTGATGTTGAGCATGAATCTCTCATGCGCAGGTTGCATGGTACTCGGTTTGAGGATCAATCTTTTGGTTAGGTTCCAAGTTTCAGCTCCATAGTTGCCTATCGAGAGGATGCATTGGTTGTGTATCCTTGTTGGGACGCAGGATTCTCTTGTTCTTGAAAG
This sequence comes from Thysanoteuthis rhombus, assembly GCA_963457665.1. Classification (NCBI taxonomy): domain Eukaryota; kingdom Metazoa; phylum Mollusca; class Cephalopoda; order Oegopsida; family Thysanoteuthidae; genus Thysanoteuthis; species Thysanoteuthis major. Next base: position 56,918,947 of record OY735204.1, read on the forward strand.
TTAGGCTTGCTCTACCGAAAGTTTGCCCACCGAGTACGATCCTTTGATCAAAGACTCGGAGCCCATTCAGCTTGAAAAAGGGGTAAGGCAAGGCGACACAAGCGCACCCAAACTCTCCACAGCCTACCCTAAAAATGATCTTCCAAAATCTTGATTGGAAAATAGAGGAATCAAAATAGATGGCGAATACCTAAGTAACCTAAGATGTTGTTTTTTTTTTTTTTGCTTTTTGTTTTTTTTTTTGCTGAGAACCTCCATGGTCTCTAAATGATTCTAGACAAACAAAATGGAGGAAACAAGAAAGTTGACCTTCGTATGAACTTCAGTAAAGCAAATATCATGTACATCAAAGACAACGAGAAAAATCCAAAGTGCAGAATTGAACAAGGGTCCCCGCCACATCTACCAGGGACAGCGAATCCCTATGACATCCTCAAAAGAAGAAGAAATTGGACGAAGAATCACCCTAGGTTGGCAAGCTTTCGGAAGAGCAAGCTCAAACAGAAAACGCTATCAGTCCTAAAAGGTAGGGTATACAACCAAATACACCCTCTCTATAGTCACATATGGAGCTGAAACATGGATCCTAACGTAAAGATAGACCCCCCAAACCGAGAACTATGCAATGTGCCCAGGAGATAATCATGCTCAACATTACATGGAGAGATGATAAGACAGCACGGTATATTAGAGAAAAGTCAGAAACCAGAAATGTAGAATCCATTCGCAAACTCAAATAGCAATGGGCTGCACAGGTTGCAAGAATGTTGGACAATCACTGGAAATCACGAATCTAAACATGGATCCCCAGAGATCATAAGCGAAATGGTGACTGGCAAAAAATAGGCTGGCGTGATAAACCAGACAGAGTGGTCCTTGGGGAAGGTTGATGACGGCTTATGTGTCCGAGTTGTTTATTTTACACCAATGAAAATGATTGTTGTTCTAGGTCAAGTTACATCTGGATTTTGTTTCCGTTTTGTTATTTCCAAGTCAGACAATTTTTTTCAACCTCTCAAGATTGGCGTAACACAATCTTTCATAATCTACTACCCCCTTTTAATGACGTTCGTAACTAAGTTAAGTTGGTTAATTTAAATGCCGCTCTTTTTAATCCGTAATTAATTTAATGGGGATAAAATTTCAAACAGAGACGTAATGAATAAGTAAATTCTTCATTTTTCACCACGCAACGATATCAGAGTTTTAACCCAGATACTTTTTGGAACTCATTACGTTCAGTTTGATATTTTTGCCTATCACTGTGCAGAGAGTGTATTTACCATCCCACTATGGCTACTACATTTTTGTCTTCTGTAATGGAACCCGGAGCAGTTGTTTCATCATCATCAGTTTTCTATCATCCGTCGTTGGACAGACCTACCCCAGGATTCGTCCCACTTCTCTATCGTAGGCGTCGTGGAGCTGATACTTTCTGAATTCGTCTAATTCGTCTCTCCATCTTGTATTTTGCCAGCCTCGGTTGTGCATGTTATCTCTGGGGATCCATGTCGTGAGTCGTGATGTCCATCAGTTGTTTGCCATTCTTGCAACATGACCAGCCCATTGCCATTTGAGTTTTCTAGTAGATTCTACGGTGTCTTGGACTCATGTTTTCTCCGATATACTGCGCTGTTTTGTGATCTCTCCATGTGAGGCTGAGCATGATTCTTTCACGTGCCCGTTACATGGTTCTCAGTTTGCGAGTCTGTCTCATGGTTACGTTACCCGTCTTTTCAAGATTAATGGGATCTCTTTGTGTGGCAAGATGTTTTTTTGTTTTGCTTGTATTTGTTTTTTGCAAAACACCACACAATAAATTACGGTGTAAGTTTGTGCTAAATTGGTCCATGATAGCGTGATCGGCTGCGTTCACGCTTCCCTAAAAGAATTGCTATTTTATGTCACCAAATGTTCGTCTGTCCGTCCGTGTGTTAGCAAAACTGGGCAAGTAAATCCCCCGTGGTTTCTAATAGGACCCTGGAAAATATTTATTGCATATTAGACTTTCAAAATTAAAAAAAAATAATCATGGTGCGTCTGCGTTCGCGTTCTCTCGGATAATAATGATCTATGCGTCTCATCTAAATAAAAACAGTTTTGATCTCTCATCGGGACCAAAGGCCTCATCCAAGCCCCCCCCCCCCCGCGGGAACTAGCGGGAAATCCTGCGTATAGAGTGGGTCTGGAGCTAGTACTTATATTCTTAGTATGTCAGTAACGCCTGCATTATTTACTGACTACTGACAATCCTCTTGTCCTGATTTTCAATGCACATCTCGAGTGACAAAACTTGATATAACATTTTCGGTGCTTTTAGTGCTCTATCATCAAATTCTAAATAGTTAATAGATTAAGTTTTATAGTGAGAATTTGAAATAATTTAATGACGAGATTTCAGATGTTTTTTTAGGGGAAAAATATTGTCATACCGAGTATGATCGATTTGGCGTTATTAACTGATACGTTATTTTTTTTTATTAACTTGGTACGTTTCTTTTCCATCAAGACTCACTAACAGTAGGTTATTGAAATTTTCTTAGTGAGTTGGGAGCAAATGTGGTCTTCATATATTCCTAGACTGTCAGTGACGCCTGCATTATTTACTGATAATCTTTTTGTCTCTATGTACACATCTGAAGTTAATATTTTGCATAAGTTTCTCAGCAGTTATCATTGAATAATTACTTTTTTCATTCCATATGATATTCATTATATCTGTTTATATGCGTAATGTTCTACAGATATTTGGGCATCTCCTTACTTCCTGTATATATTTTATCATTTAAAACTGTATTTTATTAAATTCAGCTATAAAGGATATAAGTAACGTTTAGTGTTTAGTAATAGTGTCAGTGTTTAGGTTCAAGGTTTTATAAATCAATCACAGAACAAACGAACGCTGCAAACTTGTCATTAGTGCGATGGTATTTTTTAAAAAAGAATTTACGTCTTCTATATGTTTTAATTTAACGCTAGAAAAGTCACAATTGCCGGTCTCTGTTTATGCAATCATTAGAGTGAACTAAAGTTTTCCGTGTTTGTTTCATCTACCTGCAATTTAACGGGGTACATGAAAAGCTTGCATAGCCCAGTTGAAAATCGCGTCCGGTTAGTGTAAAATATCCCCAAAATGTTTCCATACCTCCCAACAAAGATTTTTTGCTGGTCCCTCGAACGAGAGGAAGTTCCCAGTAATTGCTTTCAGCGATTAAATGCATTAAATCATATCAGGTCTAATAAACGAATTAACAGCAATTAAGATAAACACTTGCGATGTTAATAGCTTTTGCTAAAGAAGTGGTACGAATTTTATTTCAATGCATACACCCATTTGGCCCAGATTCTCCCTGGGCAAGTAAGCGAACATTCCCACGTTCTGTCTTTGCTGGTATAAATATTGAGTAGCTGGTTCCATTTACCAAGCGCTTCGGTCAGGGTCAAGGTTACTGTGTTAATACTATACCGCCCGACCCCGTTTCCTTGTCAGTTGCACATGCAAGCCTCATACATCACAACACTGCTGCACCCTGCTGTCACTTCAGGTGCACATTACTGCACAATGCACACTCTAAACCGTCTACAGCGACTTATCCTCAAACAACATAACTATATTGTTCTATGCATCGAAATGGTTTCGAAGCCAATTGCTTGTAAGCCAATAAGGATGCAAGGCACGCACATCATTCGATCATGCACAGCGATTTACCTTTCTCCATTGACATTTGTCGGTCAGATAAACGGCCTGCCCATAATCAAATGCAAGAAATGTGTATTAAGCTCTTCCGTAAAAAAAAAATTAACCTGAACTCATAAGCAATCAGAAATTCATTGAGATCATTGTATAATTATACAAGATATAATTCCTTTTCAAAAAAAAAAAAACATGCACTATTTCCACAATCAAAGATATAATACAAAAATGTATCATAGTGACAATCAGAAACAAAGCAGAAATTATGTCTATAGATTTGTTTTCTTTTTTTCTTTGGGGAGTCCCAGCCACCGTTACATTATAGAGATTATGAAATTAGTTTCTGATGGCTGACTGTTAATTCTGACTTCCGATTAAATTAGTTCACGTTTATTATCATTATGAAATAATACAAACCTATATTTACAATATTGTTACTGAAAATATCTAAAATATCTAATAAAAAGCATTTTAACAAACGACAATTGAAAAGATGGATAGATAGATACTTGGTACTTTGAACCCATAAATTGAGATACGTGCTCAGATCTTGTATGTAAAAACGGATTCAACAACGTATTATGCTGACAGTCACCGGTCAAAAAACCTACACGCAATTATTTTCAGGTGTTGGTGATTTCGAAAGCAGAAATTATACACAATTTCCGGAATTGATTATAAGAATTTCATGTAGAAGTGACTTGAAATTACCAAGGACGGGAAATAAGTAACCTCGTGCAATGAAACAAGAGGAAGAAATACAGAAATGATAAATGTCTTTAAAATCTTGTTTGTAACATAGTATTGCGTTGTTTTGTTGGGTTTTTTTAATCTTTGTTAAATTGGATTTAAATGACGTTACAGATGTACAGTTCCTGATCTCGTCTGAAAGTTTATTGTATTGAATTGTTGCACAAAACCTAAATGAATCCCTGTAGACTTTCGACTTGATCCCTTTATCCAACCGTATCTGTTTATTCCTGCTACCCCGAATGAGACTATGAACTTCATTCTGTAATGCAAACTCATCACGAAGTACAGTTGGGAGCATGGTCGTGTAATATTTTATACATGCAAATCTCTACATTATTTCATGCAAAAACCAGCCGAATCTATCACGAAATTCATTGTAGTTATACGAGTCAGACCTCTCAATGTTAAAAATCAAACGGCATTAATAGTTCTAAACTAACAGGATTTTTTTTGCACAAACGTGTCGATATTAAGGTACACTGACTCACAATAGTTAAACGTATGGAGAACAATGGACTCACATAATGTTTTAATTTAGTCTTTAATAATTACTTGAATCTAGACAGAATAATGGATTAACGTAAAACCTTACTCATATTTAGATTTATATGCTTTTCCCACGGTGACACTTCACCAAAAGTGATGTCAAGATTTGTGGGTTTTACTATTTCAGGTTTAGCACTGTTAATCTCCACATCTGTAATAGAAATATTCTCGATTTTATTTAGAGTATATCTGCTCCCTATGGGCATAAATTTTTTACCTGCATTTAAGTTTTACAAGTTATCCTGACAATAGTTTGTAACTTTTCTTAAAACAATACTATCATCTATGCTAGACTCAAACAACAAATCGGTATGGTCAGCGTATTAACAAATATACCATCTTATATCGAACAGAAGAATAGTGAATAAAAATGGTCCAAGAATCGATCCCTGTGGAACACCATATTTAATGAGAATCCATTCTTATTTTTTATCCATTGGTAGGTTTTATGCCGAAATCCTAAAATTTTAATCCTCCAATTAGTGTCAAAAGCCTTTGGAGAAGAAAAAAAATACAAGAAATGTATTAAAAACTGATACCCAAATCATTAATGGCTTCTAGTATATCATCTGTTGTGTTAAGTAGAACAGTCATAGAACCATGATTTCTCATGCAAGCATACGGATAAAGGTAAAACAGACGATACCTTTGGAGATAGGCAACAATCTATATATTTGCGGTCTTTTCCGCCAAAGTAGGAACGAAGCCTACAGGCCTAAAATTGTTTCCTTGCAGCGGTACGTCACATTTAGGAATGGGTGTTATTAAAGCTTTCTGCCATCTTTCAGAGAATCTGTCAAGCTCAAATGATACATTAATGATATTTGTAAGTAAGGGAGAAAATGTGTAGTAAAAATATTCATGTGGTCAACACTACTGAATTTAATGTTGATAGACTCAACAATTTCGATGACATCTTCCCCAGAGATCGGCTCATGGGAGAACTTATGCAAATAAATTGTGTTTTTGTGAAGATTAGTTATTTTATTGTTGATCAAATTGTCATCCAAGCAGTTATTGTTGGCTGTAAAGATTTGTTTTAAAGTGTCAGCAGAAAAATTGAAATTTGACTTCGTTTTCTTATACAGCATAACATTTGATTTTGACCGCATTATAACAATCTTCTGAATTTGAAACTTTTTTGTTTATACAACCATTAGATATTTGGAATGTTCTTATAGTTTGTTTTTCCAAAATTTGTAAACCTCTCAATATTTGGTTTCCTCCAGTTTTATTAAAATCAACTTTACATCAATCACAGACATGAATTTCGTCCGGGATACAAGGTCTTGCAGACTTATCACTGACCAAAGACACTTTTTTAACAAAAAGGTGCTAATTTATCTACAATGCCATTAATCAAATTTTCCAAGACCAAAACTTTATTATCAACACTATCCACACAAAAATATTCTCCCATGGCTCCAATTCAATAGCTTGGAGAAATTTATTTTTGTCAAAATTCCTGAAATCTTTCTTCATAACACAGGGTTCCACTTTCACCGTTTTTTTTTAAGAACAGTAAGTGAAACAATAGTTGATACCTGGAGCTTCATAAACTCATGTAAACAAAACATTTTCTAGTCCAGTAATTAATAAAAGGAGTGAGGAGTCTGATAGATCTCGAGATTCATTTGAACCAGAATTTCTAAATCTATATTGAAATCCCCAGCTATAATAATGTGCTCGTATTTGTTATAGATGTACATCAAACATAATCTCCACAGAAAACTCCACATGGTATATCTGAAGATCTGTAAAGGATCCCAAAAGCTATCTAAACCTTCCAATCGCCCACCTCGGCTAATGACATTTCCGGCATTTTCATTCCTTTGAATTTCGTGTACTGCTTTCGTGAAGAAAAAGCAACTCCGGCCTTTCTATCTGCTCTTAATATATTAAAATCATCCAACATAAATCTATCTTTTGCTGTAACATTTGTGAGCCAAGATTCCAAGAAAGCAAAAGCATCAGAAAAGGTTTTATTCCCAACCGGTTTCGATTCAACAAATTCTTATTTAACGACCGCACCTTCAGGTAACCGGAAAGAAATTTGTTTTTGAAATTCTCGTGATCTCTATAGTGGAGACCGGAGATACGGGATTAAAATTTAGTTTTGAAATGTATGCCATCATAGGATGGATCATCAAAAGTTACATACCGGAGAATATCATCACAATCATCATAGATGCTCATTTAAACAAACATATTTGATAAATTACCAAACATCAAATTTCAAAATGGAGGTGTATACAATTAGTAAGAATACACACATTAAAAAAAAAGAAAAAAAAAAAAAGAAAAAAGTAAACTTTTTTTTTTTTTTAAATTCCGATGGACGTTTGAGCCCGGTTCATATTTCTTTTAAGGTGTATTAGAAAATTTTAAAAAACAAATTATGTTTTAATTTGTGATGATTAAAGAAATCAGTTACTAAGGAAAAAATGATAACTGAAGTCCTAATTTGAGAAAACTGAAGGAAACATATATTCCTTCTGATAAGTTTTTTTAAATAAATATTCCTCAGAGTCTGGATTAACGATAAAGTTGGAAAGCAAGAACAGTATTTAGCAAGACAAAATATAAACATATACACGTATTTACAAATATGCAACTATAGTTGGGAAAGTATTTAAACTTGTGATACACCTTCGTAGGGGCTGAGTGTATCTGAAAAAATTAACTATAGTGACAAAAATCAAGAGCATTTCTTCAAGAATTATTTATGAATTTATAGAAAAAAACTGCTCGAATGGGGGGGGGGGCAAAGAATACAAGCAAAAATTTATGCCGTTAGAGGAAGATTATCTTAGTTTTGTATTGAAATTTAAAAAAATGAATGTAGCCAATCAGGACATAACACCAGCATTGTAGGTCATTAGATTGAGAGAGGGGGAAAAACCGTAGAAAATTGAAGATTAAGTATTTGAAAAAAAAATCTATCACAACAGAGGTAGAAGTACTAAAACTTACCTATACAACTCTACGAGAACGTTTTAACGCAGTCCACATACCAGACTCCCCTAAAAAAAAGTAGCATCGTTCGCTCCTGAGCGCTCGCTCATTTCGAAATGTTGACCTGAAAATCTGGAATATTTCCAATCATAAAATGCATGTAGGAATAGATTTACATCATATTAAAGATCGTTCAAGTCCAACGAAAATCATTTTTTCATAAAAATCACAAAACTTTCTCAGGAAAGTCAAACAACGCTTTACTTATTATATACATGGATTGAAAACAAAGTCAGTAAAGTTTTTCAACCAAGCTTCTTTTTACCTATTACCACGTCTGATTTGATTCTTAATCAACTGTTTACAAAGCTCTTTAGAAACTTTATAGCATGAAGAAAAAATTTGTTATTAGTAGTAGAAGTGCTAGTAGCAGTCGTCATCCTTGGGGGATGCATTGGTGGTGATTCCAACTGATACATTAAATGAAAATATAAATCTCCAAAGTCAAATTATTGTTTGTATAACTTTCAACAGGAAAACAAATACTACACATTCATTCTAATTAGGAAACGCATAAAGATGATACAGAAGTTTGAAGCTTTTCACTCTTGGCTGTTGTTGGGCGTCTAAAGACAGAAAAGAGTAGATATTGAAAAATGCAGTACGTATACAATGGGAATAATGTACTAGTCTTTCACCTGCTGTTTTCGGTGTCTCGGGAGGTCCCCCATTGGTGAGTAAAACTACCACTTTTGTTCAGCACTAGAAAAATTTTATGTGCTGATTGGAAAACGAACAGTTTGAAGTCCCGCACTATTTCGAAGCGATGAAATCTGTTTGACATTCATTGGGATGTATGATCCATACTGACTTACAGCCAAAGTTTAATAGTTCCTGTCTCGCGACAAATCTTGTGATTGTAGAACGCACCGACATCTATGAGGCGTAAATAACATCAAAATCAACTTGAAATGTAAGTCATAAAATCCTTTCCGGCTGAATCTGTGAGGACCTAAATTACATAAATATGGCCTTATTTGTCGACTATTTAACCATGAAAATATCTAAATTTATTTTAAACTTTGGTAAATCAGGCGAGACGACCTGGAGATAATGTTTAATATTTAGAAAAATATATAATTTCCGTCCAATTTTTTGGATGAGGGAATATCATTTTGTAAAGTTATGTTCTGACTTTTTTCATCACAACACAACCTTTCGGCCGTTGCACCCTTCGGCCGTCTTCAGTCGATGAATGAGTATTTTCGACCATCGAAACGGGGGTCCGTCTCAGTGATTGCTTGGAACAGGCGTATTCCCAATAATTCTAGGTGGTATTAGTTTTTTGTCCCAAACGCTGGCCGTAATTGGTGTCAAAAAAAAAGAGAAAAAAAAACACCAGACAACTACAGATTTTTGACTAACTACAGTGTTCGCGACCAAAGATCAACCCGACCCAAAATTAGACGGTTGAATGAGCACGTTCCAAGCAATCGCCAAGACACCCCCCTACCGGCCTTGATCAAAAATACACCTATTCATCGCTAAAGGATGGCCATAGGGTACAACGGCCGAAACGTTGTATTGGAGAAATTAACCAAGATTAGGACAGAAGTCCAAACAGAATTTTACATAAAAATACTTATAATTCGATGTTTCAATTTTTTAAGCCGATATCAAATATTCTTCAAAAAGATACGTGTCAAACAGTTTCCAGAAAAAGGATGATCAGTATCCAAGAAGTTTCTAATATAAGATTTATCATATTTGCAACATTTGGTAGATATTTAGAGTTGGCATCGCATATATCACACGCGCTAAACTAACAAATACTAGCATTTTTATTTGGTCAGAGTTAAAATCAGTCTGAGTACATTGGCATGAAACCTGATATCTTTGATTCTATACCCTAGTTGACCAAGAGAAGTGAATCAAATTCCTTTAAGGCTGCGTACAAGTGATTAGCTGTTGAATATCTTATTGTTACCGGAAAATAAGTCTGCAAGAGGATTTTCGCTTCACAGGGTCTTTTTCTTTTACCGAGTTGTCTCACTTGACCACCCAACCAATTGATATATCATATACTTGCATAATTTCCCGAAAAATGCAAATTATATTGTCAATAGAAAAAAAAATATCAAAACCTTAAAGCGATGACTGGCTTATTAAAATGTTATGAAAATTCAAAGACAATTTTTAATGCAGTTTTCGTGGTTTTAAAGGAGTTCCAATAGTTACTAACTAAAAAAATACTTGTGACCATTGGAATTACCTAAAATCAAAGAAAAAGTTGAATTTAGTTTTAATTGTTTGAAATGAATTTGAGGTATCAATATTATTTGAAAAAAATATAAGTGACTTCAAATAATTGCAAACATTTTATTTTTCAAACTTGGGAAAAGATTAAATTTCGTGAATCGGTAATTTTTATGAAAATATATTTTTCTTATTCAGCATTGACTGAATCTGACCTCCATTTTTCTCAAGTGTAAGCAAGTGAATTGGCTCAAGTGTGTAAGGGGGTGATAATGCATAATGGACTCTTAGTATCTATCCGTCTTCATGACAGTGGACGTTCGACTTACTATGTGAAAAAATGCCAAACCTGGTCCTTATTTTGTGTTCATCTTTACGCAGAAAGGGTTGTGAAAGTTTGTAATTTACGTATTATGTTAAAGCAAATCCTTCCTTCGTGTTCTCTATGCAAACACGGTTGTGTGAATGTATGTTGTTTGTTCATAATTTGTTTTTGCTTTTGAAAAAAAATTGTTGGAATGAACACAACTTTTTGGAAAGTCTTTCGAGAAATATTAAGTCTTAAATATGGTTATTTAAAACAATTTTTTAAAAATGTATAGACATATCTATTGAAAAAAAATAACGCCGATTTTAGCCCTAAACCTTACTACACACTTGGGGCCGATTTAAAACAGTTTTTGATAAAGCAAAAGAGGGTACAAGACCGATATCTATTCAGAGAATTATAATTCTTTAAGAGAGTAAAGGAAAATCAGTTAATGCCAAACAGTTGGCTATTTAAATGTTAGGACACTTGCCATTTACCAAAATACGTTTCCAGTTTAGCATTATATGTACATGATAAAACATCACTATACTTGCATAGGGACGGACACAAATAGCATTAAATATCGGTTTTATTCCAATCCACAATTGCGTAAAGATAGACAAAATAAGGGTCAAGCTTGGCATATTTACATGGTAAATTGAACATAAAAAAAAAAAAAAAGACAATATAAATACGAGGATAAGTCAAAATGTAATTCTATAAAATCATAACCTTTATTGAAAGCAAGATAATTTATATATCGAGCTAGTATGTCTCGGCGACATATCCATTTTGGTCTGTACACTTCTGAAGGTGGTATCTCTTAACCCCAACCAAAAAAATTCTGTGCTCTTCGATTTATCCCATAATGAAATGGTAGGTTTGGCACCATCGAGGGACTCAGAATGTCCTTTTAGTTCTGGGAATTAAAAAGAAATCCCCCTGTGTATCTCCCGTAGAACAGTCCTTGTTATCCTCGAAGAAATAGCAGATGCATTGTCTTTTTTCATAAATACAGTTCAGTTTTCTTGAAATTTCTTTATAATAAGCCTCAATGATCGCCAGGTCTTTATCAACATTACCAGTCTAGGATCAGAAAATAAAAATCGTTATCACTTTTCAAGCTGACCTCCCAGCCTTCGAAGCCACCGTTTTGTTTAAATCTTGCTCTCGGAATCGTACTAGTCGAAGATCAAACGCTTTTCTCTGGGTACGATTAGACCCATAAAATCTTCTGCTTCGATTTTTCTCAAAAGATTGATGGAAAAAACAGCCCTTTGCATAGCGTTTTTAGCATCCATCGAACCAAAAGCTTGCGGAGGCCATGATGTTCGCTAATAAATGAAAATGCCGAAGGATGTGAAATCCCAACTTCCGTAGATATCGCTAAATCGTAATTCGACGGTCTTCTTTCTCCAGTTTTTTTAACTTCAGCCGCAGTTTCTTTGATGATGATCTCCCTAATCTTGGCTCATCTTTGAGGTCTACCAGGCTTTCCCTAAAACGTTTGATCCATCGAAAAAACTGATGTTCTATCCGAGGTAGCCTCCCCATAAATCTTCAATAGTTTGGGAAGATTGCCACAGTTTGGTTAAAAAGGAATTATGTTAACCCTGACCTCAAAATCGTTTTGTTTTTTTCCTTTCCTCATTCCATGGCACAAAATTATCCTTTTTATGAATGCAACCCAACAATACAAAAACAAATGTATTAATAAGAGAACTTGTCTACAGCCTTCCTTTTATACCTGAGAAATATTTCAACTTGTTTTGTTTTCGGAATAGACCCGTCCGTGTGTAATGTCTCACCCTCGTGTAGATCTAAATTAGACCCTTATTTTTAGTCTCTCTTCACATTACTATGATTATAAAAGTGTGTGTTGCTTTTCAGTTGTTGTTTTTTTAGTTTACTTTTTTCTTATAGTTTTTATACGTTGTGATAGTTTACAATTTACCTTTAATACTTAATCAGGCCATTACTTTGTGACCGTTTTATGCAAGCATGTCAATGAAAACGTGTGTTGCTTGACAGTTCATAGTTGTTTGGTTAATTTTGATGTGTCTTGAATGAATAAGACCTTCATTTGTTCCGGGAAATGTAAAGAAACTTCCTTTTAATCAAATTTATATTGAAATTATTTGCAGATAAAAAATGAAGGAAATTACTCTATAATGAGCATTTAAAGAGGAAATGCCCTCTCAATCTTGACGCCAAATAAGGAAAAAAAAAGTTCCCCCTCACTTTTGACTTCTGAAATGTGGGAAAAATTTCTGCAACTTTTTAACCCTATAGAGAAAAAAAATAACCCTCCCTTTTGGCACCTAAAATGAGTGAAAAAAGCTTTGACGAAAAAACGATATGTGGCGAGAAAAAAAGTCAGAAACTTTTTTAAGAATTATTTTATTGTAAGAAATGTTTATTCTATTCGTAAGAATAATTACTTGAGAAATCTCTATTATAAAAATTATTTTATTCTTTTAAAAATAAAATTGAATATTTGCGTCCGATCGCTCATAACCTGGACTTTTTAATGATCATGTACCAGACCTTGACTTGAATTTGAAGTCTTGTAACTTTTTCAGTTTAAATAAATTTCGTTGATTTGTGAAAGAAAAATGTTTTGTGTTGAAAATAAAATAGTTTATTGGTGAATTCCTGGAACTTTTATCATTATCTATAACTTGTACCTGAAACCGAATTTAAAGTCTTTCAACTTTTCCAGTTTCAATAAAATTGTTTATAATTTTTTCTTAAATCTTCATTCATAATCCACATCTGAATATTAAATTTAATATATCAAGACATTTTTATGTAAGTAAAAATGATTTTTTTTATGAGATTCATTTTCAAAACCATTACTATCTTTTATTCAAGTAACACCTGAAACTTAAAGTTTATGTATCTTAACATCTTTAGCGTTAATAAAGAATGTTCATTTGTAAAATTTATTTTTTAAAAGGCCTAATTATCATTCATATGATTTAAACTTGAATTAGGTATCTTAAAGTCTAATGGTATTCCAACGTCGTAGTTAAGAGTCCCAAATTATCATGTTTGTTGTGAGCGCATTACAAGATTACAGAAAACACCTCATAAACACTGGTGAAGGATTTCAATAGATAATTATTAGATCATAGGTATAGACTTTTTCAAGTATACAAGCTGTATACAAAAGCACACATAAGACCTTAAATTCGCTCAACTGCATTAATTCATGAGTAATTCAAAACGATCATTCGTCAATAAACACAAAAACACGAGAAAAAAAAGAAAGTCTGAGTGAAAGTTTTAAAACCTTTTCTACCATTCATATATACCTTACGTAAAATTTATAGGAATTTCAAAGCAAACAGTTGCCAATTTAACGCTTTTTCGTGTTAAATTTAGCGCCTTTCATATTTTGGCTGTGCAAACATTCAACATTTGGCGCTATTTTTAGCCAATTTTAGCGCTATCTTTCAGTAATTTTGGCTATTCTAGCAAAACTTAGGCATTTCAGCGGATAAAAATGGCTATAAAAAGTTTAACTGCTTTTTAGCGCATTTAACGTTGTAGACGCTTCTTTGAAATCGATTCAGTTGGCAACATTGGACAGGATGACACTTCCCACTAGGAAGTGAGGTGCAAAATAATATTTCCAATCCTATTTGTCCTTTAAACGTAATATTTCCCCAACTGATAGTATTATCAATCATGACTAATAATTCACATTCCTTCAGTTTAGAGATAATTTTTGTTAGAAGTTTGCTTCTCTCAACATGTTCCGGCTAATAAGAAAGCATTGTAAAATGTATTCCCAAGAATGATGAAATAATAGAACCTCAACAGGACTTAGTTATTATAGCCTATACTTTTTGTCATAAAGTACTACTAAGAAAAAAAATCTTTAATCTAAATCAAAACTAGATTCGTAGACGTGAAATAATTTTTCTCTGATCAATGAATTTCAAAATATGTTTCTGATGAAGATTTCCTATTTCCCTTATAACTGAAAGATTTATTTCTTTTTTCTAAATTTTCAAAAGGCTACCTTCAACAGATTCTTTCTGTTGCAAATCAGCGTAAATATATTTCTTCTTTTTTTTTTTTTTTTTTGATAATATGAATGATACTGTTTGCATAGTTTAAGTATTAGACTATGCGTTTATCAGTCTGTCATGACTGAGGAAAAGGTCAATGATTGGATGCTACTTACCTGTAAAATATGCAGGTGCCCAGGCCGTCAATTCAATAGACTCATAATCCGTGTTTATTCATCACAGTCTATTATTCACCTGATCTGTACAAAATATATGGTCACTTGGTACTGGTCAGACATGAAGTCTTAGTGTTGAAAATATTGGTGAAAGAAAAAATATAATTTAAAAACCAAACTTTGAACTATTTAACAAGTGTTGAGTCAGGTAGTGAAGTAATGGTATGGATCCTATTTCCAATTTGCTTATCATTCATTTATTCCTTATCATTGTCAAACAACTTCTGAGTTTTGATTCTAGTTTCCTCGCCTAACAACAATGACAATTTCAGACTTCCGGCTAAAAGTGAAAAGTTTGAAGTGAAGAGTAGAGAGAGAAAAGGAGATCAGTTTAACGAAAGAAATAAAGAGGGAAAGTGACAGGGAAAGAGATAGAGAGAGAAAGAGAATGAGAAAGAAAGAGAAAAAGAGTGAAAGAGAGAAAAAGAGAAAGATAAAATGGACAACTATGTTGATATCTTAATTGCCTTAAATTACGTCAAGAATTATCGGAATTTTTATGCCATTCATCTAGAAAAAATATCTACGTACAATTTTATTAACCCCATTCTATGGCCATATTTAAAGGTCTTTTTCAGTTGGAAGAAAAATGTTTTTTACAAAAGTCGTGATAATTTTTTTTAAAACTCATTAGCTTCTGTCAGGGTTGAGTTTGATCATGAAGCAGTCAATCTTGTTTTTACTCTCAGTTGTTCCTATCGACAGACCAGAACATAAAATTAGGTAGTTCTAACTTTACCATGTTTCTTTTTTTTTTTTTTTTTTTAGTATATGACTAAATAAGGTCATCGTTAAGTATCTCAATTGAATCTGGTACATTTTCGATTCGAATTCTAATGATACCGAAAATTTGTCGCGAATCCATTTGACTTGTGCCTTTCACTCGCCTCCGTCCACCATTACGTTTTGCAGGTCTTCTGGCCGAAATCCAATATCACTTGTTCAATATATGATCGTGTTGATCATCCCACTGATTTCATAAGAAAATCAGTGGAAAGACCAACGTATCATAAGATAAGAGCACTATATTCTACAAGCTATTGGGTTTTTAAGGACGTTTCGTCGAGAAATAATCAAGTAATTTCAAATTGAACAGTTTCCTCAATATATTTTCCTTTGGAAAAATAACAAAATATCAATATTCTTGAACACTGTCAATTTTTTTATCCAAATCCAAACTTTACACTCGAGATGATAGTTCAAGGGCGAATCATGAAACGTGATAAATTAAGATACAAGATTGATTTTCTAAAAGTAAGCAAAATAACGCAAATATGCATGTACACAGATTGATATTGTTGATTTTCTACGGTTTACTGACTGCAAAAGTTAGTATATTTTCATCTGTCATGCTCAAAGATGTTGGATTTTGAAAATCTGCAAAGAATTCCGACAGCATTATGGTTTCTTTGTTACACAATTTCAAGAAAGTGTTTGTTGAGATCAAGTTTTTTCCATCTTTACGTAATTGTCATTACCATATGAAAGGGATGCGTATTAATCATCAAATAAACCGTTTTTAATAATTGTTAAATCATTTTTCATGAAACTCATAGAAAAGAGATTGAATAAATTACTTTAAAATATCTACAATTAAAATTTTCATTCTTTTTATTTTGAATTTCAATTTTGTTTTTCAATTTTGTAAAAATGTTTTATTGTACATCAATTTTCTGGAAAAAATACAAAATGCGAAATTGGTTCGATATATTTTGCCTTTGGATTGAGTTTTGTTGTCTGGTGTCAAATACTTCTATCACATTTAGAGTTATCACATAATGGATGTTCCATTTCTGAGTTGGTATGGAATCTCTAAAAATGATTATGCACACACAACACTCATTTATTGGTTGATCAGTCGATTAGACAAGAGATTCAATTTTTGGCACTAATTGCAACATCAGAGATTCACTAGACATATAAGTTGTTACAAGTTGTTACAACGTGCAGCTGATTGAGGGGTATATATATATATATATATATATATATATATATATATATCCTTTGATGTAATCTATTTCATTTATCAATCATTTCAGACAATGAGACGTTGTAAAACACGATAGACAACTATTTGCCATTTTAAATATGCTTTAGAAACTGCTGGATTCTTTTCTTCTTTTTTTTAATCATTTTCCGAAGTGAAAAGAGGCAGTTGACATTTCTTTGCAGAAATATTCTGTTCATCAATGGGGCTTGCTCTTAAACAGCTCAGAGATTCACGTTGTCGATTTGATAAGCTTTGTTGCCAACAAAGATGATATATTTTTATGTTATACTACAACGAAAGACATTTATGGCTGTAATACGATGGTAACACCGGTTCTTGTAAGGTCACTAAATGCCTGACCATTTTAAAAGTTCCAAGCACAGTAGGTAAAATTCCATGATTCTTACAGCTCGATTCGTTGTGGAATACTCTTTGCTGTTAAGTACGCATTCCTTTCGGTCAGTGCGAAGATTCTGGCGCTTTCAATCAACCCCTTATCCATCTAGGGCAATATATATGTCCATAAATAAATATTTATGTCCAGTCTTATAAATAAATTATTGATGAGATATTTCGTTCTGTTGAAACTCAAAACCAAGATTATTCTTATTCGTAGAATTCTCGAAAATGATTGAATCTCGACTCAATTTATTCTTTGTAAATTCTCTGTTCTGAAATTCCTAATGTTGAATACAAGTTGTCACGATTCTTGAGATTTTATCTTCCTTTTGCTGAAAAGACACTTCGTGTTGAATTATTGAGTGATGGTTGAACATGTTTTGTTCAATCGAAGGTATTTATTCAAATACAAAGAACCGAGTTTACATGATCGATGCCTGGTGTGGCTCAATCGAGACTGATCGGCTGGTGACTGCTTTGATTATCTGCGCTTCAAAGCTAACCCGATACACCGGTAGATCTTTCGAATATGTTTATTTCTTGAAAAAAAAAGAGTATTTCTTTTTCTTGTCTTTCAAAGGGCTAGATGTCCAGTTGGTCGCCAGATTAATCGTCTCCCTTTCATGTATCCTGAGAAATGTGCATGATAGAAGTTGCCATCAACATAAAGTTCAAAGTTCTTGTTTTATTTCATTTGATTATTTCATGAATTGATCCTTTTTCAGGGCAGCAAAGGAAAGAAATTCTCAAAGGTTTTGATGGTTTTTTGGGGGCATTGCTCAAATGTTTTGGACTAGGACCAAGTGATCTTCATATTGCTGCAAAGAGAAGAAAAATTCAGATTCCTGTGATAAGTGACAATATAGATATAAAATTGAACTCGGTAAAATCTAAAATGAACATCAGATCAAGAATAGATTACTTACAATACGCGTTATCATGTCTAAAATCGTCTCTGTACGCATACATTCCAGGTATATGATGATTCTGCAGACAAGGGCATTTCTTGTAACTTTGGTTCGATCTGGCTCGTTCATAACATTCGCATGGTTCCCTGACGTTATCACAATGATTTGGGATGAAACGGTTTACAGTTCTCCCCAGGGTAAACACGCTGTCATTGCTTCTGTAGCTCAATATAGGATTCTGGTCTACGTAGTTGCAACAATGTAATATTTTCCCAGTCTCCTCTTCCTTTGTAATGACTATCGGTTCTTGAGATGCTGTAAAGTTAATAAGATGTGATTTATTATTCAATGTTTTCAATAGAGTAGAAGGAAGAGCTTCACACATTTAAAACTTTTCGTTTTCTCTTCTCTTTTCTTTTCTTTTAAATTCCACATAGAGTGCACGGAAAGATCGAAAGAGTGTCGAAGATAAGGGAATTATAAAGTATGTAGAAAGATACGATTCGAAAGATTTTCGACATGTGCAAATGCACAGATCTGGGCAAAAACAATTACAAGTAAAAGTAAGCAAACAGCCAGCATTGGGTTTCTTTAAAATTCCTTCACAAAGAAAATTAGTACAAATGCGTTTTCATAAAACATGTCTACACAAGCTGAGTTCATCATAAGATAAATCTGTCTGCTAAATTGTTCGTTCAGAATTCGGTTCGAAAATCGCAAGAATACCGAGGCAACTTTTTAAAAATATACATAGAGTGAATTGAAAAGAAATAAATAATTTATGCATAAGTCATTACAAATTATTCAGCAAGCGCTTATACACTTCAATAAAAGAAATAATCCAAATACCTTCAGATTTGCAAAAAAGACGTCTCCTCGCCAACCCGCCATGTATATCATGTTGTTCCTCATCTAACCATTTTGAAGACGAAGGCGAAGTTCTATACTGATACCCGGAGTGATAAGATGGATTTAAACCAGTTGAGGGCCAAGGGGTATTCGAAATACTTGCATGTGACATGGGACAATGTTTGGAGGGAATTACAAATGTTTTCATATTTGATCCACTGGGTGCATAGTGCTCAAAAAAAACAGACGAACTCCGTGAGCTCTCTGGATATTTTTCTGGTATTGGAGAGTTTGATAGATGGAACTGTTGTAATTTGCTTGAAGGTGAGAAACATGGCTGAGTTGGTGAGGTTAATTTCATAGGTGCAGGTGATCTTGGTACATGAGTAGCGCTTGCTGAAGGGTGCTGAGATGCCACTCGGCTACTTTGAGGAAATATCTGGATATTGCAAGGAGAGTTTGGTGCCTGAGTGGATGAAGGAGGACTCTCTTCTGAATGTGGAAGCATAGTATGACTAGCAACTGCTGCGTACTCCTTCAAAGAAATGACAACATTTTCTTAGATCTTAAAGACATTTACATTGTGCATGCACCTAATAATAGTTTTATGGTAATTGGAATAAAAATAGTAATAATAATCACTCAATAAAAACCGATACATGACCGTCTTTTGGCAGCATGTCGTGTTGGAGCTGATCAATTAAGAAATTGGAAAAAGAGGTAATCAAAAAGTTTCTCCGCTCACATTTTGTTGGGCAGAGATCACTAAAGGAATCTTGGACTTTGAAGAAAAGGATCGATTTAGTATAGACATAGATTTCAAATTGACCTCCTGCCCCAATATAAACCTGTGGGGGGACTTTTTTTCTAGACCTGATAAGAGGTAAATCTTTCGACCTCCAAACGAACATAACCAGCCGTCTTGACAGTCTTGTTTGACGGTTTCTTACAAAGACTTAACTATCGCACACCTTTCTGCTCTTAGTTTTGGAAATCGATGGATGAATTTATGCAATCTTTTAGATTTGAGATTAAAGAAGAGAACCTGGCAAAATGTTATTGTATGATATTGAGACAAAAAACATTTAGATAAAATCATTTTTATTCTTATTTCTCATTTCTTCATCAAATCTTATCTGGCAATGAACCGAAAATCACAGATTATAGATTTAAAGATTGGAAATTACACTTGAAAATAGTTGTCTTTGAATGAATAATGAAAAATATTACGAAGTTATACAAGGAAATAAACCAGGAATGTTACCTTTGCACGTTTCTTATAGATCCAATATTTTTCATCGTGGAGATACTCTCTTTCCCGAATTGCATCTTTATTCGATACTCGCCGGTGTGGTATCTTCCCGGGACTATCATCTTTTGTAGCCGACCAAGCGCAACAAGATTCATCTCTGCGATAAACCCCGTGTTCATCGTAGGCTGACTTGAAAGTGGACACGAATGGAAAACTCTCTGGAAGAGCACATTCTGGTTCATGAATGAATTTCGATTGAACTAGTTCAGATACGGAATGTTTAAACGGACGCATCATTTTATAATGCAAGTTTTCCTGGCACATCTTATCGTGGATCAAACCAGATCCGCTTTTAGGTTTGTTCTTCGTGTAACAAGAAACGGCTTCGAAGTAAGAAGCCCCATCAACCTCTTCTCTTTTTACAGGGGTTGTTGGATAAGGCACAAAATTCGGATCTTGGTCAACACTGACGTTTTCAGGGTAACGAAATCCACAACCTGAGGGAGAAATATCCTGGTGGCAAACTGGAGAAGAGTTATAAAGCTTGCGCACATGACAATTCTTATATGGCGAGGTTTCCTCGCAGCTAGGTCGTTCATATCTGCTCGATACTGGGATATCTTTCTCCAGCTGGCTGTGCTCGTGAAAATGCATCATCTTTCTGTAGTCGATGTTCTTATCCAATCTAGGTGACACGTCAGTCGCTTCATCCGAACTCCGTCCTCGTCCGTGAAACATTGGATCGAGTTGGACTAGAGACGGCGATGACAGGTTTAGATCTGAAGAATCGTCAGTCACTTCTGATTCGTTATAAAAATGATCCTCCATTGATCTTTTACGGTATTTTTTCCAATTTGGGCTCGGGGAAGCGAGCGGAGAAGTAGGAACCCTGACTGTGGTGTTCCGGGGAATTGAGGGAAATACAAATAAGTTCTCGCCATCTGCGGAGTCACTACTTCGGGCCCGTTTCGATGGTGTACATGGTGACTGTGCAATTTTGCACGAAAAGTTTGGTGACGATATAACTTTGCTTTTAGACAGTCCAGGCGGTGGCTGATGATGAGTTGGAAACATGTATTGAGTTATGGATGTTTGACATTTTGCCCGTGATGGACTGACCGGTTGAGTAGACTTGAAAACCGAATCACTCTCATCACGATCGCTACATTTTCTGGAAACCGATTTGACTTTGCCTTTTGGTGGATCTTGGAGCTTGAATGTTCTTATCGGCTCCTCGTCAACCTCAATCATATGTGCTTTGTAATCTGAAATGGTGATGTAAAAAGAATTAAGCACAGTGTAAAATTAGAATAATATTTCTATGAATATTTGTTCAATCCCAGTGTGAGACAATATGATAATACTACTACTGCTAAGAGGGGAATGCGGTCTATATACCCCCGTCGGTTAAATAAAGGGTTCGGTTCGTTACTTCCCC
Source organism: Thysanoteuthis rhombus (assembly GCA_963457665.1). Taxonomy (NCBI): domain Eukaryota; kingdom Metazoa; phylum Mollusca; class Cephalopoda; order Oegopsida; family Thysanoteuthidae; genus Thysanoteuthis; species Thysanoteuthis major. The sequence goes on from OY735204.1 coordinate 56,940,552, forward strand.
ACACCTACCAGATGATACCTGATGAAGGCCGTAGAGTACAACAGCCGAAACGTTGTATGAAAAACAACTAAGATGAGGATAGTCCGAATAATAATAGAAATAGAATAATATCATTTGTAATCTTTTGTTATTTTGATATCATCTACATATACGCGCACATATGCGCGCAATATATGAGTATCATATGTAGGTTCCAAGCGGGGAGCCTGGTTCAGTTTCGAAGACTATGTGGGTGTTTTATGTTTTATGTTTTCTCCGAAATGAGCATAAAGTAGAAGGAAAGAATTACCATAACCTTTCACAAGCTTACCAAATTTTGTTGGGCTGAGGAATAGGAGACACGAAATTTCTCGTCACGGTTGCTTCAACGTTGAATGCATGTTTTCTTATGCAGTAAAAGCGATAAAATCTTTCATTTTGTTTGGACAAAATAATGACAAAATCTATATGATAACAATTATTGACGGACATATCTGTGCATCGGCGTTTATTCATAACAGACGGGCGTATGTTCTATCGTCAGACTAATGATACGGCAACGACTGAGTTGTTTCTTTATATAATTACAAAACTATTTCAATAGTTAGTAACGAAAGGCGAGTCTGTAATAAGAAAATATATTCGTACAGTTCATGGGGAATCTCTTCTTGAAAAGTTAGAGATAGAGATGTGACATTATTACGAAAACTTGAGGATAACGATGATGAAAACTCATATCTATTTAAAAAAACAAACAAACAAATGTAATAAGAAAGAACAAAAGCATACCTCCAGAAGAAAGCACGTGTATTGGTGGAACAATGATTGAGGGAGGAGCCGCTGCGAACCTTTTGGGGATAATGGAATCAGCCGATGGGGTTTCCTTTGACTTGGACTGCATTGTCTTTGTGTTCAATTCTTCGTTCTTGACTAGTCGCTCCTTTCGAAGGGAAAAACAAATTATCATTAGAAAATCAACTCCATTTTATTTTCATGCAGCAATATAACATACATGGTAGCAATAGATGAATCTTAATTTGTTAAAAACACGAATCTACCAATCAAAACAACAAAACAGAATAGTAATCTATTCGTCATCCTGTTTCTGATTTACCAATAATTTTATTTATTCTAAGGTGTATTTTAATCATACATAATATTCTTATTGTAATAAAAGATTTGTTTTAAATGGCTTAGGAAATTTTTCTACCCACAAGAAAACGGTTCTATGCTTTAGATATATCACTGGGACAGGTTTTTTTACTATATTCCCAAAGAGTTCTGTAAATCTATGGGCAAAAAATGGATTGGGGTGGGGAGTAACGATCATGATATTAAAATACGGAAGACTGAAAATGCCACCATTTCATACATATTTTACGTAGCGACAATGGCCTACTTCCAGAACTAGTGTATTGATTTACTTCATAGGCTCTGGGACTGATTATAATCAGCCGGCAAAATATACTATTCACAATAGTAAGAAATTAAAAGTGCTAAAGTGATATAAGGCCTAAAATTCAAAACTGATTTTCTTAAAAGGGAAAACAAAGAGGAGTTTAGGGAAGAAACAAAATATTTAAACTGAAATAATCCGGTTGTCTGCCGTAGAACGATGATTAATAAGCTGGTTTCGCAAGCTATCAACAGGGCTCTACTTTTGTGGCCTTGTGCTAAACTAAGGTTTAAAATATATATACTTAAGATAAAGCAACTGAGCATAAGTCCATATATACATAATATGATGGTTTTAAAAAACAACAAATCAGAATTTAGTGACAAGAAAAACATAGATTTATTATTGCAATATATTTTAGAATATTTGATTTCACAAGAATTATTCAAGCTAATTTTTGGTCGGTCTGGCTTCAGTTTAACGAAGAAAATTTCTGAAAATTTATTCGACTCATATTTTTTGCTATTCAGATAACATGAAAACTATTTCTGTAATTGTCCAATGGACAAATATTATAAATGCTTTGAAAGTTTAAAGGACAAATCCTATGATTATATTTGATTACAAGCAAATATTTGACAATTCTTGTGAGTAAGTGCAGTTTGCCAGTAAAACAGGGGATAACGTTACTCTTTTGTAATATGTGCGTTTGTGGACGAATTTATGACATGAAATTCAATTTCAGAGAGAAAGGTACCGTTGAAAATTTACATATAGCGCAATAAGTTTCAGTTTTATTTACACTTTGAAGTACTTCTGTACATTATACAAACTAAACAAGTTGGATAGCTATACGATGTTAAAAGGAGAGCAATCCAGTTATGATTTGACCAAACTGTGCAATACAAGTAACATAAAAATGACAAAACTTGAATAGTGAGGAGGTCAAAAGTATTCATACATCAGTCTGATATTCAGTTGCATGACGTTTTGCTGCCTTCACTGCCATTAAGTGGTTCTTGTTATACACAAGAGCTTTTTGGACCTTCATAGTTTTTAACCATTCTACCTTGCAAAATTGAACAAATCTGATATTTGCTGTTTTTATAGAGTGCACTCGGCATTTCAACTCCTTCAGTATATTTTCAATGGGGTTGGAGATGATAGTCAATTTAGAAATGCTGTTGCTATCCAGACAGCTTGATACTAATCTCAAATTATCCTTTGGGTTGATGTCTTGTTGGAAACTCCAATTTCGAATCAATTTCCATCGTTCTAATTTTTTCATAGTGTATTTTGTTCAATATTCAATCTGGTCAAGAGAACAAATGCTGCAGAGATGGGGGGGCTGTCACATAACCAACAGAATATGTTACAACAACTTCATACTAATAAACACTTGCTATTGATTTTTCAACCTCAAAAGAACACATTGATGTGTAGCGTACGAATAATCTTGACATTTTCCTTCTCACACACTATTCATGTCTCTTGAATTAATGTATTGTGAAGCATAAACAAATTATGTTTTGAATTATCTTTTTGACATCGTATAGCGACCTAACCTGCTTAGCATATTTCACTAAGGTTTTTAAAAAATCCATATAGAATTGGAAAATATTGTGCTGTGTGTAAACTTTTGACTTCAGCTTTAATGTCAGTTAAGTTATTATGGTATCACAAGCTGTCCATGATCAATTATAATTAATTAAGAATTTCAGAATTTACGTAAATTGTGAGAAAATTAAAGAAACTACATAAAAGTTATATTAGCTGCGTGGCTCATGTTTACTTCACAATAAACTTTGTGGGAAGTAACAACATTCGTTAATGTATCAATCTCAGCAATTGAAATGGTTTGACGCACCTTCATATGATTTCTAGGCGATTCGATAAGAGGACTTTGCCAGGAGATAGATGGTTTGAGGAGCTGGTTTTTCTTTGGGGTAAGCGGTGGAGTCGGTGGAGTATATTCCATCAACGTGGTACGCCCTGAATCTTTCACTGCTGTAAAGGCCATTGTGGAGGGAAGATGTTCGCATCTGCAAACAAATAATTACTATATAGTCGATGGATAATAGGTCGTTAGAATCAGTATTCATTGGGAGCAGAATGGAACATATGTATGCTCGAAACGAACCCAGCGAAATCACAAGACCCAAATATTTTTAAAAACACGGTCAGACAAAGCTAAATGCATATCTACTCTTAATTACACATACATGAATAGAAATGAATAAATAGATAAATAAATATATATATATATATATATATATAGCGAGAGAGAAAAAGAGAGAGAGATATATACACACACACACACATATATATATATATACATACATACATACATATATATATATATATATATATATATATATATATATATATATATATATATATATATATATATATATATATATATATATATATATATATATACATTTTTATCAAAGACCGTAGACAAGGAATGTTTCCTTACCTTGGCACACTCGTTCTCTTGTTCGTAAAAGAGAAAACTTGACTAAAATTTGGAAAAAAAATCTTGTCCATGGCCTTTAATCAAACTCATAATAATGAAAGGCTGCTACATAAATGCACACGAAGACAAAAACACACAGACATACATACACAAACACACCGATATGTAAACACGTACATACACAAGCACACGTACACATAAACACGTACATACACAAACATACGTACATATAAACGCACGGGAATAGGGGAAAAGATGGCATCTCCAGTAAACATAAAAAATCTGATAAATAGAACAGATATAATCCCTGAAAATATATTTTATGTTGCATCAAATTCTAATCAATATTCTGTGTAGATATTGTCATAAGAGATTGAATGAATAGAATCCGACATTGAACTTATGAGTTTTCTCAGTCTCAATTGTCCAACTCGTTTAAAAAAATCTTCAAAATACCGATGATGAGTAAACATGATTGTATTCTAAAAAGTGCATTTTTGTAGACTTTAACCGTGGTGAATGAGGGAACTTAATATTTAGCTTAAAGTTAGTGAATAATTGCTAAACTTGATAAAATGATTTAGGAGGATTTGCTCGGCCTTTTTTTTTTTTTTAATTAAAACAACCAGTCCCGAAAAGGTGAGCAGATTGAATTTATATTAAAAAAGAAAAATGAAATAATGTCTTTTGTTGATGAAATAATGGAATGTGTCAATCTTTAAAGTTTGCTTCAGCATAGAACATTGAAATTCTTCTTCAAAAAGATCGTACGATATTACTCCACCACACTGCATTTAGCAAAGTAAACTTACAGTATGTTGTTGGCATACAGCGGTGTTTACTTACACGATTTTTCATTTTATTTTTTAAATAACCGGATACCATCTTGGTTCCCACAACAGATAAGGCTTGCGGTATTTCTTCATTTTTTTTTTTTTTTTCAAAACTCCTTCTTTTGTGTTAAAATATATATAAAGTAAACGTGATGGAGATGAGCCGCCTCGAGACAAAAATTTGTATGCTGAAGACATTTTTGTAAATGTTGAGGCATTTTATAAATAAAAGGCTCTTAATTCAACCAAGCAAAAGTATCAACATTAACATAACATCATAACAATAACATTTACAAAAAAAAGCATAAAATACTGAACATATATCCAACATCCAAAAATTCGGGGAAGGCAATAGCTAACCCAGGAAAAATCTGAAATATCAACTGAATACTTTCATCATGATGAATGAGAAAATATACCTTTCCATGATTGTAAAACTCACGACCCAATCACTGTCGATGAACAAAAAAAAATGCTATATGCTGCTTACATTTTATTTAAATGCTAATGTGACAACAGCAAAGCTTTGATCCCCCTGTATTTTTCCTCATATTCACTGCCTGTCTATTGTAAAGAGATAAAAAATGAAAATAAAAGAATCACTTCTTTTTTGTGTGATCACGAAGCGTGCCATTCAGAAATTCGCTTCCCTACTTTCAACGATTCTTTAGTTTTGTAGGCTCGCGGGTAGGCCGGCTTCTCTGATTGGTCAAGAGACACTACGTCGCTGAGCACCAAATAATACGTTTCCTGTCTTTTGTGAATTACTTTAACTACGTCTTTACGTTCACCTACTCAAGCATTCATTCATAATTCTCTACTACGCTAATCAGAAGATCCTTTTTCGGCGCTTTCACTCATCATAGGTAAGAAAGTATTTGCAAATCTTATTACAATTTTAATCATCATAGTTTACCTGTTCACAAATTCTGAATTTTAAAAAATCTAAGTATTCAGCACTTATCAGAATCTTATTTTCGTTTTTAAAATATTGTGGGGTGGGAAAGATCCTTTTATTGAGGACAAAAGGAAAATAGTTCACTTTCTTGATAACAGTAAGAACATCATTTGATAGTCTGCAATGATAGCTGCAGAAAAGAAATCAGAATGATTTTTACCCATAAAACCAACCTTAAAAATCATAGGAATGAAAAAAATCGAATTACCACTATTACATATACATATTCTGAACATATACCTGAAGCTTAATTAAATGTGCAGTAATTGCATGTTTCGTAATAGATTGCTTTTTATGAATAAATACCAAATTTAGCCTCTGCGTAATTCTAAAGGTGAATTATTTTAAATTTCATAACCATCACTATTGGTCATCTATAATAATTATTACCCATGAACTTTATTGCAGAAATTATCTATAACATTCTTTAAATGACAAAGTTCATCCATTTACCTTATAAATAATTGTTTCATTTGTTTAAGCGTAATGTACAACAGATTTGCTCAAATAATCAAGCACATCTGCTCTTCAAGTAAAAGTTTTACGAAAAGAAATATGCTGTCAGGAAAAACTATGTACGGCCATTACAATCTTGACATAAATCTAAATCAAGTTTTTTTTTTCTATAGCCAAAAATGTAGGATTTTTTTTCTTTCATAGCTCGTTACAGAATTTGAGGCATCATATAAAGTAGCCACTTGTGTTACCCGTGATATCACGAGTAGGATTTATTAAAACAAATCCATCAAATCCTTCATTCACTTGGAATGATTTCATAAAGAGTGACACAGTAAATTCTGGCAGTGGTAGAAATACGAAACAATAGTCACAGTTGTATTTAGCACAAACTACATTTGAATCCACTATTAATAGATAAAGTTTTTTTCCCTCGTTGCCCACTGACTTTACCTTTACATGGGAAAACTTTCGATTAACCACTGAATTACTGAGAAAAAAAGAGTCAGGAATTGATGCAAGCCTCGCTGACAGGAAAAAGTCACACACACACTCACACTCATATATATATATATATATATATATATATATATATATATATATATATATATATATATATATATATATATATATATATATATATATATATATATATGTATGTATGTATATATATATATATATATGTGTGTGTGTATGTATATGTGTGTATATATATATGTGTGTGTATATATATATGTATATATATATATATATATATATAAATATGTATATATATATATGTATATATGTGTGTGTGTTTGTATGTATATGTGTGTATATATATGTATATATATATATATATATATATATATATATATATATATATATATATATGTATGTATATGTGTATATATATGTGTGTGAGTGTGTATGATGTAGATCTCTTACTTTCAAATACAAAACAATGATTACATCTCTCTATGATAAAGATATTTTAAAAAGACAGTAAGTTTTGCTCTTAACTTACTTTATGGCACTCATTGTACATATAGCAAGTGGGAAAAAAAGTTCAGTCGCTATGGGCGTCTGCTAGAGTGGAGGGGGAGGAAATGAGACATTAGCCCTAAGCCCCCTCCCCCGCTGCACCAGGCGTTCTTACCGAGGGCGAGGGTATCTGAAAGTTGGGACCCCATAGTAAATAAATGATAATGGTGCAGTACAATCGTTTTATGTAACGCAAACTTAATGTTCCCATATAAAACGGGTGTTTTATTATTTACTGGTAGCAGAGTGCTACAAAGAGATATTCAAAATTTATCATTTTGCCGCCCCCGCCTCAAAAGACATATCCTTTGGCACCACCACCTCCCCTTCTGGAGAAGTGGTTGCGGATGTCAGTGGTAGTGTATTTATCTAAATATACTTCAACACACTTGCTATGACTCTCACACATATGTATATGCATTCGTATTCGGGTGTACGCCCGCGCGTTTAGCCTTGTGCGTATATATACGTACGTATGAATTTCGCATATATCTATCTATATGACTAATGATTCCAGTATTGTGTTTCCCCGGCAATGGGTCACTTTTGGCCGGTATAAACATGCTCTATAAAATGTCTCGGTTTTATGAGATCGTGCAAAGCTACTAACATCTCCGAGTTCGATATTTGCGTTTAGCACAACAAGTAACAAATAAAACACATAAAATGTATCATTCAGGTCAAGTATTCTACTCGAAATAAGCATTAAAACTGCACAAAACGTAATCAAGAATGCCTTAAGAGGAAAGTCATCCAAATTAAAAGTAATATAATAGAAAATAAAAGTGACAATTCACTTCATCTCTGCTTTTACACTTAGCAGTCAATAAAACATCGATTACTATCAAATTAAGAGAACAACATTACTTCCCTATTGATATTTTTACCACGTAAATAGATATATTTTAATTTTATTCATGTAAATATGTTCATAGATGTTATAAGTATATTAAGATAAGAAGATCGCACGTGTGTTTGAATTTTATATTTTCGCCACTCCCTTTAACCTTTATAGAGAGGTTTATAGATTTTATAAGTATATTGAGGTGAAAGGATTGGTGCTTCAAATATAACAGTCATCGCTCTTCGGTTGATATTTTCATGGCAACTTAAGATTACAAGGAGTAAATGTTGTCTCTTTAAAAAGCTTAAAAGGGTTCAACTTGTACATAAATCTTAGTCTCTTATAGTTCTAAAAAGCAAAATGGTTATTGTTAAGTAAGATTCCAGTCGTTTAAAAGTTGCATTTGATTGGAGTGATTTGAACTATTATCAGCATCAAGTAAATTAATTTAATCTATTGGTAACAAATTTCAAGTTGAGGATTTGCAATAAGTAACCTTCTGGACAAAAGTTAGATACCATCTAATATGGCGGCGCTAAGTGTTCGAGAGAAAAGCGTTTATATGATTAGATATGATCCTCTGCACTGTTAGCTATAATAGTACAAAAGGTAGAGCAGAAATAGGATTCCTTAGGTAAAAGGGGTGCAAGTTTAAGTCTCGCCTGGAATTTATTCGTCATTTCCAATCTACACTGCTGTATGCTGATGACCATAGAATGACTATAGTGATGATGAAAAACAAGCGAATTTTAAACGTGTTATGATAACCAATATCTGAGAAAGAAAAGTGATAGCAATCCCTTACCTCACTAAACACCATAAAGAAAGAATAAATTTGAGAAAAAAAAAGCAGCGATGTCATGCACGAATAACAGTGACATAGTGGCCAACGCAAAAGCTCCCACTTCTAAATCTCAATTCAAATCGACTTGTTCTGCTGAAGTTTACAAGTTCCATTTACAGGAAACTGCTAATAAAGGAATTGAAGTAGAACACTAAGTTTTAAAATGATATTGTATGGAGAAATTAATTCCGTTTCGTTCACCTTTTAGATTTAAATGAAGCGAAGGAGTTTGACCTTAGCGCAGTCAATCTTGTTTCTGCTATAATTCTAATAAACATTTTTTAAAAATTTATGTAGAATAAAGCAAGGATGTTTAAGTTTCTTCTTGAAGAAAATTGGATAAATAACAAGTATAGAATCTGCTTCGTAAAAAAAATCAATTTTGCAACAGGTAACATCAAAATCCTAACCAATAGATGGACACAAAATTTCAAGTATCGACCAATATAAAATAATTCTACTAATATGACGTTTGTTTCGAATTTTGAATAGAATTGTTTTTATCTACGTCTCGCTTGCTTCAATTGCTCCTGTGTATCCAAGTTTTTATTGCTTGCATTTCTCACAATGCAAGCCTATCTGGTATACATTGGTTTATATCTCTTAAACAGGGCAACACTGGTAACTATGTACCGTACAATTCTTATAAGTGTAAATGATTATAGATATATCGGAAACATTCTGTCATGTTTTCAAGGTCTATTAATAAATCAATTCCAGTCGCTGCTCAACACCACCAGGCGTGTCTTGATCTATCTTCTCCCCTTCAAGTCACTAATACTTGTCTGGCACAGAGCATTCCTCGAGATCGCCATTAAATGGATCAAGTCTCCACTTGTGTAAATATCAGTATTTATATCTCACTTGTCTGTCAAAAAGCATGACTCTCTAGTTGTATTCGGAGACGCAATAAAACTTTTATGCTGTCATGGGAACTAACAAAAATGATAAAAACAAGATTTTGTTGTTATTTCTTGAAAATATATTGTTCATTGATCTGATTTGGGATACGCTCAGTTGAGATGAATATCTTGATAGAAATAACAGATGCTATGTTGACAGAAGATTTTGATGTGCTGCTAAGATTGCTCAAGATACCAATGAATGATACTATGATTTATATCCGAATTAAGGAGAAAGATCAAGATAACTCGACGTTCTAATATATAACTGGTGCAAAAATAACTAGCAAAACAGAACCGAATTTTACTACTTGAGTAAAGTATTATGATAAATATGATTTACTCTAAAATGTTTTATTTGGTTCATTTTGTTCACTTATTCTCATTTTGCCTTGATTCATGATTAGATATGGTCGTTATCAAACGATACATAATTGGGGATAGAGGATAGAATCGATATTTTTGGATATCGGTAAGCCAATCAGTAGTCTCATCTGTCATTTGGCGCAAATAAATTATGGGAATCGTAAAAGCAGAAATCGGATCAATTGGAACGAAAAGCAATCTTTCGTATCAGCTAATTTCAGCTGATAAAAGTAAAATCAAGCAAGGTTTGTTCTTCAAATTGTTATGTGGCTTTGCAAATGGTTGGTTCGGGTTCGAGATAATGGCTGTGCATAAAGAATCCAGACTGTATACTTACTGTCAGTTCTTTTTGTGTATTTGTAAAATCTACATCATTTGAGAATATAAGTATCAACTTACGTCAATCAAGTAAAGTCATATATGGATTACTTTCACTGACTGATGTTAAAAGCGAATAATTACTTTTTTAATGTAATTTTTTGATTTTCACGCGATTCCCCATTTTAAAATAAGATGTACTCTGTTGAATTTAATAGTAAATGAATGGGAAGGCTAATCTACTATACAAACTAGAAATAGAACTTTTCTCGTCGTTTCCTCTTGTATTTTTTTTTTCTAATAAAAAAAATGAAATCAATATCTGGCGTGAAATTTGGTATATTTACCACTGATTCGTAATTATGATACAACATGAAGTTTGTTCTCGCCGGTCATTATGTTCTCACACGAGGCCAGATTCGTGAGACACCAACATTGTCAACGCGGGAAACTCCTTTTCATACTGCTTAATGGCGCGTACAGGGCGACTCGTTTGCGACCGGTTGATCGCACACCAAGCAGTGATATTTTATACTGTTTCGGTAGAAGTAGACACAAGTAATGATACTAAAGTTTAACTTAAGACGTGTTTCAATAATCAATCAGCGATGAGATTATTTCGCCAAAAGAAATAATGAATTTGATGATTTAAATTTATTTTTACAAATTTTCAACATTTTCAAATGCATTGCGGTATAAGATTCTATCTGTGAATAGATACACATAGAAACGCACAAATACACAGATACGCACACACTGATGCACATACACACGCGCGCACGCACGCACTCACACACACACACGCACACACACACACACACACATATATATGTATATATATATATATATATATATATATATATATATATATATATATATATAATTATGATGAAAAAAAATATTACTAATTACTTTTCAAATACCATTATCACATATTGCTGATAATGACCGATGATGGTCAAAAGGTCTAGAACTGCCAACTTGGGAACGTTTTTGAAAAACTTAGATGACATTAATTGTAATGTTCGTTTGCCAACTAGAAAAATTACCAAAGTATCAAATAGACAGAGTTAGTTTGTTTTTTTAACAATATATATATATATATATATATATATATATATATATATATATATATATATATATATATATATATATATATATATATATATATTTGAATAAACAGTTTCATGTCCGACAGAATATGATATTTTTAGAGACATTTTTTTCATTTAGGGAACATATTTCGTCCGACACTGGTGTCAACCACGTAGTATCACCATAATGTCATGACTTTCCAAACAAAAATTTCTCAATAATTTCTATGTATGAAAGAGTGTACAATAGGCTACAAAAGAATTGATTACATTTTGGGGCGGATCCATGCACAATTACTTTGCCTACGTTGTGGTTATATGTCAAAACTACGTAACATTGCAATTTTTCCCTGTCCGCAAGATATCCCAAAAAGTTATCAATGCATTTCATTCAGATCGTGTGCATGGGTGGACAGTAGGATACAGGAAAACAAATTTTAGAGCGGATCCATGCACAATTACCCCCCTGACAATGACATTGACAGATGTATGTTTCCGCGTTAGTAGCTGAGTTTTGTTCTGCTATTTTCACTGAATAATGCTTGATCTACGTGATTGCTATCCAACACTGCATTAAGTGCATTGACAAGGGAGGAGATTTTTATGAAGAATTTAAAAAAAAAACTTACGTAAAATAAATGCTCTTTACATCATTTGGCTGTACACTTATTGATGTACTTACGTATTTCAATTTGTTCCAAATAGCTTAGTTGTGTGGTCATTGTCTATAAGGGTGTACGCGTGTCTGTGGGCATTGAGAAGGCACGTGTGTCAACCGATATGAATACATTGATTATGCGTGTAGAGTACTTTTCATCGGTATTTGTACAGACTTCTAATCGCTTGGTTTGAGACAAGAACATTACACAAAAAGAACTACATTTCTTGCAATCAACATAACAAGGCACGCATTTAGTAACGTTTTGTGGTTCTGAATGCTAACTTTGCCGAAACTTTTTTTTTCATATAGTAGAATTAAATTGTTAAATGAAAAAAAAAAGCTTCTTTTTTTTCCTATCCTTCTAAAATCTTGTCCTGAATCGAACAAGGAGATTGAAAAGGCGAGCTCACGTTCCTCTATGGAAGAAATGTCAAACTAGTAAGTTAATTAGGATTCCCCCTGTTCAAAATCCGCAATGACCCCTGCAATCTTCGGCAATAAAAACTGATTTTGAGCTCGTTCAAATACTTATGAGTAGTAAGTACTTAATACATAAACAATAATTTATCTATATAGAAAGAATACATTTCTTCGTTCAAATACTTATGACAAGTGGTATATATATATATATATATATATATATATATATATATTGCGTATGTGTGTACAGAAATATGTATGATACGTATATTTTTCGTAAGTATACAGTAAAAAAAAAACTTCTTTTTTAATATAAGACTATATACGCTACACATGTCACTGTTAGCGCTTGATTTTGCTTGAGATTGTAAGGGAATCTTGTGGATTTCCTTCAAGAAATGAAGGCATTTTGTTGATATTTACATCGCTTAGCATAATCTGATTCAAGGCAACATGACTGAGATAACCAGTAACTATAGAACTCACCTCATAAGTTATTGATTGCGAGGCTGGCTTGTTAACCATCACTCTACGGTGCGACGTCCGGGATCAGTTTGATTGAGTAAGCAGAAATTACTTATCAGATTAAATTAGCTTGTTAGTTTTTTCCCCTACTTCTTCGATCCATTCTCCTGATAAATCTGACCCTGGAAAGCACGGCATGACAAGCCAAAATAACTGCAAATGTCGTCATATGCCTCATCCTTAACTTTTTATTTGTATGTAGAAATATAGATCTAATATATATTTGTTCACAGAAATGTACATTGAATAAAATGGTATGTAAGAAACAATAGCTTCCAAAGGAGAGCATACAGTTCGAGATTTTGAAAAATCAATGTAGCATCATTATCGTTAAGCATCTTTGAATTGAGTATTTTGGTCACTATAACGTTATTTTTATGCACAACTGGAAGCAGACGTTATTATACGACATTTATTGTTCAATTATAAATCGGCCTTTTTTATGATGCAACAAATAAATAATGAATCGATGAATTATAACTAAATCTTAGCATCTTCAAGATTTAAAAACCTGTTACATTAATTTATCGATTATAAAAATAATACCTTCTATTTTTAATCACAGTCATTATTGATATACATCAAATTGACTGGTATGTAGTTAAATCGACCCCTCAAATGATTTCATATACTCATCTATGTTTGTGAAGAGAAATACTATTCGAAATGACCGGCCTTTAAAAAAAAAAGTAAATAAATGAATGCGAAAAAAAAATAATACTGAGTATCAGATTGGGAAATGGAATTTACATATGAAGATAGACAAACCATTCATAATGAAGCTTGATGATAACATAAACGAGGGATCACCTTTATACCCCAAAGGTAGTTTTTTAAGATAGGTGAGCTTTTCGATAGCGCTGATCAGAATCGGAAATGATTATGTTTCTTGACATTGAGGACATGATCGGAAATAAAATAAACGCAACTATAGTACATTAGAGATGAAACCCCAAATTTGTTCCTAAAAAGACATTTTAGTTTACTCATGGATTGATATGAATTAAACATTCGACAAAACGTGAATGTGAGCTGTGACAGTTTGCACGGATGCGTGTTACTTCAACACCGGCTTTTCATCTAAATTGATTGAAAAAAACGTCACTAGCAAAAAGCGACATAAAATAGACCTGCAAAGACCTTAGAAAATAATTAAGAAACAAAAAAGGGAAATACATGGAAATAGTATACTATGAATTTTAGTATAGTATACTATGAATTTTGATATAGTATACTATGAATTTTAGTATAGTATACTATGAATTTTGATATAGTATACTATGAATTTTACCGAAATTATATGCTCTCTACAATAGATAGATGGATACGTGCATATATACATACTAGATTAAATGTTAATTGACATGAAAAATACATAACGTCGCATGTCGTAATTTTTATCTATGTGAGTGTATTTGCATACTTTGTAATGTTTGTATGAGTATTTTCCTTCATTTAGGTAATTGAATATCTGTTCCTAATGAAACATGCATCAAACATTAGTTAATTGACAAGAAAAATACACTGTGAGAGAAATTTCGTATAGAAAGATATGGATTTGCATTGAAATAAAGTATAAGTAATTATAAAGTTTTTAGCAAATAATAAAATGAATGTTATCATTATTTTCTGATTACTTTCCACAGCTAAAAAAAATTAATTTTTCATATATAGGTCTACAGGAAATGTCAAATATTTGCATTGTGTCGGAACTCGGATCTTTACTGTCATGCAAATTTACATTGTTTACAGAGTCGGATTAACTAAGTAGCAAAATAAAACATATGCTACGGACCTCACAATTTCAAGAGTCCCGCGCTCAATGCTTGCAAGCTATCAATTCTGATTTAGTCATTCTGTACTTACACAATTACAATATTTCTACCCTTCCGTCAACTTTCATTAACAACTGGATGTTTGAAATTGGCGACTTTAACCAAGTATTAACTTTAATTGGAGTTTACATTTTGATATAGTAATTAATGGGAGTGTATTATCTATGTGATACGTATACGGCTCACGAATCCGAAGATATCCGGAATTGAAGTCATAATCCAAAACGAAAACAAAATAACACAATTACTGAAATGTCAGATATATTTGTCATACTGGCTGTGTAGCAAATTAAAAAAAATAATTACCTTGCAAGTAAAAAATATATTTAATATTTATGTGTTTTTCCTAATTTAGGGCCCCTTTATAACATATGCACTAGCTTAATCCGGTCCTGATCGAATATTGATATATCTATCACTTCGATATAACAGAGTTGACTGACCGCTCAGGGAAAGCATTCCTTAAGCTAAGCAGTTAAAACTTATAAATTGTAAATTTGCCTAGTATTTTTTCCATATTTTCTTGACTATCGCATTATCTATTTGTTTTTAAAGAATTAATTGATATAAAACGTGCAAGCTAATGGGCATATTTAAATTTTGTGTTATAAAAGTATAATGGGAGGGAGATTTGTCTAATTCTCAAATTATCACAATCATATAAGAAAGAAAAATATCTTTTCTGGCCTAATATCTCATAATAGTGCATCCTCGATTTAATGCACAGAAGAAAGAAATTGCACTCGATTTTCTGTTTCAACAGGTACAAAAAAAAAGACAAGAAAAATCTATCTATCTAAATTCACTGCTATGCCGAAGACATTAAACGCCGTCAGAGATAACTACCATGTCTACTTTACGCTCAGATAGGAATGAAAACAGCAAGCACATACTTACACACGTATACGCGCAAACGCATACATATGCATACATACTTCATAACTTAGGGAAAAAAATCAACATCATAAATTTGGAAAATGATAGAGTTTAAAAAAAAAAAAAATGTTCAGACTTGCCTCGTATCGAGCTTAGCTTCGTGTAGTCGCTGCGGTCTAAAATACTACCTTTACAACATGCGACCCTAAGGTCACTCTAACAGGTAGCTGGTCAATGAGAGGTCGAGAGCCAGTGAACGAAGATAAATGCTCGCCCATTCTTCACAGTTACACCGAAGTCTCGCGCCATGAGATCGTTCAAATGAAAGAACCTTTTCTTACAAAAAAGGACCGCCATGCACCACAGGCGCTCAAGCATGTTACATTTTCTTTCACGCCATAAACACGTTCTTTCTTTTCGTGTACACGATGTTTATAGCCCACTAGAATAAAACCAATGTACAGAGAGTAAGTCATACGGCTATGAACGCCGTTACACGCCCTACTATTTTTATATGAATAAACAAAGGCTTTATTGATCAAAAAAAATATACGTCGAAACTAATTACTAATATAATTTTAGAAAAAAAATAAGTCCTTCAACTCAATAATAAATTTGAATGGTTGATTGAACTGAAAATTTTTACTTAAAATCAATTCAATTTTTAGTTTCGTCAATAATCTAATTAAAGAGACTGCTGATAATTCTACAGCAATAACTTGAAAATTGCACGGTTTTAATTCCTGCATTTTTTTAATTTAGAAACCAGTAAAAGCAGTAAGAAAAAACATCTTGAATTATAAAAATACTTTGAGCAGTGCTGTTTTGATCAGTGCGAACAAATTTTGGAACAAATTAATCGCGCTATCCAAGGTATTGCTGATATTCATAAACTAAACCTGACGACATAATACTTCTGAAATTCTGAGATGAAACGATTTCATTATTTTACATACTTTTCGAACTATTATATCCACTTTCATTGTTTTTAATGCAACGTTTCGGCTGATATATTCTTCAGCCTTTCTTAATGTAAGCTATATCCAATGGTCTTTACAAGCTATTTAATACTATTTTCGTTTTTCCTTCTTTTTTGCCTTATCAACATGAGAAATTGGTATTAGTTCTGCGTGACTTCGTTAAACCATGATTTCCTTATTGAAATCGGAAAAAAAAGAAATAAATCTAAGTGAGTTCTGAAGATCACTTGGAGAAAGTCAAATAGAATATTGAGTGACAGCTCTGTATTGACACAACAAAGATGAAGATGATAGCCTGAAATATATATTGAATAGCACTTTTGAAACGTTGAATTTTATCCAAAAATAAAATATTGTTATTTTTCGCGTATTCTCTAGATAGCACTGGAAAAATGCAACCATTCATGAGATTATTTTTTTCTTTTATTTTCATATATTTCAAATGGATAATTATACGTACATGATACTTAGGCCAAAGGTTACATGCTTCTTCATAGTCTCAAAGTTCAAATTAGTGTCCAAAAGTTACCGTCTCTCGTTCAATACAAATACACTCTATCTGATAATCACAATTTTTTTTTTCATTATTTGATTCACTACTTGATTCTCTTATTCAGATTTTTCCTTTATTTCAACTTAGAGAAATGTGCGTTTTGTTTTTCAAAAGTAGCAGCAAGTGGTTGCTTTACCTTGACAAAGTCTCTGATCCGAAGAGTTCAATCGTCCGATTTTCAGACGATTGACCCTCTTGCTATATATGTTGTTAAGACGACGTTTCAACCGATCCATTCTACGGTCTTTTTCATGTGTATTATCCGAATGCAATGGTTGTGAACAGATATTTTTTTCTCTTCAATGGTCGCAATGCTTATACTATCGTTACATGCGGATGATACACCTGAAGAAGGCCGTAGAATGGATCGGCAGAGACGGGTTAAAAACACAAAAAATAAGAAGTAGTTCAATTTTTTCCACAAAAGAATTCTTTGAATGTTAATGACTCTTCTAAAAAATATAGACACAGTCTGTGATATCAAGTACACACTTCAAAATATTTCAAGTCGCCCACGTATTTTCTTATTTGATCAAGCAACTTTCTTAATTTCAAAAGAAAATCATTCCACTTTGTGTAAGTGTCCATATAGGTATGCTTGTGTATCAATGAAATAAGAATAACATTTATGCATATAATTACTCTCAAGACTGGCTTTGCAGATGTGTCTGCTTTATTTTTGTTTTTACCCATATTGAGAATAATTCCTCAATATCATATCTAGTGGTGAAAGGGTAATTTTTCAAATAATTTTTCACTTTACCAATGACCAAAAAGAAAGGCTACTGAAGGCTGAAGAAACAAATATACCTGTTTACTCAAAATCAAAAGAAATGTCAGTTATACCAAGTCCGATAAAGAAAAGACAGTTCCAAAATGATTTCTGATTGTTGCTTATATTATGTAGAAAATAAGATAAGATTAAAATTAATATACAATCAAGTGGGACGTCTTTCATTAGAATAAAGTCGAAAAATACTGGGTTGGAGTCTCAACTTCCTATACTTCAATAAAAACAAAGAGACTGATCAGTTACATTAACCAATACCAAATTTAATAGAAATAACATTCCTTTCAAAATTTCGACACAATAAAACCTTGAATTATTAGCTGATGTATAAATATGGAAACTGCCAAACTTTGTAGCATTGAACACACGTTGTTATGAAAAGTTGGCAATGATTTATATCCATTGAATATGATAACTCAATTGCATATAAAGTTTGTTTTTTTTACATTATGAGTCCATTTCCTATGATCTCATTTTTTGGAATATTTCGTGTGATCTCATTTCCGGAAAGATTTCCGAGAAAAAATGTATTTTTGAAAATGAAATTATACTTCATAATTTCTCCAAATTAGACTTCGGTAAATGTATTCTCAGTAAGTACATGAGCCAGCGTCGATGATCAAACGAGAATCATTTTTATTGGATACACAGCAAATCTAAAGGCGTTATAATCACAAAGTAATATCACATTAACAATTAATTCGAAGCTAACCCTCCTTCATACTATACTTATTATAAATGTTACTTATTGCATGCAAGAGGTATTGACAAGGAACTCGTAATTCAGCCGGCTAATCGGTGGCATGATTTGCGTGATGTCACTTAATATCATGTCACTTAATATCATGTTTAAGCATCCAAAAGTTCTCCAGCGTGAGAAGTTTTTGCATTCATTACTTTGAATAGGAATACGAGTTACACTTGGCGAATGGAAGATTTTAGTGATTATTTGTAGCAACAAAAATTCTCTATTCTTTATAGGTAGAAAATTTAGCAAAAAAACTTATTACTTAAATCTACAGAGTAGCAGACATCCGTGTTTCGTCAAAGGCATTCCCTTATTTATGAAACAAACAAGGTGTCATCTATTTCGTCTTTGATCTTTGTTGCTATATTAACCATTTTTCGGCTAGATCTGGCTGATTATTCTTCAATTTATCCGAAAAAAAATCTATGGTAGCCGAAAAACAGACCAAATTTTGAAATAATTGTAAATTTAGTTGAACCTTTTATCCTCACTAATAATTTGTTCTGAGGTCTGAGTCAATGGTGAAGCAAGGGTTATCAGCACCTATGTTGCACTATATCCCGGGGGCATAATTATGACAGACATTATGAGCCAGAGGAAATTTTGTGCCCCTTCACACCTGGTGCAGGGCTTAATGCCCCATTTCGCACTCTTTCGCTACGTCTCAGGTCTCAGTTATTCTATTTGATAAGTGACTCTAAATGAGTACATAAAACATTTTTACCATTAAATTTAACCGGAAATGAATACCCAGTCAATTTTAGCCATTTTCAAATATTCCAGCTATGCGTTCTTTTCTACACTCTTCGCTCTTGATAAGGAAGCTTTGGAGTTTTTCCACTGAAAAATCTGCGCTCTTCGGAATCATGGAACTTTCTCGAGCCTCGGTGCTAAGGTTCGCTCAAGTTATAGTGATTGTTTGACATAGGTAACAAAACGCCGATATTTTGCATCCATAGCTAGCTAGTTGCTGCTAATACTGTCAAATTAAATCATGACAGAGCAAATTTTCAAACTGGCCATTATTGAATTGCGTTTTGTTTAATCTAACCTATTCCAAACAACAACCCAGATTATTACTTTACTAATAAATCTAGGTTGCTATAGTTTTTTCTATATATTTGGAGAAACTGCCCTTTAAGTTGAAAAAGTTCTTCAAATTAAAGGCAACCAGAAAAGGGTAAGACACTTATCCTTTCCCATTTCTATCTACCACACACTATAATAACACTCTTTTAAAACGTATTGCAATGATCAAAATATCTTCTTTTTAGATGAACTAAACGAAGAAAGCAAAAAAGTTGGCCTACACATGAACTTCAGTAAAACGAAAATCATGTACAACAATCACACTGAGAATAAGGACATAACTGTCAAAATCGAAGATGCAAAACTGGGGAAAGTAGATCACTACATCTACTTAGGACAACGAATCTCTATGAAACCCACAAAGGAACATTAAATCAAGCGAAGAATCACACTAGGATGGCGAGCCTTTCACGGAGTAAGCTCAACCTTCAAAAATAGGACAATCCCAAAAATCCTAAAAAGATGAGTATACAACCAATGCATCCTCCTGAAAGTCACTCATGGAGCTGAAACATAGAACCAAACCAAGAGACAGACTTGCAAACTGAAAAGCATGCAACGCACTCATGAGAGAATCATGCTCAACCTCACATGGAGGGATCACAAGACGACATAGTATATCAAGAGGAAAACGGGAGTCTGAGACATCACAGAATCTATTAGAAAACTTAAATGGCGATGGGCAGGCCATGTTGTAAGAATGACAGCCAAGGAACATCACAACTCACAACGTGGATCCCCAGAGATCACATGCGAAACTGAGGCCGACAGAATACAAGATGGAGAGATGAACTAGACAAATTTAGAAAAGACTGGCTTTGTGACGCCCATGATAGTGAAATGTGATCCTTGGGAAGGTCAATGTCCAATGACAGACGTTAAAAGACTGATGATGATGATGATGATGATGATGATGATGATGATGATGATGATGATGATGACGACGATGATTCTAGTTTTGTGGTCTAGTTTTCTGCAGCCTTTGGTTTAAGATCGAAGCTTAGTATCTCTTCTTCTTACGTCAACGAAACATAACAATACTCTTCAATTTTCAATTTTAAACATTATTATAGTTATAACAACTTTGTTGACAGTCAGGGGTCAGAGTCCCCCCCCCACACACACACACACATACACACACACTACCTGCACATTTTGCCATAACCTTGAAACCTTATAATGAATATATATGTCATAAAATTACCTTTCTGAAAAGCTACCCACTAACCCAAATTGCTCCCAGCGCCCTGTTGCCCGTGTTCCCACAGATTGATGGATATCGTCAACATCCAAAAGTCCACACCTCGAACCATGGTCTTCTATTCTGATTGGGAGTCAAAGGTGAAGGTAAATGTGCAGTCGATATCGCTTGCAAACTAAACATATAGAGAAAAAAAAACACCGAAGTACTGAAAATCTCAATACCAATAACACCCTTTCTCTAAAAGTCGAAAACAGAAAAATGCTGAAATAACTATACAAAAGGTTTAATGATTATCACAGTAGCAACAAAAGCCGTGATACTTATTCATCTCAATTGAACAGGACGACTATTTCAAGTCGAAACTACTGTTGTTGTTTCTTTTGAAAACGCTAGTTCAAGACTGAAAATATCGTAAAATGTTGGCATTTCCTTATTCGGTTTGCAATTCGCTTTGTATTGCAGAACACTTGCAAATTGTATAAAAGATAGAAATTCATGGATTAGAGCATCAATTTGCCATTTTAGCTTCGTATATCAGGTAACTTACCCGGCATCGAGGATTAAAACAGACATAGCGCGCTCTACGACAAAGAGGCACCTACAATCAAGCTCTCGAGCTCTCGTGACAAAAGCTAAATCTACAGAAGACAATTGTTAAGCATAAAGTGTTTTCCTCTTTAATGTGTGCCTGTCACTTGAGTCAGTGACATTCCTGAGCTGAGCGTTTCAGGAAATTCAATACTCTGAAAATAAATACGAGGTCGAGATAATTGTGCAAAGAGCAATTAAAATTGCAGCTCTTCACAAACAGCCGCTGTTTTTATTTCTTACGACTGAGCATCTGAAAAAGACTATATTGCGCGTCGCATAAGTACGAATCTGCTTTCTGTTGTTGCTTATTAGTCAAAGAACAAATTCTATTCACGTTGGTGCGTCCATTTAGCAAGAGTAGACGATAGGAAAATATTTCACTCGGGGAATCATACACAATTACGTCAAGCCTAAGTCTAAATACGCATGTCTTAAAGATAAGATCAGCATTATCCTCTGATTTAGTCAGACTAGTCTCCTCATCTTGGTTGATATAGTCGCAACGTTTCAGCTGTTGTACCCTCCGGTTTTTTTTTCAGGTGTCTGTCGTAGTCGGTAACCTGGGAATTGCAAACTGAACCTGTGATTCGATCCACGGGGATAGATGGTTCTGATTCCACTCGCCATATCAGAAGATAACTCGTATCAGCTGATTGTTCCTAGTTGATTCGCCCTTGCATTGTCGCTTGTCTGTCCGAACCAGAGTATACGACTTTTCTCTGCTACCCGACACAGGGATTAGATCCTCATGCGTGTCACTATATTTGCTTAATCATTGATTTTATCCGTTCGGCCATGTGTTTAATCCTTGGTTCTGGTAGTGGAGAAAAGATAGACGACCGACATCAAAAGGACAAACGTGATATAGTCTGGTATGGACAACAAAATGAGAACAATGTGCCCTCGTGGCTTGAATAAGGAATTTGAATCAGAATTACCAGAAGGTTTCCAACTACAAGAGAAGAAAACCGGAAGGTACATCCGGCCGAAACGTTATGATTATAACAGCCAAGATCTGGACACTAATCCGAGTATATACGTGTATAATAGGTCTGGTTAGCCATGCAATGGAAACTGTCACGTGACTAACGTCTTTTGCCAACATGCCCTGTTGGGGATGATCAATTAGGAAATTGGGAAAAAATGCAATCAATGAACAACTTATTTCTCTCACCTTTTGATGGGCAGGGATCACTAAAAAATAAGTCCACATTTTAAAAAAAAAACAAGCGTAGATGCTAGTGGACACTAAGTGAGGGGCCAATTTAGGATGAACTTATATTGCAAATTGGCACCCTCCACTGACTAAGAATTTGGCGGGGACGATTTTTTCTCAAATATGATAAGGAGTAAATGTATAAATTTTCAGCTTCATTGGAGCAACCTGAACGCGTGACACATATATACATGTACACATCTTTAGCTAGCCAACCAGAATCAATTAAAAACTGAAGAAAACTAAGTGAAATATGTTGACTTTTGGTTGACAGGTGACACTTCCCAATCTTGGAAATTCCGAACAAAAAAGATCCAGAACTCGCCATCACCGTCAATAATTGGCCAACTGTAGCGTCAAATTTTGAAGTCATGAATAAAAATTCAATGAAAGAATAAATATGGTCAAAATAAGTTCTCCTCGTGAACATGACTGGCATTTTCCAACGAAAAAATATGTAAAATAGAGTAAAATGAAACATATACAAATAGGAAAGAACAGGATATATTCGGGGGGGGGGCAGGGCTATAGCCTGTTCGAACTTTCAAAAGCCTCAGTGAGAAGGCCTGGTCCAGGTGAGGTCAAATGCCCCGTTTGCACTACCATGACTTGAGATCGTGTTTGCACACAAAGGCGTTATTACACTGCGATGTTATCTAATTACTAATGAATTTGTCATATGGTTAGGTTTCTCATAGAGTCCATCAAAATGGATGTAAAAACTGATAACATACAACTTTTTTGTCGACTACTGAGTACTAAGACAATATCGAATTCACCTTAAACTCGCTTCATCGTTGATAGATAGATAGATAGATAGATAAATAAATAGTCTGTTTCAATGCACAGATCATTTTCAAATTAATTATCATCATCATTATCAGCCTTTTAGCGTCCGTCATTTGAGATAGACCTTCCTCAAGATTCGCCACAACTCTCTATCAAGGGCCCTCATCATCGAACCAGTTCTTTCTGAATTTTTCTGGCCTGTCACGCCATCTTACTTTTTACGATTGATGTCCAGGGGATCCGGCTGCAGTCTACCATTCTCGCGACATAACCAGCCCATTGCCATTTGAGTTTTCAAACGGTTTCCATGATTTCCATGACTCCTGTCTTTTGTCGGATATACTGTGTCGCCATGATCACTCCATGTGAGGTTGAGCATGATTCTCTCCTGTGCCCGTTGCATAGTTCCCAGTTTTAGGGTCAATCTTTTGGTTAGATTTCATGTTTCAGCTTTATAGGTGACTATCGGGGGGATGCATTGGTTATAGCAGACGCTTCTTCTTAGGGACGTGTGGGATTTTTTTTGTTCTAGAATCTTGAGCTTGCCAAGCTAGTGAGATTCTTCGCTTGATTTCTTCATTTGAAGATTTCATGGAGATCTGTTGTCCCAGATAGATGTAGTGGTTTACTTTCTTCAGCACTGCGTTTTCGATTTTGATCATTGTGTCTTCGTCCTCGACATATTTGCTGTATTTGACATTTGTCTTGCAGAAATGAATCGTAAATTTTACGGTATGTGGGTTTCAGATGTGTCGACAGCACATCTTTATTAGACGGTTTTAGGTCGGTTGTTCGAAGGAAAGGGTTCTATGTTTCATTTACCAGCCGATATTATGTCATAAGGTGGGATATCATGAAAAGCTCTGATGTCATAGCATCTACTCGGATAAATAGATCCCATATCAAGCGTTTGTTGTTTTTGTTTACTGTGTTCCTAAATATCGTTCGTTATTATTAGCTAAAATTGTCTGCAAAAATAGTTAAAATCGGCAAAATTTCCTATTTTCAGCTAACTTTATAGATAAATTTATATATATATATATATATATATATATATATATATATATATATATATATATATATATATATATATATATATATATATTCATTTAAAGCCTATTTATCTAATAGAATAATCATACAATAAGACCTGAGAACAAATTAATTAACAAAAATTGTACACTTTCTTTGATTTAGACTTAACTAATTTTTTTAATGGCCAGATTTTCAAGTGTGTTATCTTCACCTTCTTCTTCCCCCGCCTTCTATCGCTACTTCCAAAACTAGTAATGCTACTACTACGTTTAGAATCCTTTTGAAATTGGAAATCACGGATATGTACGTATGGGTGGATGACGCATCGTTGAACTTGTGGTTCTTGTTTAACGCTTGAACTCGGAGACATTAAGAACATTATACGATAGTGGATATTTAATTCTCAATCTTGCTTTAAATTTCCTAATCTGTGTGTGTATGTCCACGCGAACGTGTTTAAGTGCGTACGTGCATGTGTGTGTATGTGTGTATGTGTGTGTGTCTTCAACATATTATGCTTTTTGTATTCTAAGAAAGATAAAAATGCTACTCAAATACAAAAGATTTTTAGCTTATGGAGAAGGCGCTGTGAATAATCGAAAGTGTCAAAAATGGTTTACAAAGTTTCGTCTCGCTAGAGATTCTCCACAATGCTCTACGGTCGGTAATACTCAAAATACACAAACCAAGCGTTGAAAATTATCTGATCAACTTGATTATGTTAGTCTCTTTGGCACATAAGTTCTACATAAGTTAAGCACAAAATACTACCGGATAATATTTCTGTGTGCAATTCGGTACTTAAACGTAGCGAAGAAAAAATTGTTACGGGCGATGAAACGTGGATAATAAGAGATTGTGGGGCAACTAACCAAAACCAACCGTGCCAAAGGTCGCTCGATTGATTCGAACAAGTACTGCTTCTTATCAGATCAACTGGTCGTAGCAATCGACGATTAGTTTAGAGCAATAGCGTAAAATTCATAGCACATCTTTCCTTCGGTGGCCACGCAAAAAATTGTTACAGGTTGATCGAGAAATTTCCACCGTCGCATTCTATAGACATTACACCTTCGGATTGTCATTTATTCCAGTCTTTACAGAATTTTACTAACGAAAGAAAATCACTTTTTCTGTAAGAATGCAAATGGAGCCAAAAGCAGTTCTTTCTCGGGAATGCTAAAGAATTCTGAAAGAATGAAATCGTGAAGTTGCCTGAAAGATGGTTGGAAATAGAGTGACAAAAACGGTAAATATGCTCTATGATTAATGTCAAAAAAAAAGAAAGAAATCTTTCATCTTTATTTAATAAAACTAACTTTTCACGTGTGATGACAATTTCCTAAAATCATTATCCTACATCGTTGGCACATCTGATTTTCATTGTGTAAGGTAAAGAGTCGCATCACACCCCTTAAGAACACCCCCCCCTCCCAATTAAGTATGACGGATGGTGACGGGGTCCCAGTTTCTGTTGCATGCGTCTGCTTTGTGATCATTGTCTGATTTGCAATAAAATGATCTCATCAATAGTCTGATGCAAACTGCTGATATTTACAGTACATATTTTTATCACATCATAGGTGATAAGTCAACGGCGACTGTTGTCACTGATCAAAGCCACTTCACTTTGATTTAAATTTGATCGAGACCAGGGCTTTATACTTACAAGTTTTTCCTATGACCACCCCTTTGAAAGATTCATATCCACCGAATTCTATCAGTTAATACCGGCTCAATCTAACTGACTATCTTGATGGAGACTGAAGTACTTGTTATCTCTCTATATATAAGGTGAAGTTTCTCCTTCACAGTGCTGAGTGCACAGAGGAATTTTTCGCTCATACCGGGAATCGAACCCAGCGACTTTTGCGTGTGAGGCAGACGTGCTAATCATTACACTATCCAAGTAGACCTCGATTATGCCGTCCTTTTTTTTCTTATTCATTTACATTCATTTATTGTTTACATTCTATCCTCCACAGAAATAAAATGTATCCCCTGTAGTGCGTTGCTGTTCTTATCTACTGAATAACCGACAAGCTCCTCGACGTAAATAAGAATCCCCCACCCACCCACTTTCTTTTTATTTCGTGTCATCTTTCTTTTTTCTTTTTTTTTTTTGTATCAGTTATTCAAATGGGAGATAACTCGGATCAAAGTGAGAGAAGTGGCTTTGATCAGTGAAGACGGTATCTGTCGCTATTGACTTATCATGTATAAAAATACCTACTGTTTTGAATTCTTGAAAGTTAGATAATTTTTTTTTTAATTTTCCTGCATCAGACAATTGATGACATCATTTTCACTGCAAATCATTCATTTGCTTAACTGCACTCATTCTTATTGCTAATCATTTATCCCGTCATATAAAAAATTGATGAAGAAATAACTGGTTAAAAATCAATAGTTTCTCAATCTATTTTTTTTTAATAATTGGGATAGGGTGTAAACAGAGTTCAAGTGATAGCAGGATGAAGAGATTAGAAAATCTATTGAGAAGTCACTTAAATGAGTTAAATTTAACCACTATACACTATATTAGAATTTGATATCGTAAATAAGGATGACAGATTAGCTACTCACAGAATATACCTTCAAGGTTAGGCGATTCAGAATTAGAGGCAACTAACAGGTCCACCAAAACTCAATGTGCTATTTTCTTTTAATTATTGGTTTAGCCTACGCCACACAAATCGTTTATATATCTATAGCGAGTCAGTTAAAACCGGCTCAATCTATCTGGCTATCTTGATGAAAAGGTACAGAAAATCTGTCTGGAGACTGAAATACTTATGTTATCTGTATATATGTAAGGTGAAGTTATTATAGTTTCTCCTTGAGGTCTATGACGATAAAGGTTTATGGACAATAATAAATTATTTTAAGTATACTCAAAACAAATATCAGCTGTCTATTTTCGAGGCTAAATGGCTAAATTTCTATCTCCGATTCTTTCAGATTTTCTTTCTTTCTTTTATGTGAAAGAAAGAAAACTAAGCTTTCGTAATCAGAAAGCAAGAAAATTGTTGACACATTGGGGACTATTTACCTTGAATGAAAAGCTGCAAGAAATAGTGATGAAAATGATAATATTTAAAGAAAGTAATATTTATACATTGACTCCATTCCTGTGAAAATGCAAATTGTGCATTCCATGAAATAGGTTTGTAATCAAAGTACGTATGGACACATTTACTTATAAATTTTTTTTCGAAAATCTCTCGTTTAATATGTCAACAAGGTATATTATTCTGAAAAGTGGATATAGCTAAATACAAAGTTATGCACTAAACAAATAATTTTCTCTACTTCCAAACTTTAGATCAAGCACAAACTAGCCTTGCTTGATTTTGATGTATCTGCCCTTTTCTATTGAGGCGTAATCTAACAATTTCATTAACTTGTAACTTCTCAGAACTCTATACAATAAAGAGAAACTAAAATGTAAAAATATACTTCAATAGTAAGATTTCTGATCAAAAATTTTCCAGTATTTCATTATTTTTTCTCACAAAGCTGAAACGATAAATTTGATTTGATGATTGAACGGTAATGGTTTCCATTTTGGTGAATGTAATTGACCAGAGGTCAAATAATTTCAACGGGGTTCAAAATCAATTGATTAGATCGATTTAATTCATCAAGAATAACGAGAAATTGTTCATTGGCTACAATAGATTGGTATAAATCACTTGATATCGCATGATACAACAGACCGCTAAGAGATGTTCTTGTTAAGATCACTTCTTATAAAACCTTGTACTTTTTAGTACTTATTTAGCTCTTTTGCAAAACCTGCGCTCGTGTATGTACTTGGATAGGCATTTTCAAGTAGACATACATGTGTATATGGACGTGTTCATAGTGCCTGACAAAAACAGCGAAACTAAATCATTTATATCAGTCTTCTTTGTCATATTTTTGTTAAATTGATCAAACTATAAAACTCAATCGTTTCATCATTAATTGAAAAATAGCATGTGTAAACAAATGAAAAATATTGAAATATATAATCATTTTTTGAAGAAACTAACCTTGATCTGAATGGTAAAAGCAGAATAATCTACTCGTACGGTGATCTTTATCGGTATTTACTGAAATCTACCCATGTAGTACATTTGAAACTGTCCATGTCTGTCAAAGTTGTGGTTCTAGGCTATCCAAAGTCATGTTAATCATTGTTTTGTTTTTGCACTTGTTTTGTTTTTTGTTGCTTTGTTTTTTGTTTTTTTCAAATTATCCAAAGCGGTTACATATCAGCATTTTGCTTCCATTCGAGAATGGTCAAAAATTGCATTAATCAAAACATTATATCTGTCGAGTTACCTCAAGTTTTTCATGCTGACCCTAAAACTGCGAAACATGCAAGGTGCACATGGAAGAATCATGCTCAACCTCACCTGAAGAGATCACAAGACAGCACGATATAACAGGGGAAAAACAGGAGTCCGAAACATCATAGAATCTATTAGAAAACTCAAATGGCAACGGGCTAGTCATGTTGCAAGAATCGCAGACAAATGCTGGACATTGCGACCCACAACATGGATCCCCAAAGATCACATGCGTAACCGAGGCCGGCAGAATACAAGATCGAGAGACGAACTAGACAAATTCAGAAAGTATTGGCTCTGCGACGCCCATGATCTGGCGAATCCTGGGGAAGGTCTATCTTCAACGACGGACCTTAAAAGACTACTGATGATGATGATGATGGTGGTGGTGGTGGTGGTGATGATGATGATGATGATGATGATTCATCCCCCCACCCCTGTTTTTACTTCCGTTTCACCAGAGGGAATATGGCTACATTATATTGTAGCATTTGTATGAAATTTGTCTTTCAGGCGTGCAAGTTTCAAAATAATACAAAGTTAGCAGCATGCACTTCTAAGATTTAGATTTTAATAGTTTCAGTTTTCATTACAGCAAAGATTATATATTCCCTTATCAACACCAGAGGTGGCACGTGGTAACCACAGACCCCACGACTACGAGGGTGCCGGTGCCCTGGGAATGCAATATATACACGAGGAAAATTCTTTTAAAGAATAGGAAAAGAGCAAAATCGGAGATTTTTTTTTTCTTTTCTTAAATCATATTGGTTTTGATGGTTTAGTTTATTTCTATTGGTACTGACATATTCACTTAATCTCCATAACTAAAGTGAAATATAACAGCGGAATCTAAATGAACAAACCCGTTTGAAGACTTTATATATGTTTTACTAGAGCGATGCTATAACAATGGTGTTCCGGTGGCTTTATTCAATATCATATTTGTCATTTAGAAATGGACCCTGTATTCATTCTTATGTAATTCATCTTGCTGTTTGTTCAAAGGTTACTTGCGTATTTATCTTTCTTGGAAGTAATCGACACTTTCAACATTTTCTATGAATATAAAATTTTATCCATTTGATACGCTTGTGGCTATTTTTCGTAAAGGTTTCAACGTAAGATTCCTTGAACTTCTATTGATTTGTTTATGGTTTCAAAAAAGCTTTCCACAATAGATAAAACCATAATTCAGTTGCTTTTTTCATTTGGAACAAAGATTAATTTCTCGGTGGAGATCAGTCTAAAATTTTTTTTCTCTGATTCGTCTTTATTCTTTCTAAAATATTCATTGAAATATATATATAAACAGTTATAATCAAATAGTAACATTATATATATATATATATATATATATATATATATATATATATATATATATATGTGTGTGTGTGTGTGTGTGTGTGGGTATGTGTGTGTGTGTGTGCGTGTGTGGGTGGGTGTGTTATTAAGAGATTGATATATGATCCGACGGAATGATTATAAATTGCGTTACCCTATATTGAAACTCTTATTTGGAATGATCTCCCGTTATTACATGGCGAATGTATCATTTGGCCTAGACGACGTGAATAGAATAAACAACTAAAGAAAATGTGGCTGCAGTAGTGGACCTTATATGCAGTATAATCAATATATATATATATATATATATATATATATATATATATATATATATATATATATATATATATATATCAAGCATATGGAGGAACTTGGATGTGACTTTTGGCTGAGTACGATCAAGTGCTTCAAGAAGTCATGGATAAAAAGAGATATGCAGTATAATTGACTCATAATATTCAGAGTGAGTTAATGAGTCTTTTATCGTCAACAACCCAAGGGACACAAACGAGCATATAAAACGGCTTCAAGATTCCTCTGAAGTTATCAAGACTTCAGCTATACAACTAGTTCAGTTAATGGGAGTGAAAACTGATTTTCAAGAGAAGGGAATTCGTTGAATAAAAAAAAACGATGAACAAACTCAAGACAAGATAATTGAAAACGATTCAAAGTGCAGGGCTTTCTATTGAGTACTTGATAATTAATATTTTTCGGTTACATTAGCGTTTGGAATCTTTCCAATGCATGGCTTAAAAACTCAACGTCATAAGCCCCAACGTTTAAGACGATGTTGACAATGATGGACTTTACAAATTATCATATGTTCGAAGACACGATTTAAATGGCTCATTCCCACAAAAAATGACCAATTTCTATTGGGGATATAGTTAAAAGTATCAGACAGCAGGCCAAATTGATTTTTTGCGAAAATTCGACCTTGTCTACTTCCAAGAAGTTTGCACAGTTTATGTATCGTTTGCAACTGCAGGGGCTGAGAGATCATGCTCAAAGCTAAAGTTGATTATAAACTAGAACAATTTTCAGGATTTTCTGTTCTAAGTAGAGAAAACGAAGCAGAACGTCAAATTGAGGATAGAAAGTTGAAGATAGCAAATTTAAGTAACTTTATTATGGGAAATTTACAAGACTGTACTCGTTCATCTTTATTTCTAAAACTGCTTTATATATATATATATATATATATATATATATATATATATATATATATATATATATATATATGTGTGTGTGTGTGCGTGTGTGTGTGTGTGTATATATATATATATATATATATATATATATATATATATATATATATATATATATATCACATGTATTAAACCAGTGAAATAGTTCTCATAGTCTTCATCATTGTATTGTGATGCCTATTTTTTTATCTGTTAAATTTTGACATTAGGCACTGGCATTTTTTTCATATACACAGGCAGGGGGGGTAGATATAGGACCCAATACAGGAATCTGGACAAGAAACGGCACATGGTTGCATAACAGACGAAATATTTACATGAACAGTGCTTTGCGATGGATACGGATGGATTTTGTCAATGGTTAGTCGTTCAGGTTGAATGACCAATCACGAGAGTAGAATACATACAAATGTGAATAGAATATATACAAGATAAATGTGTAGAAATGGAGACGACCAATCCTGCTGAGAAGAAAATGGACTGAATCAAAATCAGATTCAATCAAACCGTTTTTGAATAAAGTTCAAAATTGAAATGAAACTTCCAAGACAAAAAAATAACCGTTGAAACCTTTTACTTTTGTGAAGGGAGGAAATTCAACAACTAGCAGGGAGCATGGTCGGACCGAGGACTGCCACTGTCATGTATTCCTATGACTGTATTATTAGTTGCAGTTAGAACAAGTGTGAACTATGAACATAATTTCAGCCCTCAGAATTAATCATGGATTACATATTACTATAATTATAACCATATTGCCTCAATTTTATAACATGTTGCTGGATAAGTGAGGTTTGTTATCAGTATTCTTTCAAACTTGAAATTCAAGAATAAGGATAATTCATAATTGAACAACAACAAAAATGCGGGATAAAGGTTCAGGGGAGAAGACTCCTGGAATGATTAGAATCGTAGTATTTGAATATTACTATAAAAATTACCTCTGGACATTGGAGATCAAGTCTAATGAATTAAATGGTTAGGAAACTTCTTGAACTAAATTAACTGAGAAAGAGTCAAGGATAAAGGAGAAACCACATGAAATAATAATGACTTTCTTTTAAATATATCAAATCAATCAATACAGATGAATTAATCAAATTAAAGTAAGGGTGGTTCAGAATGCGTTCAATATTCATCTCATTTGAAAATGTTCTGATAATCATTTACTTGATTATATGCCAAACAACTCGTAAATTCATAAAATGAATAAATTCACTAAATTTCCGATATGTTTCTCACGAATTCTTCGCTCAACATGAAAAGTCACAGCTAAAAGATCTAAAGGCCCAGTAAGTTTATTTTGATCCTAGAATTACGATTGTTTCGTATGTGACAACAAACGCGCGAACTGCTTTCATTTTACAAGACAAAATTCCCAAACTATTATCTTGAAATTTTTGTGAACATATTTCCCTCTGATAACCTTTTCAGCTGCATTTCAGTACATTGATTTTTTTAATCAGGATAAAAATGAGTTCCACTACTTTTTGCTACACATCCTTAATTTACGTTGCTTACTCTATTGTCAAAGCTGCGGTTTCTTGTAAAAAGCTAAAAAAATGGAGCTCAGACATACCTTTTCCATCTGATAATTAATTCATTGTTCAAGAGGCAGTAGAATTATGTTCTCTGATAAGACAGTTTCAAACCTGTCTTACACAATGGCTGTCACACATCGGTGCTTATCCTCTATGATATTTGGTTCATCTTGAAACAGATTCAAATACTCCATGAAAAATCAGAAATCTTTCAAAGAAAATTCACCAGAATTAACTCGGAAAAAATCCCACGTCACGAAACTTTGAGTATTCCTCTCCCATTAGCAACTTCGTTTATCTTTTCCCTAAAGTAAAAAATGATTAACATAAAATATGCTATAACTTCATACAAATGCTCTAGAAGTATTTGTCTATGAAATATGCTTATTAGTGTAACATCTTATCAAAATATAATATAAAACTACCTGGTTGTTTTGCTGGTTTCTTTTGAATGAATCTTCATTCAAATTTTCACTATCTTGCAAAATTCTCACTCTCCATAGACAGAGATTTATTATTTAGGTTATTAGGCCATATCTTTTCTGTAATCGTCAACGTTATCCTCTCAAAATTTCAAGCATCAACTGCCATGTTACTTGAGTATCATATCGCGTCAACAGTCTTTTCATTCCTTTTAAACGAAAATCTCATTAGGGTATTTTTTACATTCCTCTTGGCGAGTGCAAATTGGTACGATCTATGTCACCAAAGTCAGGTAACAGCGCACCGAGTCAATGGTACCAAATGCTCTTTCAGCCCGAAAGACAATGTGATGCCAGCTCGCCCGAACACTTCACAGCCCGCCTCAAAATAATCTCCCGAAACCTCGACTGAGTAAATAAAGGAATAACAGTAAACGTAAGAAATCT
Source organism: Thysanoteuthis rhombus (assembly GCA_963457665.1). Taxonomy (NCBI): domain Eukaryota; kingdom Metazoa; phylum Mollusca; class Cephalopoda; order Oegopsida; family Thysanoteuthidae; genus Thysanoteuthis; species Thysanoteuthis major. The sequence continues at coordinate 56,974,661 of OY735204.1, forward strand.
CAGATTTGCTTACGACATCGTCCTTTTTGCTTGGTTCCTTCGTGATCCCCAATTAATGCTAGACAAACTGAATGAAGAAATCGAGAAAGTTAGCCTCAACATGAACTTCAGTAAAACATATGTCATGTACAACAAACATATTGAAAATGCAACAATTGGAATCAAAAGTGCAGAGCTGAAGAAAGTAGACCACTTCATCTAACTACGATAACGAATCTCCATGAAATCCTCAAAAGAAGAAGAAATTAGGCGGAGAATCACTCTAAGTTGGGAAGTTTTCGGTAGAACGAGTGCAAGCTTCAAGAACCAGAAAATCCCAATAGTTCCTAAAAGGAACGGTATACAAGCAATGCATCCTTCCGATAGTCACCTACAGAGCTGGAGCGTGGAACTTAACCAAGAGATTGACTCATGCAACGTGCACAGGAGAGAACCATGTCCCAAACTGCATGGAGCTATTATAAGACAGCAGACTATATTAGAGAAAAAACTGGAGTCAGAGAAATTATGGAATCCATCTATGACGGATGCTGAAAGGATGGTGATGATAATGATCTTTAATAGTCTATGTGACCACTGATATCTATTGAGACCTGATTTACATTGAAATACCTCTTGCCTATAATTATTGCTTCAATAATAATGCATTCAAGAAGCATTTCTTCATTTTTCTCTTGCTGGAAATAAAGGATGCTCTGTACTGGTTTTTCATGAAATATTTTTTTCAAAAATCGGTTTAATATCATAAGTAAAACCCCATGCATGCAATGGAAAAAGCTCAGTGGTTATTTCCACATTTTTTTATGATTTCATGTCACTGATTATGAACAACTCGGCTCAAATTTAACAGAATTCACGAAATCTTCAAATTAATAACTCAATAATTCTTTATCATTGATCTAAAGGTTAAGAGTACAGAAAACGGAATCGGCGAAAGTTTAGATTCCGGTTGAGTTTGTGTTCACTCTGCATTGATGCCTGAGGGGAAGGCATGAATCTACTCCTGATAGGTCAGGTCTGAGATGACTCCCCAATGCTGGAATCATGTGACCCGGTACGAACAGTAGGATATTACTCGGAAATGAGATGGACACCCCCGAAACATGTCAGGTACAATCCAGCACATGGTAATGACGATCTTGATTTTGATTTGAACTCCAAGGAGCTGAGCTTGTGCGTGTATGTGTGTGTGTGTGTGTTGCATGTATGTTTGTGTGTTGTGTGTATGTGTGCAAGCACACACGTGTGTGCGTATGTGTGTGTGTGGTATAGTGTTATACTATTGATCTTTAGTTGTGTGTTCTGTTCATTGTTTTGAGTGACTAAGTCTAATTGCCGCCGACTCACACGAGGGATGGTTAACAAAGTTCAGTCAAGGTTTTTCACATTCAAATCATCAATGATATGAACATATACGAGTCCGGTGTTTGAAAATTGAGCAGTAATTGACAAGATTTGTTGATTGCCCGTGAGAATTTCAACACGAGGAAAAAGGAAAATCTTGTTTAAAAAAATCAGTCCTAAATAGTTTACAAAGCAACCACTGCAAGGGAGACAGTAGCAAATATCACATACCAATTATATATACGAACTAAAAAAAAATCAATGAACACTAGAATGATGCACTCATAATGTAAAATGAGCATGGATATATCACACAATAGATAGGTAATGGTGTCGACTTGACATTAAGATATTACAATATGACATAAAATATGCTTATAGAATAGTAAGTGCTCCAGACAAAGTTCGGCAAGAATACTTTCAAATGTATGAACAAGAAATCTGTTCAAGTTACTCGCCATTTAATTGACGGTCATACAAAGCAGCTATAATTTACGCACATTTTGCTTAAGGATAAACAACTGACCAGGCCTTTTAGTGACGTCAGCAGTGTAACTAAAGCCGTCCCTAGCAACGGTGACTTGTTACTAACAAACATGCCGAATGGAGTCAAAAAATGCATTGCCTCTGATTTGCATATTGCTTCAAGTATACTGCCTAGCTTCCACGCTAATACTAATTGCTTTAAGTAACAGTAGAAAAACGCGGTCTCTCCGTTGCGTATCATTCTATTTCAACTAAATGTATCTAAAATAAATTAATGACATTGAAGGAACCTCCGATGCCTATTATCTCTTGCTTTTGAACCATTAGTAAAGGACAGCAGATATTCAACGTTTTCAAATGTACCTCTCCGACGGACTCTTTCTCTCTCTCTCTCTCTCTCTCTCTCTATATATATATATATATATATATATATAGAGAGAGAGAGAGAGAGAGAGAGAGAGAGAGAGAGAGAGAGGGTGAGAGAGAGAGAGGGTGAGAGAGAGAGAGAGAGAGAGAGGTAGATAGATAAGATATATGTAGATAAAGATATCACATGTATCAAACTAGTGAAATAGTTTTCATCGTTAGTCTTCATCATTATTTTGTCTTGCTTATTTTTATCTATTGTATTTTGACATTTCGAACTCAAGAGCAGAATACATACAAATGTGTTGAAAGGGAGATAATCAATTCTGCTAAGAAAATGGATGAATCAGAATCACGAAAGGATTCCAATTCAAAAGCTACATAATCAGATTTCAGGAAATCTACCACTCTTCAAATAGTTATCGGAATTGTAAATATACTATAGCCAGGGGCGTAGCTGATAGAGTGGGTGTATAGGGCGATTTTAAATCGCGCCCGGTCCCCTAATACTTGTGGCCCCCAAATCCTCATGACTTGTAGTTCACCGACAGCGTTTCTACTAACATTATACAATAACAAATCTCACTAAATTTTGATAGAGGCCCCCAAGGAGCCAATCCCATCGGGCCAAAAAAGCTCCAGCTACCTCCTGGCTATAAAAAAGATCGGGTGTTAGCACGACAGAAGTCAGTAAGATATACAATGAAACTTGAAATAACTCTAGAAATAAGATTACTCATAAATGGGAATTTTTAAAGATGAAATGTAGTATTTATCAATTAGTAATTCATCAACGAGTAGGTCCAGAGCTTTTTTATCAACAAATTCCCTGTAGATTTATGTCCAAAGCTGTTCATCCAGGTTATGCTAGGCGAGTATTATTCAGATTTTAATTCTGTTCGAACATTTGATTGACGATTTAGAATATGACGTCTGAAACAGAGAGACATACGCACACACCAAACAACGATCAGTTAAAACTGATAACAATTGACCTACATGATTAGATGTCGAGAAGCTACGGCATTTAAGCGACAATCCCATGCAGACGTCGTACAAATGCACCTGACAGGAAGGTGGTAAGATACTACAAAAAATTATTTGGGTCAGATAAATAATTGATTTTATGTCGTATCTCTTTTTCTTTCTTTTTTTTTTTTTTTGTGCAAAGATAAATGTCCACACAAACGTATAAAACCTAAAGACACCTACAATAAGGAGAAACAATTTTTTTTACATAATTATTTTATTAGGAGTATGCGGGTACGTTATCCGACAATATCATTGAGTGAACAAGGAGGAAAATAGAAATATTTAAATCAAATGTATTAAACTAACATGCTTCGCCTTCCTGCTCTGTCAGAGTAATGATTTTAATATCAATGTCTCAATAAAGACTTTTCAATATTGTTTCATCAAGATCTATGACAAAGTTGAAACAGATTAGGGGTGATAGGTAATAGGGATTCTGGAGAGAAAAAAGATTGACAAACAAATAGAAAGTTCATGTTTTAGCTGAACGATTCATTGTTATGTGAATAATTTGATTGATTAACAAAATACGTAGCCTGTAGTCTTCGCTTCATTTTTGGTTTTTCTGGCAGACTGTAGCTTTCGAGAAGGGACATTTTATATCTTCTGGTGAGGAAATGATAGAACAAAAATGTTGAGTTAAATAATTTTGATGACGTTTGTGGCTGTGATGATGATGGTCGTCACCACCTCCGCCACTACCAACACCAACACTACCTTCGTCACATCCAGTATCATCGTATCATCATCACCATCATTATCACCTTCATCAACACTCTCAGCATCAGCATCATCATCACAAATACCCCACCACTACCATCACTATCATGACCACCATATTACCACTTCCACCACCACCGACACCACCGTCACTTTCATCACCAACGCCAATATGATAATTGGGATCAGTATCATCAGCCCCATTGTAAAGATAGTTGTGGTGTTGACACCAGCATCTGACCCCGTTCATCTTAAAATGTGAGATAAGAAGCTTTTGGGCAGTTCTCAAGTACCAAATTCGAATACTGCATCATAAAAATGTATTATTTTACTTCGAAATCCTTTATATTAGACAAGATAACGCAATTTTATCACAATTACAAATTTCGTACTAATCAATGCGGCCATCTTGAATTTTCAATAACATGTTTCATCCAAATGGCAATTACCAAAATATATGTATGGTATATAAATTCAACTTATTTTTTTGTATTGCTTTTTTATTATAAATGCACCACATTTCATGATTTTATCTAAAATCGCAGATGTATACAGCCAAGTGGCCCCACTATAACAATCTTTCTCCATTTTGCATCTTCATCTTCTCACTAGACGAGGATTGAGAAAATTATTAATTAAGGAAACGTTCTCCTGGGGGAGGGTTTTACTCCCCCCCCTAACCCCTCCCCAGGAGAGCAGGCTGCCTTGTGTTCCAACACTTATTTTTTAGCACTAGACTATTGATCAACTCTGGCTTGGTGAAGTCTAAAAATCTATAAGTATGGAATAAAATAGCAGAGAAATGAACGAGCCGGTGAAAAAAAAACTGAAATATATCCATTGATTGATCAATTAAATGAATATACTGCAAGGGTGCATCTTAAATTGCATCAAGTTGATAACCGCTTGATAACCAGTTGATAACCAGTGGGTAACCAGCGGGAAATATAACCAGTGTCAATAACGCAGAAGATGAAATCTCTTTTTATCTCTACCTTTTACAGAGTTATCGCAAAATATAGATTTCACATCATTTAATGAATAATATCCGAATTACGACGACACCCCGACTTACGATGGAGTTCCATTCCGACCGGTAGGTCGTACGTCGAGATTATCATAAGTCGGGCAAAAATTATTTTATTATTTCATTATTATTCATTACATATCTTTTATTTTCATTATGTGATTATTTGTTTTCTATTTTAGTTTTAAAGATTTTAGGGGGAATAAGAGAGTTATGGTGACTATTTTCACATGTATATACATATGTACACTCTTATCAAATATCTTATATAGTCTTATACACGCATACTACATAGTGTAATATTTATGGTATTTACGTGGTGTGAATGATTGTTTTTCTAATGTACAAGCGTGATGATTATACACTCTTGCACTTATACAACATTCATAATACACGTACGACCAACAAATCTTTTATATATTTACTTATATCTTTTTTTAAATTTAGAAACATATCTTTTATATCTACGTATCGCGGTCGTATGTATGAATGGTCGCAAGTCGAGTAAGTCGTAAGTCAGGGAGCTGGTTTATTGAGGAAACCAATAGCTAAATGACATTTTGTTGACATAGATGTGTACACAGAATATCCATAAATGCATTGATTTATCGATTATTTGTACTAGATAAGATATCCGTCTACGCCAGGTAAGAGGTCAAACTTGAATAGATAGATAGATAGATAGATAGATAGATAGATAGATAGATAGATAGATGGATGGATGGATGGAAATCAGATCATTATTATTGACGTAACCGCAAATGCAGACAGCACAATAAGGATTTGCTGACTGGCACAAAGTAAGAATACGGATTAGCATTATATTGCGTTGTAAATCGAACTCCTCGCTGAAAACTGAATTTCTTAAAACATGCCTGGTGTCATATGGGTACACAGAGAAATTTTCCCCTTACTCTTGATCTCTTGAGGGAGAGGAAGAGTTTACCTCATTGATTTTGACCCCTAAAAGCGAAAAAGGCTCCCCTTGTTTGTTTTTTTACCCCTAAAAGGAGAAAAAAGTTCCTCTTCGATCTTTACTCTAAGCGAGATCACCTTTTTTTCTTCGCCGCCTGCTTTCAGGCACACACTGTAGCAATCAAAAGCCAGAAACAAAATAAGTGCCGATTTTAGCAAAAACTTATATTGCAAATCGAACTTCAACTAAAACATTTTCTGGGGGAAAGGGGTAATTTCAAAACCTAACTTGCTGAAAAAACCTATTCCAGAGTCCCATTAGTACACATCCCATTGGGATTATGATATATGGTTCTTATAGTAGGCATATGAACTGACAAACAGACCGATGAGAAAGAAACTTCCAAAAAATAACAATAGAACAAAGATATTTAATAGGGATTTCAAAAAATAAGTAGGAAGGAGGTTGTGCTACGATTGGATCCGTGCACATTCCCGGGCAGACCCGGGCGTATCCTTGGACAGGCCAGCGTAGCCCCCTCCCCCCTTAGAACCTTCAAAAATGTTTTTCTCAGAACTCAGAATCTATGCCCTCACTTCCAGCGTTGGCGATTGACCCGCCAAAGCGGACCATCAGATTTAGATAGTGTCCATATCTGATTGTTGGGTTTGGGCAGAGTTTAGGGTAAGGATTTAGGGATTCTGCCCAAAGAAAAAACATGTTTTATTGTCGGGTTAGGGTCAGATTCCTTAAGAAAAAAATTAATTGCCAAACTAGCATAAGCACTGAGAGGAAGAGAAATTCACATCCAGATTGCCTAGATCAACGGAAAGTAAGGGTCCGGTTCAGCATAATAGTTACATTGTAAATAGAACCATCCTCTGAAAAATTCTTTCAACTGGTATTGCCAGTCACTGGGTGATGGGGGGAAAAGCCACGATATAGGGAAGGTAATTCTGGATGGATACGCCCCAAAAATTCATCATTTCACCAGTGGCCAATTCTCCACCTTTTCACGAAATTTCATGGATATACATTGAGACCTTTATCGTGTTTCAAGACATGAGCATTTGGGGGTATCATGTGGTGCAGGTAGATAACTAAAACGTATGGGAGGGGACTGTGCATGGAAAAACCCCAAAATCAACCAATTTTTTCTCTGCCTACGGCCCATCCTTCCGCAGAATTCCATTAAAGTTCATTGAGACCTCGTGGAGATATTGTGTGGGCGAATGGAAAATATATGTCGTTAGTCCAAATTATATTCGTGGATCCGCCCCAAAATTCAACCAATTCTTCGACATCCCGTTGCCCACCATCCCAGATTGGGTAGGAACTCATTCAATGCTTTTGGAGATATCATGTTGACAGACAGACAGACCGAAAGACAGAAAGACGTGACCGAATACATATGCCTCTCTTATTTCGTTCGCAGAGGAAATTTTAGATTTTCCTCGTTGGAATTTGAACTCGGTCCACCGATTATATTTTTTAGATAAGAGCCTACAAAATTATGGCGACACCGGTTTGAACGGTGTTGCGTAAGAATCTGTCCCTTTTTGTAGTTTGGTCGGTTATAATAATTTTGGATGTGGAAGGACCTTGGAGGTCAGTGCCACCTATCGCATGTTGAAACCTGGATCCAGTTACCTCCTATAGATGAATTCTTAGAACCTGGGATGTTATTGCTTCAGGATCTATGTAATGCAAACAAACATCCGTCGTTTTGATAGTGCTAGATATTGAACATAAAACGATGACGGATTTACTAATCTAGACATTGAATTTAAAGAAATTGTGTACCGTCGTCCAAAAACAACACATTTTTTTAGAAATTTGCAAGACGGGAGATAAGACCTAATATCATTTTGGAGAGACCATAATAATTCTGAGTAATGGACAAAATAATAATCTCGAAACCAAAAACATTCTTCATATTTGTAGCAGCCTTCGTATTTACATGAGCTGAATGAGGTAAAAGCGAAGAAAGAAAAGCACATTCATTCGGAGGATCAGTCGAGAAAAAACTATAAAACAACGACTTACATTAACAAAGCAAACCAATGAATACAAGCAATCTTTAAATGCATGAAATATTCTGACATCGTAAAATTGATTGGCAATAAAACTTTGACATGAGTTTGATGTTTTTGTTCATCAATAGATATTCATCAATATGTATTAGCTAGTTCAGGAATAAATGTAGCATTTTGGAGACTCGATAAAGAAAAAATGTAACAAGCGCTGAATCGTCAAGGACACACTTTTCATAATTAGCAATTATTTTTATCTTCGTTGAAAGAATCTGGAATTTCAGCTAAAAAAAAAGCTATTTCAACATCTAAACCAAAGCCCCCACATCTGCAAGGTGAAATGTATGGTAGGTTCGGTCAATTACCAGCTCTTAGAATAAGGCAAGACAATTAGAGAATTCGAACAACTGGAACGTACAAATAAGCCTGGCTACTGCACTCCTATTCCGACTGAAGATGATTTCAACAACTTTTGAATATATGATGAATAAGTCCGTAGATACACAAGACTAATCAGTTTTAACTCCGTTCGTAAGAGAGTCGCCAACCAATCATTTGGTCTTTAGACAGAAAAATAGTGGAGAGTTTACTCCCCTAAATTTGGTGAGTATTATTCTAGTTGCAAGGATAAAACAATGTCGACACTAACTTTGACGTAAGTTTGACAAACAAAAAAGGTTCATAGACTTGGTTCACAGTGGTTGTGAATTTTCTCCGGTGGTAATTCTTGGTGTTAAATTTCGAATGATGATTATTCTTGGGTAATGGAATGTAGGAATCATAAATCTGGGGTCTATTTTTCCTAATCAGAAGCTCCTATACGGTTTTCACCTCTATGCTTTACCTGCTGGACAGGGAGTGCATGTGCACAATCAAGAGTTTACTCCCCTAAATACGGTGAGGATTTTTATTATCATTGTCGCTGTAGTTGTTATAGAAACAAACAAACTCAACGCCAACTGAATTTTAACAAAACACCTGATTTGGTTGACAGAAAAAATGTGTCAATGACGATGCAAGCCCATACAAATGAGAAGATCATATCAATGGAGTGGGATATTTTAGCGTATAACACAACCGGTCAAGACGTTAGACTTTTCATTTAACCAGCTCAATAGAACACTTTCTTGGTAGCAAAGCCACTGCAATTAGGGAAGAGATCAATAGAGTCAAATGTAAAGCGTCTTCCTCTTGAAATATACACACAATACGTCAGCTTAGTGATCCTTGTGGGTCTCAAGACCACAGAATAGATCTTTCCAATCTAATCAGTCAGCCTAAAGTGTACTGATTGCATTGGGAAATTTGTCCGAATGAGGACCGGGGCCTTCTGCATGTGAGGCAGACGTGCTAACCAATACGCTATCCGAGCAGACAAAGATATAAATACAGGGTTTTTACTTTACGTGCATTGCATTATGGGAACTGTTGTAAAACTGCTGATTTAAACAGCTGTATTTTAGGTTATTACTACATCGAGAAGAAAAACATGGAAAATCCAGTCCTTTATTGGATAAGTAGTAAAACTTTCACTAAAATCCAATAAATAGTTCATATTTTGTAATTTAAAAAAAAAAAACTCTAGATATGTTTGTGCGTTAAAGTTTCCGAAAATTTCCCAATGCAAAATTCCTGCGTAACAGACGGTTTGTTTATTTACATTACTTTAGTCAACGCGTTCTTTCTAATCACCTTCCGTTCTACGAGGTGTATACACAATTCATTCTCGGATTTTTTTTTTCTCCGACCTTTGTTCTTACTAATGAGATAAAGGTTCTAGCGATAAAATTACATTTTATACGATTTTGATGTCGTTGTTTTTTTATAAGGTGACTTTAATCTTGTGCTCAAACCCATTAAGGAGGGGAAAATAATTAATGAAAGTGTGGTATCTATATAATATATATACGACTCATAAATAGGAAGGTATTTGAAACTTGCCGATTTCGTCGCAGCACGAAGATCAAAATGGAAACAAAGTAATACAATCACTGAAATGCTGGACATCATTATCCGTACGTCAAATATGTCTGTATAGCAAATTTTTAAAAAATCCAATCACTTTACAAGTAAAAGCATTTTGTTCCAAGATTTATGTGTATTTTTTTTTCTAGGAATTTAGGACCCCTTTATAACAAATGTTAGACAGGCCCTGCAATAGCTTTGAACCATAACTGCTTAGGGCTCGTCTGCTCAAAGTTTCCAAGAGAAAAAAAAAACGAATGAAAAATCGATAAAATGACTAAAACTTATCCAAACATCTTCAAATGTAAATATTCTGACAAACTGTGTGAAATTGTAGTCGAAATAACCAAAAACGACGGAAAAAAGAAACAAGCAAGAATTCCCCAATATAAAACTACTACTAAAAACCGGAAGTCGGCTGATGACGTCAGCACTTTATGACTCCATTTGAATGATTTAAAGAATCTTATTTGACCGTTTGCATGAAATAAGATTCTTCTAAATAATCTATATTATGATAATCCAATTTTTGTTTATGGGCTTTGTTACTATAACACAGCTGAAACTGCACACCGTAGCGAGATTTTTGTTAGCACAATGTCGTTAAAATGCTCCAACTTGAAGAATAAAGTAATTCGCAGTGTAATATTGTCAGATCGGCGTTCTCACTCACCCAAGTAATAATTATCTGGTTCCTATAGATTTAAATGATCATAATACTATTTGTCTGTGAACGTTGTAACATGAGTGTTAGCACAATACAGTAGAAATGCTCTAACTTGAAGAATAAAGAATTTCCCGTCCAGATAGTAACTTAAAAATAGTACTGTTAGGGTCTGTGTACGCACTGACCCAAGTAATAATGAACTGTTTTTACATGTTTGTGTGTTTACAACAAAAACTGAAAGAGCAAAGCAAATAAACTCTGAAAGAGGAAAAAATGAAAAATGAATTGTATAGAATAATGATACACATAAATAATGGTGACTTAATATTTTTCTTTGATAATTATATATATATATATATATATATATATATATATATATATATATATATATATATATATATATATATATATATATATATATATATATATATATATATATTCTATATACGGAAATGAACTTTTTTTTCATAAAATAAAAGTATCATTATTTCATGGGTATCATTATTTCATACAAAAATCATCAATCTTTTCATTCTTTTCTTTTTTCCTCTTCCATCATGAACATTTCCATACTTTATTAGCAAAAAATATTACTAATTGCATGTATATTAAAATTCATTTAGCATGTTTCTCCTCGTAAAAAACGGGCGAAACTACAAAGAATGAATAACGTATTGCCTTGATGCTTATAATTCTGCAGCTTATTAAGTATGTATACATCCTTATTATTTAGCAACTCACCGTTCGTCTAGAAATTTTCCTGTCCGTTCTTGAATATTGTACACATTGCTTTTGATTGATATTTACTGCAATGTGCAAAGGCGTAGTAAAAATAGACTTTCTCTTTTTTCTTTTTTTTTTTTTTTTTTTGCTCACATTTTTTAGGTTAGAAACCGCTAATTGGGTATTACAAGTAGTACGAGTAAAGTTAATTTTGAATGCAGTTGAACCTAAGGATCAAGCACCAGTCCCTTACAAAAGTAAAATTCCAAAGTGAGCCAAAATCTCCCAAAGTGAATATTTTAAAAAGAGTTCAGTTCTTTTGCTCTTTTTGGAAAAAGCCTGTTGATGTTCTATCGCAATTGCAATTCATTTTTTGTAATTTCAAAGCAAAATCTTCTATTTTTCTAAAAAATCTTTTATCATCTTTCATCGCTTTTCAATGTTACCTTGCAATTTTTCAAATTTTCAGTTTTATAGAGTTTTATTGAAAATTTCATTCATTTCATTGCAGAAATTTCCTATACATCACTGTTAAAATAGCTATCATAATTGTTGACTTCGTGGTCTTCGGATTTCGTTTTTTTAATTGACATTTTCATTTCAACGGCTACATGTTCTAAAAGTTTAAGACGGAAACAAAATCTTCAAGAGGCTTCAGATGTTTACAAACTAACAGCTTCAACGTACGATATGCATGATAAGCTAAAATTTTAGAATGAAGTTATATGAATACAGTAAACAGTTTTCAATATTTTAGTCATTTCTCTTGCAGATTATCCTTCATCGAAATAAGAAAAGAGGAAGTTCCCTGACAAGGAATGATGCGAAAAGACGTTGGGGAATGGTAAAAAGATGAGGAAAAAGCTGAGCGTCTCCACAATGTGAGGGGAAAGGTCAGCAAGGAGGAAAGAAGAAGAAAAAGAAGAGGTGAGGGTTGAAAGTCTCCACAATAAGAAGGAAATGATTATTCTTTAAATGGGAAATAACTTTGCATCGAGCTTGACGGTTACTGAAAGCGGTCTTTAAGCGAGTAATGAATAACTAACTAGATTCTTTGGTCTTCAGCTGATCCACATGCTAAAAAATTTTCTTAACTGAGAAAGAATTTCACGTCTGGATGATAAAAACACCGAAATCGAACTATGATCAACTTCAATTGTTCGTTTCCTTGAATAACTTCCGGGTTTTTTTAGTCAGAGTCAAATTTTATAATTATGGTATATTTCAATAAAATGGTTAAAATTGCAAATTATACACGTTATACACGTTTCAAATCATAATCCTTGATGGTAAGTAATGATTTTCCAATCAATTTGCTTATCGAAATTCAAAACATACGAAGTGAAAGAAAACACGTAAATTTTTTTTTTAAATTTTCGGTGATAAACTAGATTAAATATCTTAAGTAATCTAATATATGTTTGAACATGTAGGGTGATATTCCCTGAATTAATTAAAAATGGTTTGATTAAAAGAAACATCTCAGAATACTGAATTTACTATTCATTTTATCATTGCTAAATATATATTAATCAATTACTTTATTTATTGAGTTTTGTTTAGGTACGAAGAATTAAGTATAAATCGCAAATTTACTGTCTAATGTTATTGATTGACAGAATGACCATTAATACTTCCCGAATATATGATAGGAAACTGTTCTGCAGAAACAAAAGAATGTACTGCTTCCCTTGAAAATCAGAAACTTTTTCTCTAATAAAAACCTAACATCGAAAATATATTATACACATAATTGACATTATATAAGTACATTGAAATTCACACATTTATCACACGCGTCCGTGTTTATATATGTTTGTGCATTGCTTGTGAGTGCTAGTTAAAAATTTTTTAAATGCTTCTACATAAATATCTCATAGTGCTGTTTACCGTCTTTTCATAATATCATATTTTGCTCTCTATGCATTGTGTTTCTGAGAAAACCCATTGTGTTGTTTTGAAATAAATGAATTCGTCCTGTAAATAATGCATTGTAATTTTGTATAATTAATTGGTATTAAATATTTACATGAAAAATTGCTGCCTCTCACCTCGACTCAACTCGATATGATATTTTTACGGATGCTCATAGAGTTGGCAGTCATACACTTTTTGCTTTTAACCTGAAACATCCTCGTACAAAAATAAATGAAAATAGGTAAAAATGAAAGTAATTATAGCTATAATCACAATGACCAATTTATAATTTCATAAAAGTAATGCTTTGCGTATACTTGCAATATACACTGAGAGATCCTGCAGTACAACAATGTTTAGTAAGCTAATATAGCAACCCGTTGCTAGGTGTCCCTCTATTATTACTTTGTGGAAGACTTATCTGAGCTTAATAAATATCTACATAGCATATGTGTGATAATACAAACAAGCTTGTCAAATCATTTGCATATACACGCCGGATAAATTTGATTATTAGATATTTATACGAAATCCCTGATTGAGTACATCTGGATTTATGTCGGTTCTTCATCACCCAAATAAAATCCGTACGTCACTTGAGCCATCAAACTATTCTGCTACTGACTCTTTCGTAATTGTACCAAAATGTGTGTCCATTTTCCTTGGGACACTTGAGCTTCCTCTCTGAATATCATTCCTTGCAATGGTTCACACTGCTATGTTTAACTGTTGTTGTAAATGGCAAAAATATTTTGGCACAACCCTGCTTAAAAATAAATCAGTGCCGTTTAGATGCAATACAGAAATATACACTGTTTCGTAAATCAATTATACATTCGAGTGCGTTGTGAAGTGATATTTTCATTTCGATAACGTAGAAATATCTACAAAAACAAATGGATGCAATAGTATATACAAATACGATTTCGTATAGTTATCATAGCAGACACCGGTTTGCATTTGATCACTGAAGTCAAACCATGTTATCTCTTTGTGCACTTTGAAATATATCCATTTTTGAGCCAGAAATCAACATATATTCCCCAATCAAAAGTTTTAATCTAATCCATTAAGATTGCCAATATTGTTTATATTATATACCGGATTTAGGGAGATTACTCAAGATTACTCAAGTTGAATTCTTTGCATTACAATTACAATGTTCTAAAAAAAATGTATAATTTTGAAAAGCAGGGTGTTTTGGGGGTCTACACAAGTTTCTAGTGCGTCGATAATAATAGAATCGATAATAGAGACAATAATAGAAACACAGAAAAAATTCATTGCAAGGGGAGTAAATTTCGAATTATTTCAAGGGAAACAAATCGATAGAACAAGTCACAGAAGAACTTGAACTCAAAATCATCGACACAACAAACAAACACAGAAAGAAAACAATGTGCAAAATAAAGATAATAACAATAAAACAGTATTGATCATGGAAGTAAAATATCAACACGAATGAGATTTTGTACATACTCGTAAACATATATAAAACATATTGTAAAAAAAAGAAAAAAAAAACATTTTAAAGGAAATCGAAATGAAAAGATAACAATTTAAGCAGCTTACCAAAATGAGAAGAACTCATTTGCATACATATGTACCTGCCTTTGAAATGTACATGTGAAGCGACATTATTATGTTTTATGTTCGGTTTGGAGTGCGATGTTTCACAGAACAAGCTTTAATATACGCATGGATATGTTTATCGAAATAGATATTTATAAGCACCTCTGAGCAAATAAACTTTGATAAATATATAACCTGATCACCCAGACAAACATATACACACGCACATAAGTCTGTATGTATGTATGTATGAATGTATGTATGTGTGTAGGGGGACGAATGAGATCTGTTGTGGCGTATCGCGTGGAAAGAAGTTCCAGTTGGGGCTCCCAGTGCATCTATGTCGGATGATTCGTCTCGGGGTGGAGAGAGAGAGAGAGCCTGGTGGATATCGGCGTATACTCAGAAAATACTCCGTGCTTGATCGCCCCACATCTACGCACATTCACCTGTTAGTGTTGTTTGTTTTTATGTTAACGGGAAAGTGAGCTTTTAGTGTCTTGTTCACTGCTGTTGTCTTGTGCTAGTTCAACAGAGGAGTGGACCATGGAGGTGACGGGTTTGGGACGGACAGCTGGGGTTGGAGCTGACTGTGCGACCTCCGTTTCCTTACACACTGATCCGCTAGCTAATCTTCGTCACTCGTGGGCATAGTACTCGAACGGGTAGCTAGAGTAAAGGTAGTAGAAGAAATAAATACAGTAATGCTGGCAGTGACGCTTACTAACCTACTAAATTGGTCGCCTTATGTGTCTAATCTACCTAGTGGCTAAAGAAGCGAGCCTATAGTCACTGACGCATACCAGCACACGTATGGGAGACGCACAGCCAGTCACGAGCTTAGCAACAATAGTCACACGTTTTGAAGAAAATTAGATATGGTACTGCCAGTAGTAACTGCAAAGACGGCGACAAATGTTTCCATGAAATCAATCCGGCAAGCTTTTCAATTCGTTTCACATTTTCCAGGTGCTAAAAAAGAAATTTGGGGACGCAAAGCTGCCTGCTTTGGGTGGAGTCTCAAGATTTTTGAAACGTAACCAATCTCAAAGTCGTTTTGTGGCTCGGTCGGTCATCGATTCAAAGGCATCAAGACAAAAGGTCTCAGTCAAAAAGACAACAGTGTAGTACGGACTACTGCAAGTTACAATTGTGTTCGATCAAAAGGCCTCAGTCAAAAGGAAAACTCACACCAATCACGAATATTTTGACTGAATTTGTACTAAGTAATTCTATTTAGCAAGTTCTGATACGTATATTCAAGTGAATAAACATTTTATTGTGATTTCATTTTTTATTTCGTATTATATGTCACTGAGAGAATTAGAAGTTACATTTTTTTATTTAAGTGATAAAATAAGAGGGACTTTTACATGAAATAAGTTATATTTACGACATTTTTGCAACTATCAAGAACCTGATAATCTTTGAATTGATCGTGACAGTCATGAAAAAGTCTCCAAAAAGTACAAATATCTGTTAATTATTGCTTTGAAGTGGCCCCAAAAGTCAAACAAATCTTCAAAAGGTATAGTTTTTATATCTAGGTATAATTATGCTCTTATCAGATCTTGCGGCCATGAAATCGTAGAATGAATTGAAGCATATTTGTGATATATATGTTGATTGATTATACCTTAAAATTGAAGAATACACTTTTTAGATCCTAAATATGCCACAAAAATGAAATTAGAAATTTTATTCGTTCATTTATTTTTTTCTATTTGATAGAGATATTTAGTTCCACCATCGCAAAAAATGAAATTGAATCATCATGAAATGGTGCGTCAAAAGGTTTTTACGAAAGATGGGCGAATTCCAAATTCTAAAATAAAAAATTATTCACACCTGATTCGAAGACTGAAAACCACGAAATGATATTAAAACGATTTATTCATCCATCCTTTGAATATTTGAGATTCTAAACAAATCAAACAACAAAAAAAGTGAAACCCATTATAACCCGTTGCTGTCATATTCTGTTGATAAAAAGCGATGTTGAAAAAATGAAGAAAGATCAACTGGTTTTGAGCACCTTTTAAAAGGGCGAGAAGAGGTGTCCAATAAAGCAATAAATGTTCAAAGAAATTAAGTAGCAAAAGCCTAAAAGAAAGATTTCATCGAAAACTGTTGTCTACCAAGTTTTTAAGTAAAGAAAGAATTAACTAATTATAAGTTTGAAAGTTGATTGTTTATTTTGTCAAAGTTATACGTAGGCCTTGGAAAGATTTTCTTAATTAAAAGTTCAAACAACATATAAATTCAAAAATGGAACCAAATTTTTAATTCATCTGATTTTTTTTCATTTCTACGATTTCATATGGCCGCGAAATCTGATAAAGACATGAATATGACCTTCATCTAAAAATATTTTTTTAAATAAATTTCAAAGAGTTTCTATGACATTTGAGGCCACTTTAAAGCAAAAATCAATAGGTATTACACGTTTTAGTTGTAAAAAAGAGATTGTCCTAAAATATTACAGACAGATTTTTCTTATCAGTAAATTATTCAAGTTGAGAATTTCAATGATTAATCGATCAGACTCCAGTTGCTGGTTTTCATGAAGAAAGTCGTGCTAAATTCAGACTTAAAATTAACTTTATAAATATAAGTAACCATTGTCGTGTATAATTATAATGTATAATAAATTTCTCATTTAAAAAATATACTATAATGTTGGGTACCGATATGACGTACTTCAACGTTCAAGAAAAATGAATGCACTTCTGCGTGAACTGAAACTTTGGAGTGACTATGTTGCTAAGGGTGATTTTGAGTGTTTTTAAAATCACACTAGTTTCTTGTACTTCAAAATGAAATTTCTCGAAGTGTAGATATTCATTTTTGTAACATTTGTGTGAGACAACAGCAGAATATTTCCCTGCTAGGACTGAGGGTCAACTTTGGGTTGACAGCCCATTTCTAGATCTAGATTTATTAAATTCAAGTAATATTTCTCAAGAATAAAAGGCACAACGAATTAATATTGCGAGAGATTATACATTAAAATTAAATCTAAACATCTGGAAATATTAAAATCTAGGAATTAATCATTGGTGGAATGCCCTGCAATAAGCATGATAGCTTTAAAAGTGCTAATGAAATTCCCAACAACGAATTCATGTGAAAGAACTATTTCACTCTATTCAGTCATAAAAACACATTTAGAAATAGACTAAATATAGAAGCTGACTTAAGATTACAAGCAACAACTAACTCCAAATATTGACGCTGTTTATAACCAGAGAATCATCTCCTTGTTGTGATAGTGAGAAAATATAAATTGAATATCGTGAACAAAATATATGTTATTATAATACCACTTTTGTGGTAAAAAAATAATCTGGAAATCAAAAAAGTTACAATTTTCGGATCAAGAACATTTCATCCCGAGCGTGGGTAAAGTTGACTTGAACTGACAGTTTTAACTCTTCAAATTTCCAAGCTGTATATGTTTCCCAAAAATGTGTATGACCTTCCATTTGTCAGTCTGTCTGTCTCTGTTCCCACACGAGGGCTGTTGCACTCCACTATATCACGTATGTTGACTTGGGTACTTTTAAATTATATATATATATATATATATATATATATATATATATATATATATATATATATATATATATATATATATATATATAATGATTATTGTGTCATCCACGAAGAGCTGTTTTGTTATATTTATGTGGCTATAGACTATCCATTATCCCATCCAGTACCAAGAGGCATGATTGAAACCTTCGATTCACACCCGGGGGCTGGTATCCTACTTCTACGCCACGGAACTGGACGGTCAGTAAGTTTGAATATAAGCGATATATTTATTTAGCATATATTCCCTATCCAACAGAGTGCTCTATTCCAATGGAAGAGCATTGCATAAGCTTAGAATGAACGAGTTACCTCACTTAGAGAGTGCTCAACCCTGAATAGGGGAGCATATATATATATATATATATATATATATATATATATATATATATATATATATATATATATATATGTATGTATGTATGTATGTACGTATGTGTGTGTGTGTGTGTATATATATATATATCTTTTTTCGCTCAGTCTCAAGGGTGGGTGTGAAAAGTTTGAGAAACCCTGATCTAAACACAGAACACGTGACTTTTCTAAACGGGTGTAAAAGTTCATTTCAAAATCAATGGTTTATCGAACCTTGTCGAAGATCAAAAGATGAAACGAGGAAAGATTGTTTGTTTCATAACTCAGAATAAGTATCACTGAATTCATATCGTGAAAAAATGGAAATAACTAAGTTCGTTTTTTTTATAAATTTAGATAACAGATATTCGATGGAAAAAAGAAGCAAAAATCCCATTAAAAAAAGTATTGGAACGTGTTCCCCCTCACCCAAGATGTATGGAAACGCCGTTCCCACGCGACCCCACAGAACTTCACTACTGATATTTTCTCAAAAAAAAAAATAACAATACTCGTCAAATTGAATTGAAAATGTTTTTTTGCTTGGTTTTTTAAACTCCTTCCAAAATAGGTTTTTAGTTGGCTGTTCAATATAAAATTTAAGTTTATGCTAAATTGACCCTACTGTTTGTGTCCTGTAGGATTCACGATTGTTTTGCTTTTGTTTGTTTTGTTTTTTTGTTTTTTTGTGATTCTTTTATAGCGGTCACGGCCCAACAAAAGGCGAGTGACGTAATTTAAGAATTATTCACTTTTTTTTCTTCTAATTTTTTAATTGATCGATTCTATCCACCTACATGGAATGCTACCAGAAGACATTGGTCACGTGACGTTTTCAACTGAGTGACAAACAAGACCTGTTGTTTTATAGGATACGCACACACATACGCACACATGCACACACACACACACACACACACACACACAGAGTCGCGCAGGGATAGACAGCTTCATTGATGTCAGTATTTTTATTTATTTGAACTTATTAATTTCTATCCTTCAATCCTTTTTCTGCTTGCTTCTGATCTTCATGGACATGAAGGAAACAGTTCAACTTCCAAAGTCGTTTTCAGTAACAAAGAAAGACATTTTTTTTTACCCAGCCCTTGGAAGTTTTGGGGGGTATATGTTTTCGGTGGCGTGCATCTGTCTTTCCGCTGCCCACATGGTATCTCCAAATGTGATAAATGGATTTCAATGGAATTCAGTGAAAACGTGGACATTAGAGTAAGGAGGAAATGGTTAAATTTGGGGCCGATCAAGGAACTTCATTTTGATACAGAAATAATTTTCCTTTATCTCAATACATTCATGAATACGCTCATGTCTTTACACTCAATATCCCCAAAAGTTCTCAATGAATTTCAATGAAATTTTGTGAAAGGGTAGATAACTGACTACAGAAGAACATGTTTGTCCACTCGATTTTTTCAGAAATTCTCAAAGAATTTCAATCAATTTTGTGGAACGGTGGGCAATAATAGGTTACCGAAGAGGTGATTTAAAATTTGGGATGGATCCATTCACAATTATTTACCCAGCCAATGACGTTGGTAGAGGTATGCACTCTCTGGGTGTTATCTAGTTTTATCATTAAGTTGCATCGTTACTTCCTACAAGTTGATATGTGAATAATGATCAAATATCAAGGACAAAGCGAGTAATTTAGTTAGAACTTCAGGTAAATATGTACTAAAAATTATACAGGAGGATGGAATGAGATTCTCTGATTTTTTTTTTAAATTAGGAAATGGTTGGGTTTTTTATTAACTATGATGTAATCTGTTCAATTAATACCATTTTCAGAGATGTAGAAATTAGGTGAATCCATAGATTGTAATTTGACACTCCAACAGAATGGAATGGTCATTAAATCATGATCTTTCAACCGAATTAAAAATTTAAATAAAACTAACTTCTTTCAAAACTAACTCTTTCCCAATATTAACAGTTGTTGAATAACATATTGTCCAGTTTATGCAGTTGCACCGAGGAGCACGCAGCCTGATGAAAAAGTACTCATTTTACATAGCAAATATTTATTTTTTAACAGTATATCCTGCTTCGTCAATGCTCTTAATCCAAAGGTGAATATTAATCACATAGGACGAACATTAAATAGTGAAACTATTGATACCGAAATTCAGTAAATAACCACGTGCAAGGCAAGGATTTCTTGGTTCACCCTCATGATTATTAAGTTATAGAAATATCAAAATGTCGGAAGGGCTTTTGATAGGTTTTATTTCTCAGATTTTGCAAGAATTAATCATTGACACTCTTCAAAATGTTATGACATTATAATTCACTGGAAGTATAATGCCAAGTACTTGAACAAGGTAAAAAAAAACAATGGCTCCCTTGGGAACGCAGGAAACTAGTTAACATTCAATTAAATCATCGAACTACAAGGAACATTTTGGAAACTTCATTTTATAT
>OY735204.1:57000815-57088315 GCA_963457665.1 Thysanoteuthis rhombus
TATCATTTGGTGATAGCGTCTGCAGACTGCTAGAGGGTAATGTTAAGTAGCAGAACAAACTTGCTCAGCGAACGAACTCACTGAACGTTAATCGTTGGCCACCAAAGTTGACCACCATTTCTATTTGTAACTATGGCAACACGAGGTCAATGACGCCAAAATTTCCAGAAATATTCGGCACCTGAAGGGTTAAATGTGTTTACGTATGTTGGGATCTGCTTCAAGATCTGCGTCGAAATCATATCGGTATTTTTTTGTGGAAATTGTGAAATTGCTTGTGCATGAGTGGGTAAATTTTTCCAAAGAATAAAACTGCTGATAAAGTCAAAATTTTAATTTTTACGCTGTTAGGATCACCTAACATTAACAAGACATTGCAAATAGATAAACCAGCAAAAATAGCGCATCTGAGGGCAAATAAAAGGAAAATACAATGGAATAGTTTTGCATTATGGGTTCACTTTTTTCATCAGAAGTAATGAACACTGACCAGTCTGTTCAATTTGCAATGGATTTTTGGCGAGTGAAAGCATGAAAGCAGCCAAGTCAAGATATCTTGATGCAAGATGCACATACTTTGCCAGTAAGCCTGCACAGTTTTTGATAGGCTATTGAAACCATCGAATAGACATAAGCAATCTTTTGAAAGGCACGTACCGGTTCGTGAAAAGAGCATCTTACAAAGGCTCTTTATTGTGAAATCTAGCGAAAAACATATACTAAACAAATCCGCTGTCGAATGATAATGGAAAGACGATTTTCTGAATTTAGAAATGACCGGTTTGAACCACTCATTTTAATTATCAGAGACAGTTTTTAAGAAAAAACCTTGATGAATAGACTAATATAACAACCATTGCACAAATATCGGTACATTGGCGGATTGCTACAGTAACAGTATCAACGAAAATTTATTGTTTTGTCGACTGTTTGATAGATGGACGACAGATGGGGGCCTTTGTATGTGGATGATTTCTTTTCAAGGAATTAGGGATAGAATGGAATAACTGTGTAGGAGTGTGGACTGACGGCGCAGCAGAAATGACAGGAAGAATTCCCGGATCCCAAGTTAAATCAGCTAGGAATGAACCGTCTATTTCTTGTATTGTATGATTCATCTTAGAGATTAAGGACATTCTGCTGATCCTAATGCAGTACTATCAGATGCAGTTATCTTTGTTTAAAGTCGTGCGCTTAATATTCGCCTCTTTCTAAATTTGTGAGCTGAAAAGCGATCTAATTTGAACCAAAGAGACGAGCTTTGAGACAGTTATCAGAACTTTAGAAATGAATTTACGTTATTCATATTTTGTGAAATAACTTGAATTTAACAGAATGTTAAGGATGTGCAAAGTATGCCGTTTATCAGACACACTTTTTTTCTTGAAAATACAACGAATTCAATGACTCTGAAATGAGAGGATACGAATATTTTACCCTGATATATAAAATTCTGGAAATTGAGGCAAGATACCACGTAAGTCTTGAGACCTTTGAACTTGCTTCAAGATTAGCACTGACAAATATTAAGCCTCGATTTGATCTATTTCAACCGAAATAAACAATCACGTTCATCATCATCATCATCAGTCTTTTATCGTCTGTCATCGGACATAGACCTTCCCCAGGATTTGCCACACTTCTCTATAGTGGGCGTCACGGAGCCACTACTTTCTGAATTTGTTTTGTTCATCTCTCCATCTTATATTTGGTCGGCTTCGATTTCGCATGCAGTCTCTTGGGATCCATGTTGTGAGTCATGATGTCCATCGGTTGTCATTCATTCTCACAACATGACCAGCCCATTACCGTTTGAGTTTTCTAATAGATTCTGTGATGTCTTCGACCCCCGTTTTTTTTCTGATATATTGTGTCTTGTGATCTTTCCATGTGAGATTAACCATGATTCTCTCATGCGCATGCTACATGCTTCTCAGTTGGTGAGTCTGTCTCTTAGTTAGGTTCCATGTTTCAGCTCCATAAGTGATTATCGGGAGGATGCATTGGCTGTATACTCTTTTTTTTAGGATTATTGGGATCGTCTTGTTTTTGGAGGTTTAGCTTACTCTGCCAAAGGCTTGCCATCATAGGGTGATTCTCCGCTTGATTTCCTTTACTTTTGTTGGTTTCATAGAGATTTGATGTCCTTGGTAGATGTAGTGATCTACTTCCCCCACTTTTGCATCTTCGATTTTGACAGTTATGTCCTTATTCTCGAAGTGATTGTTGCACATGATTTTCTTTTTACTGAAGTTCATGTGTACGCCGACACTTTTGCTTTCTTCGTTTAGTTCATCTAGCATTAGCTGGAGGTCGTATAAGTCTCTCTGTTCAAAGGATGATGTCGTTTGCAAATCTGAGGTTGCTCAGATATTTGCCATCTATTTTGATTCTTCTATTCTCCCAGTCCAGGTTACGGAATGTCATCTCGAAGCAGGCTGTGAAGAGTTTAGGCGGGCTGATATCACCTTGTCTTACTCCTTTTTGGAGTTGGAAGGGTTCAGAGTCTTTATGTAATCGGATAAAAGAGATGCTATGATTGTATATATGTTGCAATACTTCAACGTATACAGGATTTACACCTTGTAGAGTGATATAACCTTCATGACCATGAGAAATTCTACAGAGTCGGATGCCTTCTTGAAGTCTATTAATGCTACAGCGAGTGGCATTTTGTATTCTGCTGCGTTCTCTTTCAGCAGGTTTATTGAGTGGAGATGGTCCATAGTCGAATAGCTTCTTCTAAATTCAGTCTGTTCCTGCGGTTGGTTTTGATCTAGTGTTTTGGTGATCCGGTTGGTGATGATTTTTGTAAACAGTTTATAAATTCAGTTGAGTAGGCTTATAGGCCTGTAATTGTTTCGGTCTTTGGGGCTTCCTTTTTGTGTAGAAGCATCATGATTGTCGTGTTCCAGTCTTTAGAGACTCTACTCTGTTTTACACACAAGTTGAACAGATTAGTTAGTTTTTTGTAGACGATCTTACAAGCTTTTTTGAGTAGATCGATGGTGATGTTATCTGGCCCAGGGGCTTTTCCTTTTTTTTTTTTTTTTGTTTGTTTGATGGCTTGTTTTACCTCCGATGGTGTAACTTCTAGGAAGTCCTCGAAGTGATTTTCAGCCTGTTGCGTATCCTGGTCGTTGCTTAGTTGCCCATGTCTTGAAGAGTAGAGTTCTTGGTAGAATTCTTGGACGCGTACGACAATTTTGTCTCTGTTGTTATGTCTCCGTTTTCTTCGAGTATGCTAGTTATTTGTTTCTGTCCTATACTGAGAGTTTTGTTTATTGCTCTGAAGCCTCACTGTTTTTCGAGAGTGGTTTCCATGATTGCTGTCGTGTACCTCCTTTTGTCATCTCTTAGTTTCTTTTTTATTGATTTGTTCAGTTCGGCCTCCTCTATTTTTTCCCTAATTGTTGGTGGTGGTTTGAGGTTTCTGCGCTTTTCAATGAGTTTGCTGATGGCCTGTGTGTTTATTGGTTTAAACATATTGGCAGCTTCCATTAGAGAGATTGTCATTTTGCAGTGGAGTTCGTTGATGTTTGTGTCGTTTTCATCGGTAAGTATTTTAAATCTGTTTTTCAATTCTAGCTTGAACGGTTGGGTGAGTTCATTTGGTACGTTTAGTGGTTACGCAGAACATTATTCTGCGTTCTTTATTGATGTTTACTTGCATCTTACATATTACCATTCTAAGGTCGCTTCTTCTATTGACTTGGGTTAGAATTTAAATGTCTAATTTGGATACAAAAGATGGAATGAAATAGGGAAGGACCTTGTAAACTTTGCGACCGCAAAAGATTTAAAAAACCATTAATACATTCTTCAAAAAGAAACCTGATAGAAAATAGACTTGGAAGAGTCCCAACCATGAAACTAAAAACGAAATAGACTATATTTTAACGGACAAAAGCCATACCATTAAAGATCATATTCATACCGCTAATCTTATTTCATATCTTCAATTTCTTTTCTGTGGACTTTATTGTGGTCTTTATTGTGGTCTTAATTGCATACAGTCTTAGTGCTTATTGCTTTTATGCCACTACTAATGAGATAGTGATGGTGCTTTGTTTTGTTTAGCATCATCATCATCATCATCAACGTCATCGTCATCGTCATCATCATCATCATTATTATTATTATTATTATTATTATTATTATTATTATTATTATTATTATTATTATTACAAAATATTTTTCTCTGATGTCTGGTTGTACTCATTGCCACCCAATTCTCAGCCGGAAACTTGAAGCAGAGCCAACGATGATATATATCTTAGTAGGCACTGACAAATAGTTATCACAGTCGAGATGAGGCTATACAACAGAAACAATACATGGTTGTATAAAAGACAAAATAATTTTTACAGGGACAATGCTCCACGACTGTAATGGGCGGAGCATGTGTATTTGATAGATGTTAGGGTTTCCTGGTATCCTACTTAATATTTGTAGAAATCCTTTTTAATGACTTCAAGGGCTCCGATAACGATACATATAGTTTAAGTCTTCATTTGCCGCATTTCTCCATCTTAGGGTCTTTGTATTTGGACAATTTCCCAAACATATGTTCTTGTCTGATCGAATGGCCATGTCTATTGATTGGCAACTCTTTCCTTTCCTGTCTTTAATTATTTTGTCTAGGCAGTTGGCTTTCATGGTGTAAACCGTATGTACTTGGAAACCCGATAATATTTTAGCATCTTACGCTTCAGTAACCGGTTGTGGGTGGTGTTCATACGAATGTGCAGTGAGTTGTGCACCATATTGCTTACAAACTATGGATGTGCCGTATTACTCTATCGAGTCTAAGTTTGTATTCATTGGAAGAACATTCAGATATGATGTGGTCGATAGTTTCATCTTCGCAATCAGAGAACCTGCTAGGATCTGCACCGTTTTATATATATATATATATATATATATATATATATATATATATATATATATATATATATATATATATATATATATATAATGAGCTCCTAGTATGAATACTCTGGTCTTGAGTGGTAAGGATTGAACCCTTTGCTTCACGATCTCCAAGTAATGCTTGACGGAGTGGGCGAAGAGAGCTAGAAAGATAGTCTTCACATGAACGTCTGTGAAACAAATGTTATCTCCAACAAAGATTCAGTGGACAAAAACGCAAAATTTCACACCAAAAACGTAGACCTGAAAAAAGTAGACCACTACATCTACGTAGGACAACGAATCCCCATGAAAACCTCAAAAGAAGAATGAAACAAACGAAGAATCACTCTGGGATGGTAAGTATTTGGTAGAGAAAGCTCAATCTTTAAGAAAAAAAATCCCATTAGTCTTTAAAAGAAGGATTTACAACCAATGAATCCACACGAGAAACACCTACGGAGCTGAAGCATGGAACTTAACCAAAAGATTGACCCTCAAACTGAGAACCATGCAACATGCACATAAGAGAATCAGCATTACATGGAGAGATCACAAAACAGCACAGTATATTAGGAAAAAAACAGGTATCAGGGATATCTGATTAGAAAGCGCAAATTGCAATGGGCTGGTCATGTTGTGAGAATGTAAGACAACTGGTGGACATCACGACTCACAACGTGCATCCCCGAAGATCATATTCAAAACTTTGGCCACGAAATATGGGACGTCGTGATGAACTAGATAAGTTCAGAAAGTATTTGGCTCTGCAACGTCCATGATAGGAAGGTCTGGCAAATCCTGGGGAAGGTCTATGTCTAACGACGGATGCTAAAAGACGATGATAAAGATAATGATGATAATACCGTGCAGGGTTAAGGAGTCCCGGCGTTCTTTTAACACTTATTCCCTGTCGCTTGGCTTTTATATTTTTTTGCAACCTTTCTGGCAGGTTGAGTTGGTACTTGTTGTTTTGTGGTAGTCATGTTTAGTCCACTTAGAACTGCATTGGATTCTTTCGTAACTGAACAAAGCATTTTGGGTGTTTCGCGGTTTTTCACCAGAATCAACATCTAGTCATCACTTGCCTGAATCATTCCTCTGCCCCCTTCTTTTTCTCGGGCGGTACAATCGATCTACGTCTACTTTTGAGTGGTATATATTCTGTTGCTGGTAAAGTATTCCCTTGTTTTAGAGTCAATTCTACGTATGTCAGCCATGTTCCAGTTTATGATTTCGGAACTGTACAGCGCTACATGTTATGCTAAGACGATGATAGCTTGCATGCTGCCCTTGGAGTTGAGCTCAGTTTTATATGTAGATCGTACCCTTCTTTAGTACTCCTTTCTTGTTTTTTATTTCATGTTTGATTCCATTGCCTTCGTCTATTCCGTGGTAATTGTAAGTATCCTCCTGTTCAAGTCCTTGAACGGTTGCGTCCAGATCTAAGTGTATATCTTTTCTTGCTGTCGGTTGGAGGTTGCTTTTGCACATTTACTTGGGTCAGATCTCGCTCAAATATTAAACTCAACCTCTTAGCAGTTTGCAACAGCCCTCTAAACATCATTGCATACAGTTTAAGATTATCCACGAAGAGCGGATGATTTATTGTCTTCTTATCGATTTTATCTCCACGGGTGGTGTTGTTGAGTTCACTTGAAAGAGTGATGAGAGCTAAACAGAAAAGGGAGGCGTGAAAGAGAATCACAATGGAAGATTCCACAGTTAATGGCATCCCTATGAAAATCAATTATAGTTCCTGTTATTATTAATTCGTTAGTTTTTTATCTTCATCGTAATTTTCAGTTGCTTTCTATCAAACTTTGAATCGGACCATAATCGTACGACAGCGATTAAACAACAACTGAAAGTTGGGATGAAAATTAAAAGCTGGTCAAAATTTATAATAGCGTTGCAATACTTCATCCAGGGATAAATTAGCAAAAGACTACTAAGTCTCAAATGTAACCATTAACAAGCGTGGAATGTCGGATGTAAGGAGTTAGGTTGAAGATGCAAAATCAGCTTCCGTTCAACAATAAAGTACGCGTGGTTGAATGTTTAGACAGCGGTCAGACGATACTGCTCCCTCTTCTGGCAAGAGAATGTGAGTTCAATTCTTGCTGTGAGCTTTTGCTTTCTTTTCCCGATTGCGCTGTTCAGTTGTTGCCGTAGGATCAGAGTCCGATTCAAAGTTAACAATAAGATCAAGTCAAAGTGATAAAAAGCTACCGGAAGTTAGGATTAAGATTTTTTTTAAACTAGCCAAAGTTGATTATTATGTTACAATTCTTCATCCAAGAATAAATTTCAAGAAACTTCTTTTAAATAATATCGTAGTTGTTGTTATTGTTATTCTCTTTTAAATCTCTTTCAAAAAGACAAGTAAATGGTGATAACGATCACGACAGAAAGCAAACGCATCCTGACTCAATTGATTAATCCCAAGAAGAAACATGA
Organism: Thysanoteuthis rhombus; assembly: GCA_963457665.1. Taxonomy (NCBI): domain Eukaryota; kingdom Metazoa; phylum Mollusca; class Cephalopoda; order Oegopsida; family Thysanoteuthidae; genus Thysanoteuthis; species Thysanoteuthis major. Next base: position 57,008,187 of record OY735204.1, read on the forward strand.
AAAAGCAGAATGGTTGTGGAACCTAAAAAAAATGATTTGTACGAATATGTTCCGTCATTCTAGGATGAGTTATTATCATTATCCCAGGAAATGTTTGCTCATCCCATTATGTGTATATCTTTGTTTTCACTGCAACGGTCTATCAATTCTTCAGTCTTAGCGTGGTTTACAAACCGTATGAAAGATTGGTAGACACAACGTTGGAAGGAAGGAGATCTCCTCCTTCCCTGTGGCTTGAACATCTGGCGTAGACGAAGAATAGTTTGGTAGAAACGTTGGGGTAACAACAAAAAAAACAAAAAAAGAAGGATGAGAATACTAATTTGAACAATTCTTGAAACGATCTCCATGGTCACTGAAAGTATGTGTATACATTGTAAAGAAATCTTCATAATTTTACTAACTGCAAAGAAATTTTGATTCCAAAATTTAGGTACCTCCTAGAAAAACTGATCCAAGAACTACACAATTCTTTTATGAAAACAGAGGTTCCAAAATGAATGACAAAAGGTATGGATACCCTGATATAAAATAGTGTCGAAAAGGGAACAACGGCTCCATTGATTACCTGCTTTGATGTTGGCAATCTTAACAAGACAACTTTCTGACGAAACTTTTACTCATTAAAAAGTTGATGATTTGTGTATGAGGGACAGAATGGATGAAGAAGAAAAGATCAGAGGAACTTATTCATTATTTATTGATAAAGAGTCTAAAGGGAAAATATAAGGAGAAAATGCTTTTGAAACGACACTGAATATTGGTTCTAAAATTTTAAAAGATGAAAAGGGAATTCAGAACATGTTGTCAGATTTATATCCAAAAAAGAACTTGGAGGCAGAGTTGACTGCGAGAGTAGGCTATATCCGAGGTGAAAATAAATTATTTTTGGAATAGATTTTCTATATCCACTACGATTCAGAATAGCGATGATACCGTTCAATCACAACTGAAAGAAAAGACTTAAGCATCTGAAAAATTCAACAATTTGATGAACATTGGGGGGGGGGATAAAAAAGTATTTGTCAAAAATAAAAAGAGAGAAACTGGACTTGCCATCACAGTCAATAATCAAACACTTGTTGCGTCAAATTTTGAAGTCATGTAAAAAAAAGTCAATCGAAGGATAAATATGGTCAGAATAAATTCTATTCATGACATCACTGGCGTTTTACACTGGAGAACATCTGAGAAAAATTTATTTTTAAACTCTAGAAATATATCTAGGATTTCGAAAATCTAGATTTTATTGATAAACCCAACAAAATAAGACCCCAAAAAGGTCCAAAAAAAAGCTTTTTTCCAGAATTAAAAAACGTGTTTTTAGAAAGAGTCTCGGGGAATTCTAGTGTAAATTTTGAAGTCTGTGGATGAAACAGAATGGTCAGGAGCGCTGGAACTCATAAACACATAAACAAACACACATATATAAAAAAAAAATTGGGGGCTGTCAGGACCCTTTGCCTTTTTTGGTGAATACTTTTGCCCCCTTTCCTGGAGATTGAGAACTTTCCCGCTGGCCCCAAGGGCCAGTGTAGGCTAAGTGCTATCTACCCCAACTTGCTACTCTAGAATCTGTACCCATATCTCTCTAAATGCGTATTATTCTTCTCTCTCTCTCTCTCTCTCTCTCTCTCTCTCTCTCTCTCTCTCTCTAAATTCTTGATTCAATGTATACACATACATGCTTCTACATATACCTATCTGTGTTTCACTTATAATATACATACACACATACACATGTTAACACACTCTCTCTGGTTTCTCATCTCCTCTGTCAGTACTTATCCCTAAATCGCCCTTTCACTGACCAGATATCTTGCAGAAGAGGTCAGCTGCTCCATTCATCTTCTCACGAGAAAGGGATGGGAACTGAACAACAACAACACACAAACAGCCATTTTATCATAGGTGCACACGTGCACACATATTTCCGACGTACAATATCGCTCTCAAATTGCTGAACTTGTGCCTCAAATGCACTTATTGCATTACATATCCACACTAAGATATTCTGGACCCTTCCTAAACAGGATAAGAGAAGAACTAGCTAATCTAGAGCAATGAACTACAAAATGATAATCATTACTTTCCAGCGATAACGTCAATCGCCTGTATGTGAAGAAAACAGCGCGATTAATAGGGTCCATTGATATTGCAGACGACGTAAATAGTTGTGAAAAGGACATGTTTTGCAGAAGTGAAAAAGCGATAGCAAGCCAGATTAAGTGCATTAGAAGGGACTACATCAAAGTCAAAATAGAAAAGACTGAACAAATTTGCAAATGTTCACTATACGGACACTGAAATGAAACAATAATTCATATAATAAGCGTAAGTAGCAAATTAGTGCAGACAAGATGGAGAGATGAATTAGAAAAGTCTTTAAAAAATACTGGCTCCACGACGCTCACGATAGAGAAATGCGGCGGATCCTTGGGAAGGTCTATGTCTAACGACAGACGTTACAAGACTGATTATGATGATGATGATGATGATGATGACGACGACGACGATGATGATGATGATGACATTGGTTGGAATGTTGGTCTACTGGATATTGTACAAATGACTCGGACTTGACCATACAAACAAATGGCATAAGCATGAATCAGAATCTATCCAAGTGAGTAGAAAGAAGTGCATTCTTTGCGACTTCGAAACTCAAATGGGTCATCCAATACGGGCTAAGAATCAAAATCTAGTTATCACAGGCAAAGAGAGAAATCGTTCAAATAGTATATGTTTTGTTCTGGCTTACCACACAGGGATATAGAAAGAAAATAAAACGCTGAATAAAAACTGTTGCTAGAGAAGTAAAAATTGTTGCATATGAGGGTGTATCCATGATTACGGAAGCGTTTGGAACCACCCTGAAGAGTTTGGAAAAAAACTCGCATGGTTAGTAATGGCTAGAAAAATGCAGTCTATTCAATCATTACTGAAATCAGTAAGAAGACTGAGGAGTGCGAAAGCTTCCGAGTGTTAGAGGCGCGAAAGTCTATTAAAGCAAAATAAAAATGGTTTTTATTTAAGCAAGAGTTATTTGACAATCTTATTATTTCTCTTTTGTTATAAGGTGATACGATATAAATATATTCGTTAAAGTCAGAATTTGTTCTTCACCATTATCTAAAGGCTGAACATAAAATGAAGGACAACATTTTGTTTTGAAAACCAGATCCAACTAAATTGAAAGTTTTTTCTTAAATATTTTTCGATAAAAGGCTTTTTCGTGTATGAATTATAAACGAAGGGCAACGTTTCCTGCAAATTTCAAGACCCCGTGGTAAAAACTATTAATAAGAGGTACATTGAAAATAAAACGTTCTCTTATTTTGACCTGTAATGTATACGTCTGCTTATATGTGTAAGCTTCACAATTATTTATGTGAAAGGAATCACTGGGTTTCGTGCTGGACTTAAGTGAAACAGATTTGGACAGAAGAGAAAAGAGTTTTACTTTTTCTTTACAAAAAACAGACACGATTTTGCGGGGCTTTTTAGGGGGGGCGAATACACCAGAAAAGAGGAGACTAATGTTGTCGCACTCTCATACAGAGGAGGGGGGAAATAAGACTGAACAAATCAACTTGACTACAGGGGGCTCTCCTAATCACTGGATTACCACTACCACCCCAAAAAAATTAAACAACGTCCCGGAGTGTGACGTACTCCCACCTCGTAAAAAAGGGATTGTGAATTAGTTGAGCTGAGGAAAATCAAGAAAATAACTGTGTCCGTCCTTGGGGTTGACAGAAAGACAATATCCCTCTCACTCTATCTCTCCATTGTGATAAGTAAACGTGCTTTTTTTTCTCACACTCTCCCTCTATCGTAAAAATGAACATTCCCCCTTCTCTCTCTCTCTCTCTATATATATATATATATATGTGGGGGGGGATGTTTGTGTGTGTATGTATAGAGAGAGAGAGAGAGAGAGAAAATGAACATCCTCTCTCTCCCCCTGTCTCCCTCTCTCTCTTTCTCTCTCTCTCTCCATCTCTCTAAGCCTCTCTCTAAGCCTCTCGTCAAAGGATGAACATCTTTGCTCTCTCGATTGCTCTTTTCCTCACTCTAAAACAAAATGCTAAAAAAAAAAGATAAACGCCCTTTTTCTCTCTATCGTAAAAAGATAAACATTCTGTCTCGTATTCTTTTTTCCTTCACTCTATCGAGAAAAGGTAAAACACTCCTCTCTATATATACTAAAAAAATAAACATCCTTTCTTCCTCTCTCTCTCTCTCTCTCTCTCTCTCGTGAGAAATCCCCTCTCTCTTTTTTCGCTCTCTCTATTGTAAAAAGATGAGTATCCTTTCTTCCTATCTCTCGTTAAAAGACGAACATCTTTTATTTTCTATCTACCTCGTAAAATGATGAGCATCCTTTCTCTCTCTCTCTCTCTCTATATATATATATATATATATATATATATATATATATATATATATCGTAAAAAGATAAAACATTTTTCTCTATTTTCCTCTTTTTTCTCGCTATCGTAAAAAGTTAAACATTCCCCAGTGTGTGCCTCTCTCTCTCTCTCTCTCTCTCTCTCTCTCTCTCTCTCTCTCTCTCTCTATTTTTATTAAAAATCGAGCACCTCTTTTCATGCTCAGAACCATCCATTCAAACGACTTTAAACTTTATACTCCTGTGTCCAGTGAATGAATCAACAGATCAGGTGAACATCAACTTCATACAGTGGTCGATGATCTTGTTATCTCACACACACGCAGATATTTCTCAGATTATTGTAGGGGTGTCAGCAGTAGAAAAAGCCAAAACCACTTTGATGTTTGCTGACAAGAGTTTTCAATAATAAAAATATAATGAATATTTGATCCATTATTTTTATCCCCAAGATATCTGTCACTTTGAGTCAGTGTTCAAGTAAATGAAAAATGCAAGCAGGTTTCACTAAGATATATAACTGGCCTCAAGAGATACTGTTATTATCGTCTACAACAGTGTTCATATCATCCAATAAGACCATTTTAAATCAAGTGACAAGGTCAAGAGATATATCCAACAACTGATAATATCAATGTACTTGAGAATCATCTTCTCCAAATAAATATTACTGAATTATCAGTCAGTAAGTACCGAAATGTGTACATTTCAACACATAGAAAACTCGTCTGCTATCACCATTTTCTTATATGTTTAAAGTATGGTTGTGTAATGAAAGTGAATATCAATGTTTTGGGATGGGTATTCAGATTTCTATCATTGTGTGAACCATTGGGAGTGAACTAGACAAATTTTGAAAACACTGGCTCCGCGACACCCACGATAGAGAAGTGTGGCGAATCCTGGGGAAAGTCTGTGATTTCGGTGGGTTGTCTGTGTTTTCCTAGAAAGGTCTTGAAGCTCACCAGTTCTGTTAAGAGAACGACTCATCATATTCGTATTGGACCTTTTTCCCTAGCCCTAAACTAGAGAAGGGATAGTCGCGCGAATACCTCTTCGTTCAATATGAAGAAATGAGATGTTCAGTTCGTTGGGTGCAAGTTTTCGCAGTATCTTGAACATCATCATGATCATGTAGCGTCCTCTCCTTCTCGGTAGATTTTTTTATGGTCTGAACCAAATTTTCCATTCTCCTTGATGAAGATTACCACCGACCAAAGCCGAGTTGATGAGCAACACCCATGTACCAGTAATTATTTTTCTGGAAAATAAACACTCCTATTCAATACTCTTTATAATCATGATATATAAGACACTAACTTGTCTTACTGATCCCTGTAAAAATATTCACAGATATATTTGAATTACTACAAGATCTTTCTAGATGAAAAAAATGAATTCCTCTTGTTTCCACAGTTTCATATAGTGGGAAGGATATATTTTAATCGGCGAAGTTATAACTTCTAAATGGGGCATTCTATTGTTACAAACAGCGAAACAAAAATCACAATTATATAAATTGATAAACCAAGCTTAAGTTGATACCAGACCATCGATGATGGGAGAGCCAATGAAGACTAAATCCACGAACTACGGCCAGCAAGATTAGCTTGTTGATCATTGTTTTACGACGTACGTCCTGATCTTTTTATTCCTTCATATTATCTATCAACACTTGACATCAGACCATAAACAGTTGATGATCGAATGAGGATCAAACCCATAAACAACATCCTGCAAGATTAGCTTACTGATCATTGCTACACAACATGCGTCCTGATCCGTTTTCTTTCTCTTTTTCATATCATCTATTAACTCGGTGGTTTATTATCAGATCATCAATAGTGATAGATCCAATGAGAATTGCACTCACTAACAATAGCCAGCAAGATCAACTTGCTCATCATTGCAATACGACTTGTGTCCTGGTCCGTTTTTTGTTTTTTTTCCAATATGATTTATTAACTCAGCAGTTTGGTATCAAACTATCAATAGTAGGAGATAAAATATGGATTGAATAGTGGTTAGCAAGATCAGCTTACTGATCCTTTTTTTTTTTATTTAATTGATCGACATAAGTTTCGGATCAGACCATCAATAGTGAGATATTCTTTGGGGATTGAAATCAGTAACAACGTCCAGCAAGATCAGTTTGCTGATCATTTCTGCACGATGAACATCCGTTATTTATTTATTTTTTTTCATTCGGTGTCATTATAAATTCCTTGTGCAACTTTAAGTCTTTATAAATTTTGTTTTTACATATGATAGAATTTATCTGCAAAGAACATTTAGGAGACTATATATATATATATATATATATATATATATATATATATATATATATATATATATATATATATATATGAACTGTAGAGAGTGAGACAGACTCGGGAGTAAAGTGCATGGAAGTTAGGTTTATTTATCTGTAAACGTTTTTATTAATAGTCTAGACATGTTTCGGGAGATATTCCCATCTTCGGTAGTGTGTGCTGTGTATGTGTGTGTATGTGTACTTTTAGAAGTTATAGGTTTGATGCGAAATCTGAGTCCACCATCAGGAGCTTTGCTTTCTGAGCAAAAAATGATATTCCAGTTGATATATATATATATATATATATATATATATATATATATATATATATATATATATGTATATATTCTATCGTCGTCAAATAAAAAATATTTATAAATGTTTATTAGTGTTTAATTTTCAGAATGTTTATTGAACCATGACTTGACTCCATTAGAAGAGAAAGTAAACTGTGTTCTTTGCTTGGCTAAGTGAAAATCTGTCCCTGCAGTGAGAGGAAGATTTAAGGCCCGTCACAGTGAAAAAAAAAAGCACTACACAGGAATTATATATAGAGAACAAAAATTATGAAAATTTAAACTAGTGCCAGGACTTTATAATGACCCTGTACGATTTACTGGTTAATCCTAGTGGAAAAAATCGTGGATGTATTTTGATTTCTGTGAAAGGAATTTTGAGAAACCATACTGAATTCGTTTCACTTGTCCATAATTTCAAATGTTGAGTAGGAGTTACATTTATCAGCTAACGTCATACCTAGGTTGGGAGAGTCTATTGTTATAGACAGAGAACCGAGATATCACTCCGTTCAATATGAAGTAGATAATTGAGGTATGTCAATTGGCGTGTTGTATGCATCATGGTATTTGCGAGGATGTCATCTTCAGTACGTTTTAACAGTACACGCGTCTAGCAGCACGGTGTTGTATTATCTGAACTTTAACGGGATAATTTATGATCCTTTTAAACATTTGATCATTACAGTTGGGCCGTTTAACTTGAAATACCAAACCAATCGTGCATTTTGTGATAATAGAATTTTATTTGGTACGTTTCTAGCATGTAAAATGAAATTGGATATTGCGCCATCATGAATTTCCAATATACTACTCGTTGCACCCATTTCAAAATGGCTACCAGTGACAACTGTTTTCAGATCAATTTTCATATTAGCGATGGATATAATATGATATTGTAGACATAATTATTCGAATCTTTTACCATACATAGTTCTTGGGAATTGTCATTTGAATAATACATGTAAATAATTGAAAATTCAAGATGGTGACCATGACTGTGGTGAAAATTGTGATTGCAGTTAAGTCCAGATTAGTCTGATATGGATGATCTCGGTGTCGAATCATATCTTTCGTAAATACATTCTGCTTTTTTTGTTGTATTCTTTTCTTGCTTCTAAAAGGTTACTCCAGAAAAGTTTTATTTCTACAGCATTTGGTTGTTCTCTTTCTTCTCTCTTTCCTCATTTTGTTGTCGGTAGAGCTTGCTCTCGTTATTTCGAAATATCATATTTTGCCTGCATCATCTCTTAAGTCTGTCTCCCTTAGCTAAGGTCTTTCGATTTAAATCCTGTTTTAGATGTGTGTGTACTTTTATTCATGATATTTCTCTCTCTGTTGCCTATACCTTTGGGTCTTCGTATATATGTCTTCCTTGAATGTAGAACCGAGACAGGCAGGATATGAGATGCTGAGACAAACTGAACAGGTTCAGAAAGTATTGGCTCGCGATGCCAACGATAGAGAGGTCTGGTGAATCCTGAGGAAAGTTAATGTCCAACGACGGGCGATAAAATCCTAATGATGATGATGAATGTTATAGCTTCTCCTCGTAGTTTGTTTTTTGTTTTTTTCATTTGTTGCTCTTAACTAATCTCCCTTCCAGCTTTTGCATTCGTATTCCTGTTTGTGCTCACTCTAGAGCTCTCTCCCCGGACCGCTAGTTTCTCAGTAACCAGCTTGGCTCCTGCGTAGTCTAGATTGTTCAGGTCAATGATATTGTCAGCTTGGATATATTTTAAAAGCTTATCAACTTTTCCAGTTTCTGCATTTATTTTTTTTCTCCATTCTATGTTCCTTAATGGTGGTAGCTATTTTTTTTATTCCATCATAGCTTTCTTTATTTTATCTCTTTCACTTCTTTCTGTCTGGCTTAATTGTACGATATCAACAGGAAGTACGTGATATCTCAGTTTCCCCATTTCCCTGCCCCGCCTACGTGTTTCTATGGTGTGTTCTTCTGGATGAATAATTTCTTCATCTCCATCTACCATTATACTTTCTTCTCTGTCCACTTCCCTCTATATTTTCATTATGTCTAGATCTGAAAACCACCATCTCTTCAATATCTGATTTGCTTGATCAGCAAACATTTTGCTTGTTGCTGGGAAATCTGCATGTCTATCCAATATCTCTGACATACTCTTTCTATAACTCTTTCGTGAGGGGTTGCTTTTATAATAGCTGTGGACTGCCATTTTGTTATCTTTTCTTTTGCTTGAGCACAATTTCTAGAGACATTTTGGAACTTTACATTGCCATGGGTGGTATTTCTTTGCTATACCAAGGCCAAAAGTTTGTTACTTGCGGTCTTGGCATAGGGATAGCATGGTTATCCAATGGATTGAGATTATCTTCGGTGTACTATCAATACTGCACATCATTTGACACGAAGAAGACAAAGGGGAAAACCCCACACTCTTTCTTATGTACAAGTTTTAACTTAGTTGAAGTTTTTATGGTATATTTTTAAAATTAAACTGGTGTAGTTGCTCTAATTGCTTCGGCTACCTTCTCGATTTAACATAAAGATGCGGGTTCTTATGACAATGTTGTCACGTGACATAGTAATGCGTTCAGATTGGTCACTTTTGCTGCTTCGTACGTTCTGGATTTTCCTGGGGCCTTTCCAATGGATGCCACGTAAATGGATGCCTCCACATAGTAGTAACAAATGGAGTTGTAATCCAGTAATACAGTAATCAAGCATGAGCTACAGCCATATGTTTTATTTAGTTGAATCTGACCACGGGAAAGTGAAATTTACGCTTTTAAAAACGTACATACATTAGAATGATAATGTATGCATGTGATTTGATTATCGAATATATGATACAACAAATTAATTGATTTTTTGAGAACAAGATTAATTATTTGATTAACCATAATCCAAATCATTCTATTGATCTTTTGGTTATTATTATTATTAACTACTTAGGAGAAATGATCGATAACGCCTTGCTTCCAAACAATTTAAAAGAAAGAGGAAAACAAGACTGCTTTAATCTTTTTATTATATAATATAACAATAGTGAAATTTTTTGATAACATGTATGTCTGTCTAAGTCGAAATTCAAATGTATCAAAACGAACTTTCGAGAGGTGAATGGTGCGTTCTGCGATGGAAACGGTTATGTTATTTGAACCTCACACATTAACGTTCCAAAAACATGGAGCCTTTTTAGAAAAAAAATGATTTTTTTCCAAGTCGAAAAAGTGTAATGTGTGTTCTGTCAAAGAAAGCAAAATAAGAATTGAAAAGTTACACATTGATGTTCCAATTACATAGAGTATTTTTTTAGTCTTCGGTAAACAGTTACTAAAGAGTTTGTGGTGAATACGACCTAGTTCGCCAAAATTATTATTCAAACCATCTGGTTCATGGGTTATTAGCCTTAACATCCACTTATTCGCGTGTTGTGCTAAAACGTCAAGAACTCCCTCCACTTTCTCTAGAACATGCATTTGGAGATCATTATCGAAACTACGTGTCTTGTTCTCAGCGAAGTGCTTTCACAACTCTGTTACTGCCGGTTCATTTCTCACATCACTGCGTTGCTTGTCGAAACGCCTGCTCAAAGTGATAGATGTAAATCCCACGTATAACATATCATGTTTTGCACATTTTGCAACATAAATAATAGTTTTTGATTGACAAGAACCTCCCAAAACTTTGCATGTAATGCCAGATCTAACACTTTACAATCTTTCTGTTTGTCCCATGTCGTCACATGATATTCACGAGCAACCACGTTTTTTTATTCTTCTGTGTGAACCTGATGCTTGGTCTTGATGTTTCTTTAAACTTTGGTTGACCAGGGACTAAGATCGATCGGATGTTTCGGTGGTACGAAACTATTGGAGGTTATGGAAAGACTGCAGCGTGCTCAGAGTGACCCTTGATTGATAAGTGGTGATTTCTTTGCAAGATTGGAATAAGTCTTTGGAACTTTCGATGTCAGTTGACCATCAAGGGAACTCTATTATTAGAAGCTTTGTTTTCTTTTTTTTTTATTTAAAGACGAAAGGTCTTCACAATTCTTCCTCTCTACTTTCTTCAGCATCTGAATTAGTTCAACTTGGGGATATCCTCAGTTGACATAAAGAATTTATAAATTCGTGAGTATGCTTTCGGTACTCTTCAACAAATCTTTCTAATCCTAATGAATTACGAAAGTGGATCCGATCTGATAACGTGATCGGGATGGCCTGGAAGTCTTTATATGCGTAGAAGTAGGTTTGCAATATAATTCTGTTTGAGGAGGATGTTCATGGATTTTTACTCTCGTGTCTAAAAAATTATTTTTCTTTGGAAAATTCACAGGTAAAATTTTATTCGATTTATAATAATAATAATAATAATAATAATAATAATAATAATAATAATTATTATTATTATTATTATTATTATTATTATTATTATTATCATTATTATTATTATTATAAGAATTTTCTAATAATATGTGCAATGGAGGTAATGGCAATTCTATGTATTTCATAAAGGCTTGATTTTCCAGGTATGCTATCAGCAAAATCGAAGGTCCCTTTCTTGTGTTATCCAAGGGCTCCAGCAACAATCGGTCCTGAGATACTGCATTGTACTGATTTATATGTATTTCTCAATACATAACGGTTGCATTGAAAGAAACGAACAGAACAGATATAGACCAAAGAATAAACGTATCGAGAATTTGGAGTTAAAACAGTTATTTGGGCCTTAGCATTACTGGTCGTTGTTTTGCTCAATGGTAAGAGCAATACCACGTTGAAGCAGCTACCGTATTGGTAGCAGGTTCGATTCCTGCAGCAGCCCCAATTTCTTTAATTGTATATCCTATTTGTGCTGTCTAGGCTAAATGATACGTTAACCGTGTAATGACAAAAGATCATGTCAAATAAGAGTTTCTATAGAATATAACACAATTTACAATCATTCATACATATCCATTTCTTAATACCTATCCTATATTGTATAGTACAGTTTAAGAGCACTTTCCATAAATGTTTCTACATTGCACGTTTTTTATAATAAGAGTGTATCATAAATTTATTCATACTAGATTAAACATTCACCCTAACGGGTGGAGTAATTTGCAATTTAAAAAAGAAGAAAAAATAAGAGAAGAAAATGGATAGATAGTTGGGAGTCATGTAGTGTTTGAATTAGTTTGTTTTTAAACTGACTTTATTCTGAAGAGTAAAAAATGGAGACTAAAGGTTAAATTGGTGCATATATGCTGTGGTTGTGTGTGTTCTAAATATGTTCTTACTCAATTGATGAGGGGTAATTCATGTACAGTTATCTTCCCTGCATTGTAGCTATATGTACACAACACTCAATATCACGAAATATTTTCAAGAAAATTCAATAAATTCATTAAGGAGGAAATTGTTCAATTCTGGGGACCAACCCATGTACAAATATTTCCCTGGCATAATAGCAACGAGTCCACAAAACAAAATATGTTCAGATTCTTTGGAGGATTTCAATGAAATTTTGTGGAAGGATTGGCCATTGGCTAAGTAGGGAGTGATCCACTTTTGGGGGCTGATCTCTGAAATCAACATCTGGAAAGGTTTTCAGGGAATCATTTTTTCTTGCAGAAGGGTGTTCCGCAGACTATGGGGTGAGTGATACAATTTAATACATTTTGAGCGAATTTTTGTGGAAATGTGTAATAAAGGGGGAGAGATTCATTCATGGAAGCCGATCCATGTACAGTTTACCTTCCTTGCATCATAGTTATTGGGCTATACCAAAAACTATAACTCCAAAAGTTTTCAACAGATTTAAGTTTCTTAGGTGTGATCCAATTTTTCGTATCAAGCTGTGTACAGATACCTCCTCTGCATCGTAGCTACGTGTCAACATTGCACAAAAAGTTATAGAAATGATTTTATAAAGATATCCAGATATATCTGCAATAATCCTCTATAATTTTGTAAGCAATACATCTCGTATATAGAAAGATGTAATTTTTTAGATCATAGAAAAATATTAAATAAACAATAAAACAGAAGAAACGTAACGGAAGAAAATATTCTAAAATCATTTTTCTTTCAATTAAAAAATTACAAATGTGAAATCATATTTTCAAATGAAAGCAAAAATCCTGAATATGTAAAAGTGAATTTTACTAAATTTAATTAAAAATGATATAAGTTAGGATTGGTGTTAAAGATGAAGGATATTATTGTTTTGATAGGATTAAACAAATTTGATATTTCAATTAAAAATCACAAATATGAAGATTTTTGGATCAAAGAAGTAAAAATTAAATAGGAATTAATTTCATGCATTATTTTTTGCCAATTTAGAACTTTTATCTGATCAGTTTTTGCATTTTTTAAATTTTATCTGAAGATTTATTTTTGCAAAATCATATTTCAAATGAAAACAAAAAACCTGAATATGTAAAACTGAATTTCATTAGATGTAACAAAAATGATACAAGTTAGGGTTAGTGTTTGAGATTAAGGATATTATTGTTTTGATAGGATTAAACAAATTTAACATTTCACCAGTCTATACATTGTCTATCAAGAAAATCACAAAATCTATTTTCACCGGTCAACTTACATCTCATAATTTGCATTTATTTATGATGCTACACTCATTCATTCATTTTCTCAAGAGACTGAAAACTAAAAAGACAACAGCATACAGACGTATCCATACATGAAATTAAAAACATTTTTTTATCGGCTGCTTTCTATTGACACGTAAAAACGTAAACAAAGTGCAAACCATTCACACACACGCGTACACTCTCATACACACACACACACACACACACACACACACACACACACACACACACACACACACACACACACACACACACACACACGTTGGGCGAAATCAATCCCCACATCAATTTAAAATCTGTGATAAGGAACATTATAATGACTTTATATCAGTTTTTCATTACACGAAGACATTTAATTTCCTCTACACTCATAAAGACAACAGCTAATTTTTTTAAGTCATGGAAATGATTTGAAGAAACGAAAACAAAATACGACGAAAAAAACTGCAACCGAATTTTTTTTTTTACGAAAATAATCAAGATACAGAGGAAAGCCACAATACGTCACCAGACGAACACAAACATTTTTTAGCACAAATGGATTGATATATGAATTGCACCCCCCCCCCAAAAAAAACATATTTTTAAGGGTAATTTTGGAGAACTAACTTGCTAAAACCCTGCCTAGAGGTCCCATTGGTACGCACAGGAAAATTCGTAGGATTTTATTGAATAGTTTTTGCAGAAGGCTGTCTCATACGGACAGATAAACAGATGGATTGGGTGAATCATAACAAAATTGTGTCAAAAATCAGAACCGCTGCCTAATGTCAGCGTCGTTGCCAATTTCTAGAGAGTGGATTTCATCTACCAGCCCTCCCTAATGCTATAATTAAGTAGATAAAACCTAGTCAAATTTATTTGTTTTTAATCCGTCTAAAACATTTCTACTTCTTTAATAGCTTCTGATGCAATTAATTGTTTATGATATAAGTAAAGCCAGCCAATTTTCTTGAACTAAGCAACCATTTTTTTTATCTAGCTTTCTTTCTAACACTTAACTCCACTTTTTTCTATGTATATATGTTTACTTTATAATTGCTTTAGAATACGATTACCATCTGCGAAGGAAATTGGGTTATTATTGGCTTCTAACAAGTGGTTCGGAAGAGGAAGTCTGGATTTTAAGTTGAAACCTATTAAGTAGGCACGTTTTTTCCAGTGTTGTTATCCGAACCTTGGCTCCAATGTGCTCAGGCTGCTATACTGTAGGGTCACTCCGCTGAGGTTGTAACAGGAATCCATAGTAGCACACATCTGCTTCTGTTGGAGTATCTAGGATCTGTGTTTGAAGTTGCAGACACTCGCGCTGCCCTGATTCTCCTTCAAAGGGGCAGTAGAACTCTACAGCCATCTCAGGTATCTACCAACTACGGAATATTCACGTTCTGCGTTTTAACCACGTGTCAGATCCCCATAGCTACCTCAGACACCGTCAGGGAAAAAGGCACCCCTGTCAAGCCAACGACCTAGAGGTCCTGCTTCTAATCGTGCTACTTCGGTGGATATTAGGATACAAACCGGTGATTCGAAGGGTGGAGTCGGCCCTGACCAAGTCAAACTCCACCTTTAAACCTCATTGCTTGAACTCGAGAGTTATTCCGTACACAGGGCGTTTATGGTCCTATTTATGTGGGAAACCTTTCCAAGAATCTGGGTTGGCGAAGATTGGTTGATGAAGGCCCAAGCAAATCGGCTGTGGATGTCGCTAATGAGATTTAAAAGAAAGGGTGAGTCGTGAATGCTTGGATTACAACAATCAAACATGCCTCGGACAAGATAGGCTTACACGACCGACAACCTCGTTGGAAACTGCTACTGACATCGGGACAGAAACGTACTCGTTTACAATTTGCACCGGAGAATTGAGATAGAAATTCGACGTTTTGGGACAGCATACTGTTCAGATTGAACAAAATTCATCCTATTTTGTCCTCTTACTAGATGACCCTTTTGGTAATATGATTTGATTTATGTAGATAAACAGTGATGGTAAATTAATTGATTGTGTTATATCTGATGCTCTGCACCATGTATGAATAAGTATATTTGCAACTGATTTTCTATGTAACAATGTATTGATACACGTTTATCCATTTTGTAGAGTGCGTCCTATGATACTACATGAGCTCTTTAGATATTAGAAGCTATAAACCAAAATTGTCATTATAGGTTTATTCAGTTTTCGAGTCAGTCCTGTTGGATATGTATATATGTATGAATCGTGCATACAGAAAGCACCGATAGAGCTAGAGGCTGTAATTCAATTTACTCCATATCATATCTAAAAAAATTTTGTTGCTTTTGTTTTTTAATCCCCCCCCCCATAGGTTTTTAATGAGGGCTCGGTTTCCAATATAAGCTCATGCTGAATTGGTCTCTAATTTATGCCCACTTGTTTTTGTTTTTGTTTTTGTTGTTTTTTTTCTTTGAAAATTATGACTTTTTAGTGTTTACTGCCCAACAAAAGGCTAAAGAAGTAATACATTCATTGATCACCCCTTCTTCCGATGTATTAATTAATCACCCTCAACACGACATGCTACCACAAGGCGTTGGTTACGTGACAGTTTCTATTGAGTGACTAACCAGACAGACCTGTTTGATGATGGTCTGTTCTAACGCTATATCTGCAGCCACAGTGATTATATGTTGATGATGTTTCACAAAATACTTCTCCTTTCGTCTGGGGGTGTCTTGGACAGCCTCATCCTGTCTTCTGAAAAAAACGAACCCCATTCGTGGTAGTTACCATAATCAAATGCCGAAAATATTGACTGAAGTTTCTGTACTTTATCCAGATGTACTTACGGATTGCCTTGTCTATAAGAACGATTCAATTTTCTGTATAGTTGGAGAAGTCGTAAAAATTTACTGGACAAAATATTTCTCTGATGTTAGTTTCCTGCGATGAATGAATGCCTCCAGGTCTATGAAGAGCTTCTCCACATTGGCATCCATATCCGCATGGTCTACTCATCTTTCCCTTCCCGAAGAATCCTCTGCCGGTTTTGAATTAACTTTCCAAAGTCTGATCTATAAGACTCAGTGGAGTGTTCTCTCATATATGACATTATCTGCAATCTGAAAATGGTTTCTCCCTGAACACAAGCATCCCTTTTACTTCCCTTACATAATTCTTCCTTTGTGAAACAGACTCTACCATGCTTACTCCAAACAATGAACATTCAATAAACATTTGAAACACCACTTCGATAGACATATTTACCTGAACACTGAGCACAATTCTAGCCCTGTGAAATGCTTTCAAAATGAGAACAAAATTATTCAACTTGTCTGGAATGATTAGCAGGGTTTCACATGGAATAGTCTATATATGCTATAGTCACAGGCTACTGGTAAAAAGTTTCGGTGTAATTAATCGAGGATGCTATTGTAATTCAATTGTAATGTGTAAATATTTGTATGCTGAGATACTGGATATGGGATTACTAGTAAAAACCCGTCTTGTTTCTGCAGTAGATCCTCCTTTGAGCAAAAAGTATTGAAAGCACTCCCCGGTAGTACATACAGTCCAATGTTTTGTTGGGATCTCAGAACTATGTAGAATGGTAAGTGCAATTCTTGGAAACTGGCAAAGGATTTCTGCATTTTAATATTGCTTTTTTTCATCCTCATTCATCGCAAATAAATCGCTTGTGGGATCAAGACATTTTGCCAGTTTGGAATAAGGTTTTAACTTTTGGCATAGAAGAAGTTTTTGAATTACTTTCATCCCTCGTACGACGCTATAGTCTAGGCATGGTTTTACTGGTATGTCTCGTAATTTATCTTGGAAGGGTGCATATACGGTGTCATGGGAACCTCCAACGCCAGATGAGGTATCTTCCTCGTGGTTAAAGTTATCGAAGGCGCGAATCGTTCATGAATCAAACTTGAAATGACTTGGTACTAGAACTTGACAAGAGGACATACTGTGCAATGTTATGGTGGTGACGGATAACTCCAAGTGGCTGACATTGTTATCAATGTTTTGCTTTTACAATTCCCATGTATTTATTCCCCTTACGAAGACATCAACTAATTCATTTCATAAATGCTTAGTAGATGTCTTTGTGAGAATTTTTGCCTTGGATGGACATCTGCCACCACGTTGATTTTCCAGCTATGACGTCATCAAAGATGGCGGCTGATTGATCTCAATAACTTGTCGTATCTATGTTGATACCGACCCGATTTGCATGGAACCCTCACTGTTTCTACTAACTCGACCATTATAGGAGATGAAGAAGTGATGAATATTATTTATGAATAATTTATAAATAAAGAAGCATGTGGATAATGGCTAATTCCTTTGCCAATATTGACTATTCAGAATAGATTTTTAGCGTATCAGCATACCAATCTCAACTTCACTCAATGTTACGAGGATGATACACATTCCTATTAGAATATTAAGAGATATCTTGTTTTTATTTAAACTTTTCTACATCGCATGTTTGTTAATCAAATTTTGTTCACCCACTGTTGTTTCCGGAGAGGTCTTCATCTTTTATAAAAGTGTATTAGGCGTCTTGCCTAGCTTATGTATAATATGGAGCATAGTCATATCAAAATTTGATCTTTGATATGTCTGGCTCTTTTTGTCTTTGGTACTGACTGTCCTAGCAGCTTCAGGAATTGAGCTTCTGTACCTGGAGGAAGTGTTGTGCCCAAGTCCCTTTTGCCCTCTCTCGAAAGGGAAGAAGTTGTTGATACGTTTGGAGATCACAATGACCGAAGGGATGCTTCCCCAGCTGGTTACGGCGCCTGGTGTTCTCAGATAGACGCCCATATAGGCACTGACCAAGTTTGACGTTGCTTAAACTTTGGTAATCGTATGGGAACCTGGGTATCCAAAGTGATTTGGCCATAACTATCATGGTTATAAATTTACGCAATAGTAAATGCATAACGCTTAAATGACTCACGCAGCTCTACTTAATTGTGTACATCAAGAATTTCTGCATGCTATAATGACTTTTATGTCATAAGTTATTTTAATATTTGTTGTGAGTCACTGGGCCGAAGGGGATATTTAAGATTGATATTTTGTAATCGTTCTAAAAAAATTGAAATATCTGAACCTTATATTTATCAAAGATTTATATGTCAGTAGATAACTGAGAATTTAGCATTCTATGGGTACAGCAGATATACGAGACGACTTGTTGGGATAGAATATACTTGAAAGAGATTTGCTTTTTACTTCTTGATCTGTTGGTTGTTACAGGGCAAACGAGAGATGGAACTTCTGATATCTTGGTGTCCAGCAAAGCTTTATCCCCTCGTGTATATACTTTATACTTTATCTGAATTGAACTTGATCGCCGAAAAGACTGATAAGCTTCATGAAAGAGACTGCGATATCATGGACGGCAGTGCATAGAGAGAACAATCAATATGAGACTGTGGAGGGTATTAGATTTTATGAGGTTTTTCCTTCGAATCAGTTTTGTTACCCGTTCTTGAAAAGGACTTCCTAGTATGAATTAAAAAAGAGTCGATTTTATGGATTGCCCTTCACAAAAACTGTTCGAAGGCAGTTAAGGAAAATTACTTCTAAGCTCTTTAGCAGTCGTTTCAAACACAAGTCAACCTTAGCAGTAAATAGTAGATGGCAATTTCTGATTTCATTCTAACGCTTTTCAAATATCTATTTCATGTTGTTTTCTTGAAAATGGCATAATTCTTGTAAGAACCCAGCCACAAACTCTCAGATGAAACCAATTGAATCTAAAAGACTGCATTCTTATTTCTATGAAAATCGGAACAACTTTCCGTTAGAGAATATTAATGACAACATTTAACAATAATATCATTTACATTATTATTAATTTTGACGAGCTTTCAGCTTCATCCTAACTTTCAGTTGCTTTTTATCACAATTTTGTAACGGACCGTAATTCTACGGCAACGATTAACCAGCGCAATCAGAAAGTAAAGAGCAAGCCTACGGTGAGAATTGAACTCACAATTACTATCCAGAATGAAGGGAAGTATACGTCTGACTACTTTTCAGTCATGGGTATGTTCCAACTTCAACAGGAGATTGTTTAAGTGTCAAAATGTAGCTCGATTCGGAAGACTTGAGAGGGAGAGGATCATATAAAAATTCCTACAGTTTCTGTTTGTGAGAAAATAAATGTCCAATTATACGGCAGTTTCTTCAACATTTCTGATCAATTTATGGATATCAACATGAAAATCTAAAAACAAGTATTTGCTTGCTAGGACAGAAGCAATTTGTTTACCAAACGAATCTTTTTTTTTTTTTTTTCGTTAAAACTATCAGTTCCTGGAGTGAGAGATTCATTGTAAAAGATGTTATAAAATGAAAGTCTGCAAGTCGGGATTTTTTAACTGAACAACAATCTTCAAATTTCCCGACGATTAACTGGCAACCAATCCCGAAACGAAGCGTGGGAACGTATGTAAACAATTGCGTGTCAAGTTATCTCCTCCCCAACACGAAAGGAGCTGAGGACTTTTGATAAAGTCCGGTGGATCAGTGCAAGTAGCAAGTATGTGACGTCATTAAAAGATGATAATGTACACCAGTTATCTAAATTTGCTCCATATTTTGTATTTACTTGTCAAGCTCAGTCAGCCTTTGCCTTTGTCTAAGTTATATTTTACACAGGTTTTAAGCGATGTAGAAACTTGTATTTTGTTTTCACCGACAGTAAACTATGATTTATTCCGAACTGATTTAGTAGAATTGAATAAGGTTCGCTTGTTAGTTGAGTCATTGAAGGGATTTAACTCGTCGGTTCATTATTGTTCCAATAAGTTTTAGAGGCAAAGACGACGAAAAGTGAAAGATCTTAAACAAGTTTATCTATACGAATATTCAAATTTCTAAGTTATAATCAGAAGAAAGTTCTGTAATCCTTCCGATAGTCAACTATGGAGCTTAAACGTGGAACCTAACCTAAAGAATGACCTTCCAACAGAGAACCATGCCACAGGCACTTGAGAGAATCATGTTCAACATCACATGGAGAGAGCATAAGACAGCATAGCATATTAGAGGAAAGACAAGAGTCCGAGATATCATGGAAACCATTTCAAAACTCACATGGTAATGGGCTGGACATGTTGCAAGAATGTCAGACAACCGCTTGAAATCATGACTCATAACATGGATCCCCTGAGATCACATGCGAAACTTATATATTGTGTCCAACAGAAAGTAAGATGGCGAGACGGCTCGACAAATTCAAAAAGTACTGGCTCTGCGACGCCCGTAATAGAGTGGTCAGACGATTCTTGAGGAAGGTCTATGTCCTACGAAGGACGCTAAGAGGAGGATGATGATGATGATGATGATGAAATGTTACTTTGATAGCAACTTTATTTACTTATCCTTCTTATTTGTTTATTAAATGAGGGAAAATTACTAATTTTCAAAACTTAAGACTTATCAAAATCATTTTTGCCTTATAGAGTATGAAGCCGAGTCATGTCAAAGTCAAGGAAATATTTCGTTTGTGTTCGCTAACTTTTGAACCAAGCGAAACGAGTTTTGTTTGCGTTTTTACCTCTGTAAAAGATATCTTGGAAAATATTCTCGATTAGCCTTAGAGAAAAGATATTAAATCTCGGAAAAGCCTCATAAAACCACTGAAATTTTTTGAGAGCCTTGTGCTAACTTTCTGATTCTTTTAAGTTTTTTTGACTGAATGCTTCAAAACAAAGAAATAATCTTAGTCTTTTCTGGCAGAACCATTGAAATATTACGGTATACAAGTTTTAACCACTCCTGAAATTTTGTCTGGATGCCTCTAAGAAAGGTTTTGGGTTTAACATTTTTTTCTTTACCAATAAAATAAAAGTAATAGGGGATTTTAAGGTGAAAAATATGGTACTTACATAAGACCACCAAAAAAGTTTCGTAATTAAAGCTTACCATTTTCTTTTTTTCTTATTTTTTTTAACCAATCTAAAATTGCATAATTGATTTTTGAAGTCATTAGAGGCTTTATGAATTTTTTCCCTTGGATTCCAAATGATACGTAGAATATTTTATGCATATTCTTCCATGATAATTCCGACTGAATTCTTTGAATTAGTTTTACATACTTTTAAAGTCCGGTGTATCCTGACTCAGATGTTAGCAGAAGATTTAGATTAATTTCAAGCTTTCATTTGTATAATCTTTGTAGTCCGCGAGAGATCTCATGAAGGTAAATTGTCAAATTGTTGATAGTTTTGTTATTATTGTCACACTGATATCCATTTTGAAATAAATCATTCGAAATGTTAACATCAAAAAAAAAGCTTTTGTGGTCGGGGGCGGCGGTATGAGTAATGCTAATGAAATGGTGGCATTTTTGTAGAGATTTTTAGTAAATGCAAAAGGAAAAAAAAAGTTCGTGAAATGAAAAATTAAATATACTCCCAGCTGTCAGCTGCAAAGAGGCGGGCAGGTGGTAGCACCTGTGTGTCACAGCCAACATTGAATAAGGAGATATTTATTTCTGACCAACCCAGCAACTTTACGTAATTTTCCTGGGGTTATCAGCCAATTTATATCATTTATTTCTCGCTTTTTTCTTCTCTCTTGTTTGTGTGTGTATGTATGTGTGGAGGGGTTACCGTCTTTTTCTTACATTTAGCAGTGACCAGCTGACTAAGGCAGGAATGGAGGCATTTATTTCGTTATCAAAATGCCGTAGTGAAAACAAACAGTAGCCATTCCAATGAAGTCCTTTAACCCCAAGATTAAAGGAACACTTCTGATCATAATATTTGTTCAACATATGGAGCAGATAGGAATCACTAGCTATTCTTGATGCAAGAGCTTCACCTAATTTGATTTCCATCGATATAATTACATTCAAAATGACTCCGAATGAATAGCGTCATCAGTTCGGGTTTTAGGATTTTAAGACAATGCTCGCTATGTGCTGTTGAATTAACAATTACTGAATGCCCCATGCTTAGAACATTCGCATAAGACCTTGAAACATTGCTCATGGAAAAACGCATTTGCTTTCAGTATTCCCGAAGCACAAAATATACCATTTGCTTTTTTTTCATTCAAAACGGTTATTACTGACCATAAATCCAAAATATTGAACTTAACTCATTGCCTTCGAGTCCTGAAATGAATATTTGTATTGATCATTGCTTCTTGAATACCGATCGGGCCATCGTCATTCGCTCTTCACAGTGTCATCTATATGAAGTATTGATTACAAGCACTTACACACACACACACAAACACACACACACACACACACACATATATATATATATATATATATATATATGTGGGGGGGTTGTTTGTTGTGTGCGTGTGAGGTGATTCGACAGAATGTTCATGAAAGTGACAATTGGAAAGAGAAAGAGAACAAATTCAAGAGAAAAGCAGGTGTTACATCTCGAAAATGTATTATTACATGGGTCTATTTCGATGCATTCCGACGGTTGCCAGCCATCTTTTTCAGAGAAACTTGCAGCAGTGCATAGAAAATTGTTTGCTGTTTATATGTTTGAGATTGAGGAAAGAAATAGGGATATTTCCGTTTTCTCGCTGCACCTGGATTTTCTCCAAGCATTTGCCTTTCTTTCACTTTGCAGTCTGCTGGAACTGCGGCATTTGCTACCAGACAAGTTTTTAATAAACAACTTAAAAAGGGTAATCAGAGTGTGATGTAAAGTAAAAAAACAATTTCCAAAAAAAAATGCGACGAGGAAGGAACGTTCTCTGATGGCGTCGTAGAATTCTCCTATGATGTCAAATGCTTCATTTCGTCTCCATACTGTTTCTCCTGACTTTTGAGCCACAAAAGAGAGAAAAATGCTCCCATCACTTTTGAATCAAACTTTCAAAAAAAAAGTGTTATCAGAAATTGTGGTAAGTTAGACTATCCGGATATGAAGTCAGGTAAAATATGAAGTCAGAAATTGTGGTAAGTAATACTATCAGAATGTAAAGTTGGTAACCCAACTTTTTAAAAAAATGTGATCAGAATGAAACATTCTCTCGTGAGGTCGTAGAATTTCTGTTCGATGTCATACCTCTTGATCACGAAATAAAGGTCGAGTTCCGCATTATATTTATATCGTAAATTAAACTCACCTTCCTAAAACATAATGTAACTGTTGAAAATTGATTTGTTTTATTCTTCAATTTCAAGCATTTGTAGGGTTTCTGCCGTTTGGGGTCCGGACAGAAAACACACCGAACAAAATTTCCGATGATAAATCTCACAATAAGAAAAAAGCCAGATCATCAGGGACAACAGCACCAACCTCAGAGTGCCAAACCTGGAAAAAACTTTTTGTCCGGTGTGGCTTATTGTCCTCCATCCGTGCCATTTCGGCTTGGTTGAAGTAACAAACATACATACATATAGAAAAACTTCTTTTATTTTATTAATAGTGGCGGCCTAAAATCATGTCCTCATTTAACCTTGTATATCAGCAGTATTCTTATCCGAGTAATTATATCGTACAAGTCTACTGAAACCTCCGAAAAAAGATTTTGTAAGTTTTTGTGCATTTTTTCATAGTTTTCAAAAAAGGGGGTCAACAGATAGGAGGTTTCGAAAAAGTTACATTTCGAACATTGGTTTAATGTAACTCCCCAATAATGTTTTTCATTTCATTTTCTTTTTTTTTTCAAATAGTTTAAGATTGGGTGTTTTCAATAAAAATCATAGCTTGTTTTTTTATCATGGAATAAATTTGATAAAATTTGAAATTTAGCAGAAGTCCTGAATAGGAAGTTCTACAGTGCATTTATCAAAGAAGTCCCCACTAACATATAATTCGCCAAATTTCCGTCTGTCTGTCTGTCTGTCTGTCTGTCTGTCTGTCTGCACCTACTACAAAATCTACTTGATATAAATCCATGAAATTTCCTGAGGGTACGAATTTGATGCCAGGGTAGTGTCTTTAGAAAATAAGTTTTTGAAAACCACCAACCCAAAATATGTTTATAGGGCATTTCAATTCTGAGGATCAATTCACACGATCATTCATCAATGATAAAATACTTTTTGATGACGTAATGAAGGAATATCTTTCCTTTTTACTCAAACCTTCGGAGATAAAACCATGACGTAGATTGCGTTCTCCAATCAAAAAGAAGCAAAATTTTTTCAACACATCTCACATCACGATGTTTATTGGTTGAACATAGATACCTTCAAGAGCAGTGTTTTGATTAGTGCGTGTTTTGATGTTAAGGTAAACTTTTCCAAAACACGAACTTTGGGGATCGATCATATAAGTGAACTTTTAATTTCCACTTTTAGGGGTCGAAATCGATCAGATACTCTCATTTTTCACCTTTAGGGGTCAAAATTTATAAGGAATTTCTTTCTTCTTTTTTTTCTATGGGTTGAAAACGGAGAGGCAGTTTTTTCTTTCCTTCTTCTCTTACCCTTTTTATCGTTTTGTTTTTTGTTGTTGTTTTTTTTTTTTTGAGAATATGATAAATGTCTAAATGTAAGGGAATTCTTTTTTCTCACTTGATGAAGGAAGAGATTTTTTTCACTCTCAGTCGAATAGTAATTATTTCTCACTTTTGGGGGTCTAAATCTTAGAGAACTTTTTTTTTTAATTGGAGGAAAGATTTTTTTTTCACTTGTAGGGGTCGGAGTTGGGAAATAATTTTCTTCGCACTTTTAGGGATTTTTTTTTTCATCTTTAGGGGTTCAAATCGAGTGGAAGACTTTCTTTCACTTTTAGGGGTCAAATCTAGGATATGACTTGTTTTCACTTTTGGTACTCAAAATCCAAGGGATTTTTCCTTACTTTTAGGGATCAAAATTGAACAGGGAGATTTGTTTCACTTTTAGGGGTCAAAATGGATGGGAAATTTTTTTCCAAATTTTACTGGTCAAATCAAAGGGATTCTTTGTTTCTTTTTCTCCAATCTTAAGGGTCAAAATTGAAGAGGAGATCATTTTTAACTTATGCAGTCAAAGTCAAATTATACTTTAGGGATCAAAATGATAGGCAGTTTGTTTTTTTTCACTTTTAGCGATCAGATTTGTGGGGGGAAATTTTTTTCACCCTTTATGTTCAAAATCGAGAGGGGGAATTTTTTCCCATTTTTAGAGGTCGAAATGAAGGGATTTTTTTTCTTACTTTAGTGGTTAAAATCAGGGGATGATTTTTTAAAAACTTTCTGAGGTCAGAATTGAGAGGTCATTTTCTTTTCACTTTTTGGTGTCAAAATTCATGGGAATTTTTTCCTAAATTTTAAAGGTTACAATCAAGAGGAAATTTCTTTTTTTCACTTTTTGGAATCCAAGTTAAGTATGGATATTTTCTCTTCAGTTTTAGGGGTCAAAATCGAGGGAATATTTTTTTTCGACTTTCAGGGTTTTTTTTTAGTTTTAGACGTCAAAATAGGGAAAAGATTTTTTGTCACTTTTTTGGGTATAGAAATAAAAGGGATTTCTTTTCTTTTGGGGGTCAAAATCGACAGTGAAGATTTTGTTCCCTCAGGGATCGAAATCGAGGGGAAGATTTTTCTCCACTTTTAAAGTAAATGTTCCTTCCCGCTTGTCACAATGTTAATTTTCGAAATCGCGGGTGAAATATTTTCTAATTCAACGGATCAAAATCGAGAGGAAAAGTTTATTTTCATTTTCAGGGGGCAAAATAAAATGGGAACTTTTTCCACTTTTAGGAGTTAAAATCGCAGAGGATATTTTCTTACTGTCGGGGGTCAATTGTCTTTCACTTTCAGGGTTTGACATCGAGACAGAAATTTTTTTCAACCTGTAAGACAAAAATCAAGAGTGAATTTGTTTTTTCAGTTTAAGTGGTCAAAATTGATGGGAACTTTTTTCCTCTATCATCAATTAAACTCGAGGAGGCACTTTCTCCCCTTTCAACATCAATCCCTACTTTTGAATATCACCCCCAACGATTGAAGGGAACGTTTTTTTATTTAACTTTTTTTTTACTTTTTAACTTGTTTTCTCTTTTATTTGTCAATTTGATTAGCCCTACTTTTTTTCTAACATTAATGCCCGATTTCAATTCTCTCCCCATGGTCCCTTTTTTAATTTTAGGCCTTTTTTTTTTTTACATTAGCTCACACCGTTTTTCAACATTAGCCCTCACCGTTTTAACAGTGTAAAAAGCGGTATTAAATCGATTTAAATCAAATCGTATCAGACTTCCATGTATCTATCTTTCTATTTCTTTTTTTGGCCAGAAATTTACTCCGCCCGTTGGGGCAGCTGATTAGTGTAGTGCCCGAAATACCTCAGTAATTTGAATTTTGATTAGTAACCAACGCAGAGAATGACGTGAGGAAAGTTAATACACTCGTTCCCAAACAAGTCGCGAAATATTGATGGAATTCGCCAAAGTTTATTTGCCGACGATACCAAGCTATATCTACGGGTAACAATAGAAGAGACAGTATTTAAACTAGCAGAATATCTAATGCAGCTTGAAACTTGGGCTCAGATCATGCAAATGCGTTTCCATCTGCTGAAAGGCAAAATGATTTATCGAGGAATAACAACTTTGAACTCAAATACACCATGAAGACAGAATATGGAGCTTACCATAGAAAACGAAAATATAGAGGAATTATTTGGTGTAAATATTGACAAAACACTCTGTTAACAGAAAATCAACGTAGCAAATAAAACGCTCAGTTGTTTCCACCAAACCTCCAAGAACATTGTTATGGAAATATTCCAAATGATGTATTCTTGGAATTAAGCAATACAAGCCTTGCAAGACCTGAAAGATAACGAAGGTTTTTGCACTTTCTTTTAAAACTAGGATTGATAATGTGACTTTCAGCCAATAAAATCTGTTTGCTAGAGAGAGTCAGATCAGATCTAATTCTCATAGAGTCAATGAAAATAATTCTCATTTAAGTGATATTGATCCCCCGAGATCACATGCGCAATCGAGGTCGGCAGAATATCAGATGGAGCGACGAGCTGGACAGATTCAGAGAGTACTGGCTCCGCAACGCCCATGATAGAGAAGTGCAGCGAATCCTGGGGAAGGTCTATGTCCAACGACGGACGTTAAAAGACTGATGATGATGATGATGATGATGATGATGATGATGATGATGATGATGATGATGATGATGATGATGATGATGAAAAAAGAATCACAGTTTCTTCCTTTTCTCCAATGTTGATCTGTTCTTGAAATCAGACTGAAGAAGACAAAGAGAAAATAGAAGACCCGGATAAGACCAAAACGTTCTGAAAGAAATGATTCCATAGATGAGAAAAGTCCAACGATAAAATGCACAATATTTGAGCAATATATTTCGTTTATCATACTTTGCGTAGACGCAGCCAGCTACTACCTCCGGGCTGACGACCAAAATTAATTTTTTTTTTCTTCTAGCCAATCAATCAGAGTCATTTATTGATGTGACTAATAAAAGAATACATCGAACCATAAAGTTATTTCATTTTGAGCAGCAAAGTCTGCGTAAAAAAGTAACCTTTGTAACCATCAATGTTATACGCATTGCTTTATTGTTCTGAATCGTCGGTTGGTTCGGTCAATTTCTGTTTTGCATTCTTAGAGACGCTGTCTGAAACCGGTGGTTCTCCTCGAATAAGCCCTTTTTCGTCTTCGGGTGTAGTAGGCTAAATATAGATTAGCAGCCTGGAGACCAGGAAACCGTTCCTCAGATAAAACCTCTCCATTACACTAAGAATGTTTGAGTCAAGAGTAACTCTTGGTATTTTTGGTAATGACAAAGAAAGCAGGGCAATTTCTAGATGACCCACCATAAAATGCGACTACAAAGTGTGCACCATGTCCGATTGATATACAAATTTTCTTACACTAAAAACTGACCACGCGTTATATTTCGCAACTTTGAGTAGCAAATAAATACCCACTACTCGATTTCCTCTTCCTATACGGGCCGTATACCTGAGAAAGGCTATAGAACGGATCGACCGAAGCACTGTGGTAAAACCAAGAGGAATTATAGTCTGAACAACGTTTTGAATCATAATGAATCATCTCAAACTTATCGAAGGTCAAACATATAGTGATTTCACTACCAATGCAAGTTGATCTTCGGAATCAATAACAGTTCAAAGAAATCGCTTTTCTGAATCCAAAATAAGTAAAAGCCACTGAGACATTCGACACTCCCGAAATGTTGAATGTTGCCATAATCTTGATACAAAACCAATGCAAGTCGATCTCTTTTCAAATGGTCACAAAATAGAGCAAAATACACTCCTTTGTTAACAAGATAACTTTGGCATTAAACTATAAAATAAATCAAGCGGCTTTTTCATGTCACTGGTAAATATTTTCGTTGTGACCATGTCATTTTTGACATACGGAGCATGAAACATTGATTTCTGCTTACCATAAGGTCAAGAATTTGAGGCTCGGCAAGAATATCAATGGTTGCTCAGTGACGACACAACAACAGGCAATATTACATTTTTGGGAAGGACTCGTTGGGCGAAAGTTACCTGCGTCTTCTTTATTTAACACGAAACGCTATGATGTATTAGATATGTGTTTATAAATTCTCGTCTGACTAAATACTTCCTACTGATAGTTAATGATTTCTGGGAATATGCCTTGGTGTAGTCACAAATTTTGTGATATTTACTATTGTCAAAAGTTCGGGAGACTTTTTTAGAGCTTACCATATTGATTCAGTGTCTTTTCCAAGTGATTCACTCAGATAGCGTAATGGTTAGTACGTCTGTCTCACCTTACAAAAGGTTTTTGGTTCGATACCCAGTGCAAAGAGTGAGGAAAATTTACTTGTGCCACTCAGCAGCTATTCAAGTATACTCGGAACTGCATGATTAGGGTGGAGGTATCCCTTCGATGGGCTCGCGTCCTGTTAAGGAGGGGGAGGACCATAAGAATTTATTGGAATTTAGTCCATTGGTATCGACGAGACTTGAAAGGCTCACTAAGAAACCGGTACTTTGTCACTGGCCCCCATGTTCCATTGGGAGTTGTCTCTCAAGAGACGAGGTTGCTTTACCTATATTTTTCAAATACTTATTTCTATACTTTAAACATTTGGTTCCAGAACACACGCATTTAATATCGTTCGATGATCATTGTAACCATCTCGATGTATCTTAATAAAGTATACAATACCCAAATAATATAAGCATCAAGAGTGAATTTCTGCATGTTTGAAAGGAGTGTGGAACAGCCTGCCATAAATGTCATCTAAAATGAAATACCCGTGTATAACCATAATTAGTAATTACCATTAAGTAACGATCGATGTATTCTGAAGAGCATAAGTCAAGGGAGATAATTCATAAAAACTATGAAGGATGTGGTTTATGATAAAATTCATTTCTCTCCCTCTGCCATGGGGATAGGGGCCGATGTCGTACCCATTTCGCTTTTTGAGCACTAGACGGATCATCTTTACGTTTTTCGGCGGGAAGTTAACGTTTTAGAGACATGTTACAGCGATAATGGTTGGAGAATCAGAGAATCCTTGTATTTTCGTCTAATGACTGACGTGAAGCGTTTTAAAGTTATGTTACAATGGCGTTAAGAGAGGCAGAGCATCCTTGTTTTTTCGTTTAATGACCAACATGAAGCTAGCAGTTATAGATATATATTAACTTTTATTAGATTTCTTGAGAACCAACGATCCAAACGACTTCGATACCGCAATGCCCTATTCCCTGTATTGGCTAATATGTCTGGCTAATGTCAACTTGGTACTATTGAGTAATCGCAGTGCACACTCATACGCACATATCGCTTCAATAGTGAGATATCATCGACTTTTCAAACGTTATGCTTTGATCATTTACAACAAAGCAAAATTAACTTTATTCTCGACGTAATATTATTTCTTCGGAGAGAAAATAGAAAATAGAAGATAGAACTGTTGCAATGAAACTATTGGAGATCATAACTTCCCAGCAAAAAGTATGGAGTGTTGGGTTATTCGATTAATGCTATTTTAGATATCCTAAGATACTTTCTTAATCATCAACGATTCAAAATTTAGATAAAAAAGCATTATATGTTCGGGGTTAAATTGTGCTTTATTATTTTCATTCAAAATATCGAAAAGAAGAACCTTACAAAGTTATAAGCTGATGAATTATGTATACACTTATGCACACATTTTTCAATTGATAAAAAAAACATTGTATATGTATGTGTGTGTATGTGCGTGTGTGTGTGTGTGTGTGCGTATCAAGAAATAGATATATGACCCGACTGAATGATTATAAATTGCATTATATTATATTGAAACTCTTATTTGAAATAGCACGATTAATATATCATTCAGTCTAGACAACGTAGATAGAATAAACTATTAAAGAAAATGGAGCTACTGCAGGAATCGCACCTACGACGACCGATAGGGAAGCCACTTTAATGTAGCGTTGCTCTTACCATGAAGCTAAACAGCCACCGGTAATGCGAAGGCCGGAATAACTATTGCAATTCTAAATTCCCATTTTTGCTTATTCACGGTCTATGTCTGATCTATTTGTTTCTTTCCACGGCAGTTATGTATTAAGAAATGGATATATGATCCGGCAGAATAATTATAAATTAATGAATGTCGATCGAAAGAAGCTTTGGGGGATTTAAAAATCAAATTGAAAACTTTTTTTTCTCCGCCTCTTTTATGTTTTACTATTCATTCGTTGATTAAGGGGTTTTTGAAATGAAAAGACTTTTCATTAATTCTCTTATTTCTTTTTATTTGTTCACTGTTTGTGATATCGAATGGGGGAGGGTGTGAAACTTTACAACTTTACAATTGGGACCGCCCTCCGTATTGTATCAAAAGAGCTCATACTGCCCATCGGTTTTTACGAACACTAAAGTATTTTTGCATTTTTTTTTTGCATCCGTACCACAGAAAACAGCCGTTATACAAAGCACCATACGTCAATGGTGTACGCGGTTATGGGCGATACTGTATATAATTATGTGAATGATTGCTTTTGAATTATTCCCTTTATCTTATCAAGCTTATTCTCGGTACATTCTTGGCTTTTAATCAGTGAGATTTGTTTTCTTGGCTAAATCCCCAAATGTATAATTCTTTGCAAACGTATTTTCATAAAATGTATAGACAACCTAGTTTCTATTTTGGGTTTTTCGTGTGAGCGATCTTGTGAAATGTCTCTATACGCAACAACATTATAAGCAATAACTTCCTTGCAATATCGAGTTGGTGCCTGTTTTTTTTTTTTTTTTCAATTTAACAATCCAAGTTCCTTATATTAAAAAAATGTGTGTTCATTTACATCTATCATAAAGAGATCCACTTATCGTCGCATAATCAAGTCTATTGGCCGTAGCTAAAAGACTTATACCTGTGAGAACATTTTATTATTAAATTTCAAAAATTGGATTTGCACTTGGGCTATATCATAAGTCGCACCAGCTTTTTAGTGTCCGTCATTGGACATAGACCTTTCCCCAAAATCCGACAGACCTCTTTTCCATCGGCATCGCGTAGATTTCTGGAATTGGCTTGTTCGTTACATTACATTCTTGTACACGATCTCTGAGGATCCAAATCGTCAGTTGTGGTGTCCAACAGTGATAAGTGGGCTTATTTGCTTATAAGCAGCCCTCTCCCAAAGGCTGATGTACGTCAGTCTCACTATCATACTCTCCAAGACCAAGACCGGCTCAGCCACAGTCGCTTACCTGGGCCATGTGATGGGATCAGCGCGAGATCTGACAAAAGCAAGCCAACGTGGTGACCGTCGTCCACTTCCTACATGTAAGAAGACTGTCATGCGATTCTTGAGAATAGCAGGGTTCTGCAGATGGTTGTCCTAATTTTTCAACTATGGTTGCCCCTCTCAAGGACATCACCAGCCCCAAAGTTCTGTTCGCCTGAACAGACAAGTATATCGTCGCCATCTTCAAGCTGAAGAGACTTATAGCATCTGGGCTGTTGCTGAGATTTCCTGAGCCAATGAAGCCCTTCGCATACAACATTGACGCAAGTATTCAATTAAAAGTAGATAACTCTACTCATGTTTTCCATCCAGCTTTCGCCTTTTGGACGAAGATGAAATTTCTCAGCCATAGCTCTAGTTATGGCTGTCAATAAATTTGATTGTTATTACCAGCCCAGGGGTACTCTGATTACAATGCACTTGTCTTCCTCATTTAAATACAGATAACTAACCAGTGACACTTGAGATTCAGCAAAACCACCTCAATATGCATCACATCAGAGGGTCAGAATAGCAGAAGCTCTTTTCCGGAACCCTGTCAGGTAAGGCTTGCAGAGATCGTCTGAACTATTTTTTTCATAGGCATTACGGATTGGGGTGAATATATTACATATATTACATATGTCACCAACATACGTATGTATCCAGCCTCTTTTTTTCTAACAATGTCGTGGCAGACGGGGGTTCGAATACCAACAGCAGTCAGCAAAGGAAAATATGTGTTGTACCTCCGGTATACATATTAAAAGCTGCTCATAATGCCCTAACTTCTACTATGAATATATCGACCGTGGAGACCTGTGTCTAACGTGTTCTGTTTCCTTATGGTCTTCCTATACTCTATTCTTTTTTTTTCTTTTTATTTAATATTGATTTGTAGAGGGGTTACGTGGCGCCAACCATTTATTTGTAGGAATACAGTATAAGTGTATTTCGTGTACGTCGTGTTTAGATGGAAAACCCCCAGTGGATGTGCTCGGCCCTGGGGCGAAGCTTATTTTTCAAAATGCATCATACCCATACATTGCTTACTAATTTGTGTTTTTTCAATTAATTGCTAGAAAAGGATATTTGATATAAATTTCGTTCTCGGGATATCAGATTTTTGGTACTAAACTTAGGATCTTGTATCTTTGCCAACAACCTTAGATCTCACTAGAATAATTTAGTGTCAATCTTTAAAAATTCCAACAGCAATACGATGAGATTTTTCACTCGAAGTTGCCAAAAAAGTAACTATAGATGTATATATGTGTGTGTATAATGTTTTATATATATATATATATATATATATATATATATATATATATATATATATATATATATAGTACATATAGTACAAAACAGGTTTGCTATATAGCATCATCATCATCATCATCATGTCTTTTATCGACCGTCCTTGGACATAGACCTTCCCCTGGATCCGCCAAATTTCTCTATCATGGGCGTTGCCGAGCCAGTATTTTTTAATTTGTCTAGTTCATCTTTTCATCTTGTATTCTGTCGACCTCGGTTTCGCATGTGATTTCTGGAGATCCATGTTGTGAGTCACGATGTCCATCGGTTGTCTGCCATTCTTTCAACATGGCCTGCCCATTGCCATTTAAGTTTTCTAAGATTCTATGATGACTCGGACTCCCGTTTTCTTCCTGATAATATATATTAGATATACGTATGTATAATATATATCATACATATATATTATATTTATATACATATATATAAAGTATGCTTATATATATATATATGTGTGTGTGTGTGTGTGTGTGTGTGTGTGTGTGTGTGTATTACCAGTGTATCAATGTGGATTATAATTCCTCCCACGATACTAGAATGAAAACACGATTCGGAAGACCATAGCGTGTAAAAATGAGATTTATTTATTCAATTTTGGCGTTTCGCTAGTCCATAACTAGCTTCATCAGAAAAATTATGAAGATACAATAAGTGTCTATTTTATTGAGTCCATGTCTAGTTTGGGGCGTAATGTTCCGAATATGGACAGTGTTGTGATTTTCAAATCATCACAAAAACTAAGGCAGTGATTAATTTTTGATCATCAGTTGACTTGTATGTTTTGCTCTCGTAGGAGTGTATCGTGTTAGCATCTTGGAGAGGTGACTTTTGGGAGGAGTGTGTATGTTAGATCGAAAAAGATCGAGATCAGGCAACCTCATAATGTTAACGAGTACGTGTAAGGAGAGACCTTATCTGGTGTCATGTATGTCTTATGGTGTCCGTTTAAGTAGCTGAAAGAACAGGTTGATATGTATTAGTGTATTTAGTGGAATTAGCGACGATTTTTTTTAACATTAAACGTTAGTTGATTTCCTAGTATAGAATGCTTGATACCAAATCATGTTAAGTTGATATCTAGTCATTTATGAATAAGGTGACTTTTTATCTTTACAGTCTGTAACGTTTGTCTCTTTCATCAGGGGTTAAAAAAATGCTCTTGTAAATACCGCCCACATACAATTTGAAACTATGGATTCTTCAACTGAAACAAATTCAACATTTCTTTCTTAGAAAATCGTTTCATACAAATTCAAAGATAACCGTGATCTTTTTTAACTCGGGTCATAACTAGTATATAAATAAAAAGCAAAGCATTTGTAAATAAAGGTATCTGATATGTCCACATGACAAAAGCAGCGAAAAATAATTTGAAAAACCGAATGTATTAATAAATGTAAGTGATAAGATAACAAATGAAAAATTGGCAAAATTAGAATATCTAATTTTGCAGAATTCAAACACTTGATTAAAACAATAGTTAAAATTCAATTAAATCAAAAAGTATGATGGATAAATTCGTTAAAAAAAAAGTAATCTAAAACTAAAAAATACGGGAACAACGAAGGATTAAACCGACTTAGAATATTTCATTTCGGCTAATATTTTTTGCAGTCACTCCAAGGTTTGGGTGAAGAGCAGACATCTTGTCTTCCACACACTACGACAAGTAGCAGTTAAACTTAGTGCACAGTAATCCCGTGGAGACAATATTCTGCTAAGATTAGATATTAGTACATATGGTCTGACTTTTGGTGTCACGCAGTAAAGAAAAAAGCCATGAATATTTATAAGATCAAAAATAAAAATAAAGAGAAATAAAAAAGGACGGATGTCATATCAAAAGAAATTAGGCCACATATTTGACATCGGTAGAAAATAGATTTACAAATTTTTATTTTTACCTTGTACAATCCGATAATTTTTTCAGCGATATAGGACTATGTGAAATTTTTTTTTTTAAATTTTAAAAACAGGCAAGCAGTTAGCACTTCGAATTTCCCCTTAAACTTTCTGTGGAGTTTTCCACTGTCTCCGTCTTCTTTCCAGAGTTTTCTTACATGCCATACTCATGTTGTGTTTTCTGGGGTCCCATTAGCTCTGTCGTGATAAATAATCTCTATTTTTGCTTACATTATACTAATTTGATTCTTTGACTAATTCTTCTAATAACTGATATATATTTGTACTAATATGAAGACAGAGACTTAGCTTAATTTCTCGGAACAAGAAAAAGAACTGACTCTGTTCAACATTTGCCAATATTCGTTTCTATAATAAGACTATTTGTATTATTGTATTATTATATTGATTTTTCTAGTTCATCCCCATTAAAAGGTCAAAATAATAAATAATTAAAAATGGATAATCAGTACATCAAAATAAAACGAGAAATATCGTTCTAAATGCTATACAATCCATCGGGAAATGAAGGAGTTAGTAACACACTCACACACACGCATACATATACTTCTAAATATATATGAATTGAATTTAAACACCTTATAGTCTGCTTTCTATCTTTCTCTCTCCATCTTGTCTTCTCTTTCTTTCTTCCTTTTTTCGTACTTTCTATTTTTTTATTTCGAAAATTGATCTGGAAAAAAAGAAATAATATGATGTAGTGTGTTACAAAAAAGAAAAAAAAACTTTCTTCGTTCACTCTCTTTATCTTTCCTTTCTTATGGGTGTTTCAGCCTATTCAAATTTGGTCTAAACAAAAAAAAAATTTTGGCTTTCATAGAACTGTTGATCTTCGTGGTAGTTGAAACGGAGAACTTGATTCTTGGACTACTCTAACGCGTACAGAAAGCAATTTTACTTGTTCGTTCTTCAATGGTTCAAATACAATAGTTTGATGCAGATAAGACAATAAATAAATAAAATAAACGTTTCTGTACTTGTAATAGAAAAATACTGCGATGAGAGATATAAGAGAGAATTTTTTAATCGATTTTTTCTTACTTTATAGCAGTGAAGGAATGAACGTCACCAGGGTGAGTTCCTAAGCACTAGTCAACAGTTCAACAAAGAAGTATTTAAAAAATCATACTAGCAGCCTGTCAGATGTTAACAAAATTCATGAATATTTATTCGTTTCACAATTTACGTATATTTTAGTTGAAAACAAACAGGATCCCCATATTAGTCATTAAATTAAAAGTTGATAGTTCTGGCGGATTTATCTCAAGACAATTTGGCTCCGTTAACAGAGAATGACTTAGATACGTATAAGGGCCAGTGACCTCATGACATTTCTTATCAATTTTGAGTGGTTAGTGGCAATAGAGTCGAAACTCCGAGAACGACTGTGCATAGTTTGGTATTTTTGTAAAGGATTTCTAAATGAGTAATTCTTTCTGATTCGAAGTATATTCAGACATTATTCATTCCATAATTATTCATTCGGTAATTATTCAATTTAATCAAATGAAAACTGTTCAGCTAAAATCATGCCTGGCAGTTCCATTAACGCAGACAGGACACGGATCTTCTGAGTTATGCTGTCACATATATACAGATGGACATTAATGTTTATATCATAATAAGACGAACTAAAAATTACAGTTTGTACTTCTGACTTAATATACTAACAAAAAATTGGTAAATTTAATGACGTCGTTTCTCTTATAACAATTTTTTCCTATCCTATGTAATTTTGCCAGTGCGACAAATAAATGTCGACAGTTACTACAATCAATATGAACCGACTGATCCTTAAATGTTTGGAATGTTAGGGTCAAATTTAGTCCAATCGACCTTCTTACGATTGTATTCAATACCAAGATTCAAGTGGTTTACTGACAAAATAATACCCCAGGATTAGGCCAATCACTAATCATAACAACACGAGAGTAATTCGACCGCGCTGATTCGACTTGACTGTTTAAATGCTCGGCTTTTCCACTTCACTGTAGTGCTGGCATCAATAGGGCTGATATTTATGGTTTTTTCTCAGCAAACCTCCTCGAAAAGGTTTTTTTAAGAATATATATATATATATATATATATATATATATATATATATACACACACACACACACACACACACATATATATATATATATAGAGAGAGAGAGAGATGTGTGTGTGTGTGTGTGTGTGTCTGTCTGTCTGTCTGTCTCTGTCTGTATAGAAGAATTATTAAACTCATGATCACGATCAATAATAGTAAATAACTGTGGCATCAAATTTGAAATCATGTAAAAAGAAATTATCAAAGAATAAATGTGGTCGGAATAAGTTCTATTTCTGACATCACCGGCGTTTTGCACCGGAAAACAGTCAAAATAAGGTCCTAAAAAGTTTGTTTATTTTAAAGCTTTTTTCCCCAAAAATAACGATGAAAACATTTTCAGAAGGGGTCTAGCAGTGTACTGATGCCAATTTCCAAGTCTGTGGATATAACGGTCTGTAGACAGTATGGTTGGGAGCGCTGGAACACATAAGCAAACACACGCACGTATAAAATACAAGAAAAGATAGAACCACGGTTTTTCAATACTACCTGGCCCCATAAAAATTTCATGGGTGTTGATAACTGATTATCTATTATCTTATGCCGATGCTCTTCTCTCATCCTATGTTTGCACCTTTTAATTCTCTCCACCATTC
Organism: Thysanoteuthis rhombus; assembly: GCA_963457665.1. Classification (NCBI taxonomy): domain Eukaryota; kingdom Metazoa; phylum Mollusca; class Cephalopoda; order Oegopsida; family Thysanoteuthidae; genus Thysanoteuthis; species Thysanoteuthis major. Next base: position 57,046,406 of record OY735204.1, read on the forward strand.
CCTCTAATCTGTTTGCTGTTCACGATTTTATCTAAATATTTTACTAACATGGGTTTTCTTTTCTCCCCTCTCTTTTTAACCTCTTATACAACTATCTAACTTCCTTGGATTCCCTCTCCCTTTGCCCACTTATTAAAATACCTGCATCTACTTTTAATTCAGAGTAATAAAATGGTTAATATAAGTAATATTTTAGATAAAATAAGTAATCTATTTGATTTATTCGCTGATTCGGCCCGCCTCTCTTTGTTGCAACAAAATAGTGTAATTATTTGTAAATGAATAAAGGAAAACTATTTTATAATTAGTGTATTTCAACAAAAGGGGGAAAGTGTCCACTCACTTCTGATTCATACGAGGAAAAAAATTTTCCCTTCCTTTTTATTCCTAAAAGTGAAAAAAAAAAAACGTCCCTTCCCTCTTGACACCAACTAAACAATTGATCAGAAATTGATGTCGGGTAAAAAAAAAAATTAATTTAGGAAAAAAAAATCTCAAAAAAAGGATTCTGAATATAAGGTCAGGTAAAAAAAAACAACTTCCAAAAAAGTATGATTAGAACATAAAATTCTCTCATGAGGTCCTAAGGAAGTTTTAGACGTTATACATCTTGAACGCAAATTAAGGGTCCAGTTTCGCATTATAGTTATATCTTAAATTTAACACCCAGCCCCCAACTGTAACAGTCGAAAATCACCTGTATCTGTTTTATTCTCCCAGTTAAAGGTTTTGAACGGTGTAGCAGTGAAAAAAAAATCTGCCTACAATGTGCCGCTTTTGCTAGGCTATGGTAACATACACAAATAACGAACAGAAAACTAATTTTATCATATTAATAGCAATAAATTAAGTATTATCTTTAGTAAAATATGCAATACTTGAATTTCTTCTGGAAAAATATTTTAATACGGCTTTCGGAAATATCCTTTTTTCCAATCTTCACCAAAATAATAATGGTGATAATAATATAGATGTAATATGAATGTGATATGAATCTAATATAGATGTAATAAGAATTTCATAAAAATATAATGAAAAATTTATATAAATGTAATATGAATTTTATATAAATGTAATTGCATGCCCACATCGCCTCTATCAGATGGACAATATATATATATATATATATATATATATATATATATATATATATATATATATACGTTTAGAGTGCAGATATATACAGTGCTGAAGTGTGAATTTATGTATCCATGGTAGCGTTTTGCCAAATCTAAACAAGCATTCAAATAGTGTCGGTGGCACAACTTGACTATACTTATCAGTATAAAATGGGTCAATATTTCATTCCAGAGTGCGATCATTATTTGGAAAGCCTCTGTTGAAAAGTCAACCGCTGTCCCAAAGATCCAGCTCAAAAGAGAAGATGCATTTCTTTAATCAGGTAGGTATTTCAACGATTTCTTGACACACGGCGACAAGTGTAGTTTATAGTTACCGGATATGACGTAATATAACACTTATATTAGTGCAAAAAACAGTATACGATTTTTATGTACAAGAACAAGTAAAAAAATCATTTTGTAACATTCATGACTTTAGACAAGAGTTCTGGCGTAATAAACATTAGTAAAGATATTGTCACTAAAAGTAATGCTCCTTTGCTACCATGTGACAACAATAATGCTAAACTGGAGACTTGATTTCTGCCATTTCTACGGATTGTAGTACAGCTAATATGAATCCCCTTTGATCTAATATCATTTTGTATGAATTCTCTTATTTCTTTTCATTTTTTAACATTTTAGCTCGAGGTGAAGCAAGCCGTGCTTCCGACCGTATATCTGTATAAATAGCAGAAATTGAGTACCCACTTTATAGTCGTGTTGTAAATAGAATACCTGCATAGACATAAAACTTTTTTTTTTCGAGACTAAAAACATTTTGAGTGGTTCAGAAATCTAATGTACTTGAAATTCAAAGGGAAACCTATTCTAAGAGAACTATTTCATATACATGAAATACGAAATTACGAAACTTAATTTTCTATCTCAATCACTAAATGTGAATAACCTTAAAATCCTTGCAATTAAATGTTTTCCAAGTGTAGTACAAGATTTAGGGGTTTCCATTCGCATAAAATCCAACTTTAGATGTCTTTAGAGCAGTGGCTTTGGAACATCGAATACTCAAGAACCCCTTCTATAAAGGATAAATTCTGGTGAACCCTTATTTTCAGCATTTAGTTTTTCAAGTACTTAATGAGCTTCAATGAAAAACAAATTTTGACTTTTAAAATCATATTCAATTAAATTGAATTATATTTATTCGATTTCTAATACATGATTTAAGTCTCTGCACAATAATAATGTCTTTTTTATAATTGTGCGATGGATGATGGTATTTCTCCCTGGCACGAGATTCACAATGATATATTCAGAGGGAACACTACTGCAGACCCTGGGTGAATGACCCCGATGGATACGCGAACCCCAATTTCGAACCCACTGCTTTATCCCCCCCACCAAAAAAAAATGAGAGTTGGATCAAGCTATCAGATGATGAGGGTGCTGGGGGGGGGGGCTCTATCCCCTAGAAAATAATTGCTTAGAAATGGACTTATGACAGGTTGAAAACTTATCGTGTTTATCTCTCTCTCTCTCTCTCTCTCTCTCTCTATATATATATATATATATATATATATATATATATATATATATATATATATATCTATATATATATATATATATATATATATATATATATATATATAATCGCTTTTAAGAAAGCCGTTGATTTAATGTCAGCTACCCACTAAATAGGACTATATGTGGCCGGGATCTCTCTGCTACCCAGCATGTCCACAAGTGGCGAATAAGGGAATACCTCATAGACAGCATGAACAATAAAGCCGACCAGTAGAGTGAAAGGTGGCATAATCAATCAAAGGCTCATACCCTCAAGAAGATCGGACAAGGTCAGGATCTATCTGTTACTCAACACGTCCTCAGGTGGTAGATGGGGAGCTGAATTCGCTACCACCTTCTTAAATCCTATATGACAGCAAAACCTCATAAATATCGTGGCGTTCCCGTTGGATCATCGTCTATTGAAGGTCAAACTGCGTTGCTTCATGTGCCTGCGAACAATATGCCACCGATGGTGAGCTGACGTTGTCCAAGCAAGGCAAAGTCTTAGATATTAAACAAGAAGGTCGACACCTGCATAGTTCAAGGCATAGCTGAAGACCACAAACTACTGAGACATAATAGAATTTGACAGTATCTATTAGCACATTAATGATCGGTAAATACGTTACCCCCCGCTTATGCATCACGTTTGTCTGTGATAAGTATGTGCAAGTGTGTATACGCACATACACACGTTTTACATGCACACAAATACCATGCACATACTACGTAAGCACATACACACATGTTGCTTACACAAACGCTCACGCATCCCAAATAGATACATCCCGCACACACATACGCATATACACATACTGTCTGCAAAGATGCACACATATCACATTCACACATGCCACATTTTCCCCTGCAGACAAACACACTTGCCACGTATATACACAAGTGTACCATGTACATACAAGCCATACACGCACACATACACTTATACACAAATCACATGCAGACACATGCAACACATATACACGTACCACATATACGTATACACCACACACATACACATACACATGTATCATATATCTAAATATAGTGCACGTATGTGTGCATGTGGTATATACGTATACTTGTGCCTGTGGTGTATATGTGGATATTACATGTGAAAACGTGTGATTATGTTGAATGTTTCCTCATATATATATATATATATATACGTAGATAGCATGTATATATGTGCATGTTTATGGTGCATGTGTACACACATGCCATATATGCATACGAGCTATATATATATACGTATACATATACACACATATCATATACGCACAAATATACACATAGACAAAGTACATGTATGCACACATGCGTGCACTCCAAATACTAAAATTTTGCATATTCATGTGTACTTGCCCACATAAGATTCATACGCACACACGTACACGCATATACTCATACAACTTACTCGCATATCCTTCAACTCAATACGAGACTGAGGTATATATAACGATATATACGAAGATGCCACGACATCAATTAGACTTCATATTAGACTATTTATGAAATGGCCAAGGCCTTTCTCCAGCAGTGGACTTATAACGGTTGCTACAGATGATGATGATATATATGCAGAATGAAGAACCAACTCAAATCCAAATATTAACATTAATACGAATACAACAACCAGAATTGAAACCTCTTCACTAGAAAACATATAGTTGCTGACCATTAGATTCAATCACAAGAAAGACTAAGTCGCTCATTTTTAGTCACATCAAAACTACTTCAAAATATCCCTAGGAGAAAAACTTATCTCAAAGTAGAGTTTTTCCCATAGTGCGTGGAAATAATTTGAACAACTTCAAAAAATGCTGTTTTAAACGAGATTTTTCAAAGTTAATTCCGATTTCAAAACACTTTCTGACGGGCCATCCTTTGATGAGAGTGTCAATCGAAAGAAGTTTTCCATAATTTATTTGAGAAAACAAACTCATCTTGTTCCTTTTCTCCGTGAAGTAGAGTTTCAAATTCTGCAGAATCATTCGTACGACTTCCCGAGCTGTATGGTTCTCGCAATTTGGTGAACATGTAGAGCAACTGTTTAATGGTCATCGTTAAGTTCTTCTGTGACCTCTCGAGTTGTTTAATTTGGATTCACCTCAATAAGCGCATTGAATTGGATGTCGTCAATCCCATTTCGAAATGTTTGAAACTATTGACGGCTCCCAGGTCAAATACTGGGTTAATATTGCGTGCAACCTCAGCTGATTCACGTCGTATTTCGAACTTATACAACAAAACTTTGATTTGAGAGCCTGAAATAAATAGTAAATAAGAGTGAAAAGTGAAAAGAAACTTTTATCCGATAGATTGAATCGAATTCTTTATAGTTATTCTAAAATAAGCTTCAAAGTTTGAAAAAAAAGCTAGCAAAAACTGCAATCGTTTCTGCGCCAACAAACTGTATATATAAATATATGTGCATACATATATATATATATATATATATATATGTACATCTATATTCATACATATGTGGACGTATATAAATGTATATGCATACACGTGTGTAAAAGATGTATATTTATATGTATATATGTATATGTATGTATATGATTACATATGTATGTGTATACATATATATATATATATATATATATATATATATATGTATATGTATGTATGTATATATATATATATATATATGAATCTTTCGTTTGTTTGTTTATTTGTGCTTCTTATCTGCTAAAATTACGAGCCTATCGACTTATTATTCTGTGTGTAGAATTAGGAGAGGTTAACTTAAAACATAGACTACTCGTGGTTGTCCTCGTAGATTTTTAGAGGTCACCAAAGTCAATTTTCAGAGCTATGGGTCACAATTTTGCACCAACGATGATGACATATATTTTTTGGACACGTATTATCAATGCATCGATTGCAATTTATGTAGCATTGACTTCTGAGAACATTCAAGTAATTTCTGGTCATTTTGAAGGAGTTTTGGGTCAAAACGTTGCTCCTATGAAACTGAAATTTGATATGAAAGTACATATCACCATGGCTTATGTCATATGCGGTTTAGCCTTTGACGTCATTTGAACTTACCATAGGTCATTTCTAGCCATCTTTGAGTTGTTGGTGCAATTTTGTACTAAGGATACTGAAACTAAAGGTTGTCCGTAGGTAACAGGGTAAGCGAGGTTGACCTTGGAGGTCATTCAAGATCACCAGATGTCATTTCTGCTCATTTCTACTCGTCTAAAACTTTTGGCAACAATTTAGCACCTAAGGAATCGATAATTGGCATAGGGGTAACGATGACCATCGTAGGCGATGCTACATTGACTATCTAAGATGCAGAAACTTTGCATAGGGGTAAATCGAAAGTTATAGGCAATGTGAACTTGATGCTCACTTGAGGTCACCCAAATTAAATCTACGCAATTTCTAACCATGTTTGTTCTGTTGTGGTTCAGTTTTAGAGAGGTGTGAGCATATATTCTATTCCCGTGTAACTGTGGTAGACTATGAAGGTGAAAATGCCGACCTCTGAAAATAAGAATTGAAGAACACATGGAAGCCGTAACACAAACCTCTCATAGCTGACCATACTTGAAGGGAGCAGGAAAGGAACAGGCCCCTATAGGTTGAAGTTCAAGTTATTGATTGGGAGGACTGAAGGAAGCAGTCGAACCAATTAACCAAACGAACATAGATATCAGTAGCATCTGGGGGCTTCTCATCATAAGAAACTTCTCAAGAAAAGTAAAAACGGATTAACGAATGGAAAGGGGGAAACTTGGAAGTACTCCGACCGCACAATAGGATATACGAAAACGGTTGTCCAGCCCAACAGAGCATGTGCTCTGAGTATTGATTACACAATCTAGAACCAGCAACAACCGTCGAAGGCCGGAGGATACACGGCCGAAACGTTGTGAAAATAATGAACACATAGATGAGGAAAATAGTCTGAACGTGTCACATATAATGATTAATACATTTGATCGTAAAAAATCTTCAAGCCATTCGTAAGAATAGTGATTGGAGAATATTCTGGTATAAAAATCATTGTCCCTTGTTAAGAACCGAAGATCGGCTTGTTTCTTGTCGACAGGGAAAAGAAAATACAACCATTTGAAATGTATGGTCGTTAGTTTTTGGACAGATCAGTTTTTCCCCGAGATGGAAGAAAAAAAAAGAAGAAATTAAAGGATTAACATAATGATATCCATGAAATGATTATATCTTTATTTTGTAAAAAAATATATATCTATATAGGAATATGTAGAAAATATTTCTATATAAGAATACGTAAAAAAAAAATTTATGCAAGAATATGCATAAGAAATATTTCTCTTCAAGAATAAATTTATCCACACCTTCCCCCTACGAGGTCAAGTTTAATGTCGGGGCCCACTCGGGCAAGACCGAAAATTGCCCAATCCTTGTGAACAGTGTCACAGTGTTACCTTTCATGTGCTGACCTGGGGCAAGCAACATCCCCGCCCACCTAGACTGGACATCGTATACTTTTTTAAAGCCGCAGGACAAATCTTAGGCTAAGTACGTTTAAGTATTCGCTAGCACGTACTATTGTGCATTCATTCACACACACACATACATACACACACACACACTTGAACGCAGTACAAAACAGCTCATATCATAGCTTCAGGAAATATTTCATATACCCTAGTCAATTAGTTAGAACTAATTCGAATTAGTTTTGTTCATCTCCTGTGGAAGACTAGCCTATATACATGATAATCCGCGATTTTCCTATTGTGTTTTTCTTTCCTTTTTTATTCCCTGAAGAGTTTTTCTCATAGATTTCCCCTTTATAAAGGTAGCAAATCACCGGTAAATAATACTTAGCATTGCGTTCATCCACAATTTTCCCATAAGATTTTTTTTCTTGTTATTTCGTTTCGTGCCTCTCCTAGGAGATTAGAAACATACATTAACCATGATTGTGATCGCTTTATGGATTGAAATCAGACGTAGGTTTTGCAAGATATTTCGTAACGGGCGGGCAGAAGGAAAATTGTCCTAGAATACAGAAATCAAAATTGTTAAAAATAGGTTCAGAATTTTGTTCTAACATATCAAAATGTTTCGTTAGAGTTGTAAGCTAAACAATTTCTTTAAATTGCAGTGAAAAATATACTTTAATTACCTACACCACTATTTAATTGATGCTATCAAATTGCACTGTTAATTATAGCTTCATAATCGCAAATTTTACAAGGATGAAATGAACTACTCAATATATTGTTACAGTTTGAAATTGAGTTTTTTTTTCTGCAATAATCATTAACACCGTCTTGTCAAAGGGTTAGTAACTGAGACTTTTACGTCTGCGATATTATGATCAAGCACAAATTTACCAATAGCCGAAAGTTATGATTTAAAATAATTTCTAGCACTGCCAGATTTTACAAATACAGGGACGTTTATTTAAGAGAATTTCCCTAAAACATTTTCCATCTAGAATGTATCAACAATCCTTTCAACCTGGCTTCTCAAAGGTCGTTAGTGTGATTAGTATCAACGTTAATGAGCGTTATCCTACAAATGATTTTATATCATTTTATATGCTTAGATATCGGTTATTGATTACAACTTTTTTTAAACCTTTACGAAGCCAGTGGCGTTGCTAGAGATTTGGGGACCTGGGAGGTTTGGCTCTTTGAGGAGCTTTTCCAACCTCTAGTGAGATTTTTTGAAAAAGGGAAAATTGCAATAATCACTCAATTGGTGGGGGAAAAACCCACAAAGTCTGAATTATTATTTATGTTGTTCATGTATTCGCAAATATATCCTTGCTATTGTATAACATCAATAGCAATACATTTAATGAACATTAATTTCTAAAGTTTCGGAGGCGTTTTCGAATAACCCTGTTCTCCCCCATACACACACCTTCAGCTACACCTCTGTATGAAGCATATTTTTTAATTGTAAATTGGGAAATTGAATCTTTTAATATTCGGACCATCCTCATCTTGGTTGTTTTTCATACAACGTTTCGGCCGTTGCACTCTACAGCCTTCATCAGGTATCATCTGGTAGGTTTGGGGAAATAACGAACCGAATCCTTTATTTATCCGACGGGGGTATATTGATTCAGAGATATAGAAAACTGATGTTTTCATTTTAAGAAAAACCAGATAGATCCTGGGTGTATCTAATATTCTCTAAATGCTTATCTATTACATCATCAACAAAATTACTTTCTAGCTACTACTACTACTACTACTACTACTACTAACATCGAACGTCATTTTTCTGTTTCAAAGATACTCAGTTTTATTTTCCTGGCCAGTCGAATTTATATATTTAAATGTCTTTTTATGTTGTTAAAACCTTCATACTTCATAAAATACCCGACATTTTTTGTATTCGTTTAAGATTTATCTAAAATGAGATCAAAAGCCTTCATTCGACGATATTAGTGTTTAAAGTGGTCATGTTGATATTTACACTACTCTAATGTTTGAGATAAAATCTCTTAAAACATATCTTCTAATTAAGGCAAAAAACAACAATTCTGACAATTTCATTGAGATGTCCAAACTACCTCGCGAAGAATATCAATTGTGACAGAATTCTTGTTCAATTATGTCCATGAAAATGTGGTAACATGTACATGATTGTATGAAAAAAAATACAGAAAATATTTTTGCGTTCAGAAACCTTTCTAATACAGATGAACAACGGATGAACGTCTCAATCAAGTTTCAGCAATTTAAGCCAAATATCTAGCTTTGATTCTGCTGTAATTCTTTATTTACAATCAACCGATATCATTTTCCATGTGAATTTCTTTTAAATCAACACTTATCTTTTTGTAGCCTCCTATCGGATTGTTATCATCGTAGTCACGACTCGCTGTGAGACTTTTATATACCAATGAATGGCTTATAAAAGGGAGTATGAATAGATTGATTTTATCTTGACGCCAAACAACAACAGTCGCCAGTGTGCTGTCAATATAACAAACACATCAGCTTTGTTCTCGATTTTCATATATCTGAGTCAAAGGCTAACATCTTTATTGGGGTTTACGTTTTATCTTATAGCCTTTTATCGTTATAATTCCATATTAATTCCAGGTTTTTATAACAGTAACGAATTAATGTTTCAAACATGTTAAAATGTAAAATACAAAGCTGTTTCGCTCTGTTAGCATGACTTGATACATTGTTTACAGTCTATTGTCTACCAATTCCCCTTTGTGAAAGGAACAAAAAAACTTTGAAGAGTTCAAGATATGAATGTGCAAAATGGAGAAAATATAAATGTTGCAAGCAAAAAAGATGACCTCCACATGAACTTCAACAAAACAAATTTTATGTACAACAAACATTTTAGGGACAAGGAAACAACGATCGAAATTGAAAATGCAGAGCTGGAGAAAGTAGACCTCTACATCTACCTAGGATAGCGAGTATTCATGAAGTCATTAAAATAAGGAGAAATAAAGCAAAGAGTCACATTGGGTTGGCAAGCTTTCAGTAGAGCAAGTTTGACTTTCAGAAACACACAGATCCCAGTAGTCCTAAAAGGAAAGGTATACAATCCATGTATCCTACAGATAGTCACCTATGGAGCTGAAACATGGAACCCAACCAAAAAATTGACCCTCAAAATGGAAAAGAAACCATCAGGCAGCACAGTACATCAGAAAGAAGACAGGAGTTCGAGACATCATAGAAACTTTTAGAAAACTCAAATGTCAATGGGCTGGACATGTTGCAGGAATCTTAAATAACTGCTGGACATCACGACTCACAACGTGGATCCCCAGAGATCATATACAAAACTGTGGCTGACAGAAAGTAAGGGGACGAGACGAGCAAGATAAATTCAGATAGTAATGGCTCCGCGATGCCTATGATAGAGAGGTCTGGCGAATCTTGGGGAAGGTCTATGTCCAACGGTAGACGCTAACAGGCTGATGATGTAGTAGGTATTTTTAATCGCTGACCACTTTTTCAAATAAATCTTTGCATACAATACTTTGTCGCAGCTTTACCTCTAGCAGTAATTATGAAAATATACTAATTTATACTAAGATCTGGTTTACGTTGAACACGTTCATGGGTGTATTCCAAGACAACCATAACGAATTTTTCTTTCTTTTTTTTCTAACATTCTTTAAAATGTCTATAATGCATTCGCAAGTTACACTTAAAATTATTTGATTATGAGATATTTCAGAAGACATTTTAACTGGTTGTATTATAGAATTGAGACATTCATTAAGGAATAAAAGCTTGGAATTTTCGTCTTTATACTTTTGGCAAACAAACAAGCTCAAATACATGCGAGTTATCAGCAAGATAATATCGATCTAGGGATGTTTTCCAATACATAGAAGTCGGTTATTAATCTCCTGCAAATAAAAGTGGGATCTGATTTGATTTTTTCAATTCATAAATGAACGAGTGCAATGAAAATACAGTGGCCACAATTTAAAGAATTAAATTTAAAAATAGGGGAAGAGAAAATAGTTTGAAGTATGGACAATTTAATTTTTGACGAATAATGCGGAGGGAAGAAAAGATTTAAAGAGTAGAAAATACGAAATCAATGGGAGGAATTATGCTATTTTCTTGGAAGTGTTGGAAAGGCAGAGGGTGACTTATTCGTTACTTTTTTTCATTAAAAAAAACTGTTGGTCATCTGTAAATGACAACTGACTTCGATGTTTTTTGATTGATGTGTTATTCTCAAAGATTAGCTGGAACGCAAATGAAAAAAAATCTTGTAAACAAGATTTGAAAGATTCTGTGATTAAATATAATTTGGTAAAAAGGATAATTCCAAACGATGAAGCCAAAATTATTTTGAATAGATAGTTTACATTTCTTACAATAAACAATTATACTCCTATTTTCAATAAATAAATGCACAGCAACTGATTAGAATAGCTGGGACAGGTTTCAAACATATGCATCATGAAAGTATTCAAAAATTTTAATAAAAACTTATGATCAGACATTTTATTCTCGTTCTGTCTGAAATACCACAAAAAGGCATTAGCAATTTTGCACATAATATGTTGTTGTCACGTGATCTTCATAATCAACCAAAAGCGACCAAAATGCTTCAAAGCAATTAAATTCCTCTTGATGATTTTCCAAATAAAGCTCTCAAATGGTTTACTTATACTTTGAGTTTCTTATACTGATCGTTATTGCTTAAAATTTTGCCTTTTGGCTAATTAGGGGTTGGGGAATACTAAGAAACAGGACAGGTATTTGCTTTTAAAATTTCAAATACTCTTGACGAAAATCAAATAAAAATATAATTTTTCTTAGTTTGAGATTTACAAGAGTTTGATCAATATCTCTAAAAACAAAACGAGAGATTGTCTTTTTACAGATAGATTCATAATTTTTTGTGCGTATATTACAAAGTGTAGATAAAACGATACAGTTATGTTTTAATTTTTTTTGTGAAACATTTTTACTGATATCACTCTATTGATTATTTTTACTAATACTATTTTATTACAAGCTCTACTCTGTAGCTTTTTAATAGACTGGAACATACCAAGTTATGAAATAATGGTGAACATTCTTATTCTAGAAATGTTTTAAATCTATATTAATAGATAGAAAGTTTGAAAAACAAAGACGGTACAATGAATCGGATGATGGCACATATTTTGTTTATCGACCCAGAATGTTGTGATAAAAAGTAACATTAATTAAATCGTGTAAAGATATAACAAAAATAGTAGTGGGGGTGATAAAGATTTGAGATATTCTATTGGCTATCCATTTATATGAATCCTCTAGTCATCTTCTTCATCATCAAAATGAAAACCGTATCGTTAAAAACACTTTTTATTATTAGAATTCTCTTTTTTAATAAGAAAAGTTTATACTTCTCTATCGTTTCTAGGCACGAGAGAAGAATCTCAATCATATTCATGAAATTAATAAAGTAATGAAAATAAAAATATAACAAAAAACTGTGGTGTGTTTCGAAAGTCTGGCGAAATTATCGAAGGAGGAGGGGCCATAGCTACGCCTCGAGTCCCGATTGATTTTTTTCATAATATCAATAGGAAATAACAAAGTTTGCTGAGATATTAATTACTCCCTACGACCTATCACTTTAATCAGTTTGATTCCATTATTGAATTGTATAGGCTTGATCAAGTACCAAACCGAATTGTTTTTCTTCGCGATGGTTCGCTTGGCTCAGTTTACAAGAAACGTTATTTTTGAATCAATAAATGCTATTTCTATGTCATCGCGAAAATTCCTAGTTATTGTAACCAATACTTCTAGTTCTTTTTGTTCTTTGGGAATGATTTTAAATCATTCGTATATATTATGTAGTGGCCGTTTTCTGTCCCATTCGTGAACAGGTATCTCCTTTTACAATTTCTTGAGATTATATTCATGCATATCATAAATACGTCAAATAGCATCGGAGATAGCGAGAGCAGCGATATTCTCCTTCGACGGACATTTCCTAGGTCTTCATAGAATTAGCTATGGTTTTTACTATTGCTCCGGTAATCTTTAACATGTTGAGGCATTTGAGAATCCAGATTTGCAAGATGACGTTGTGTGCTTTTCTGTAGTCATTGTGATGATTTTTCATCTCGTTATAACTTCTTTTAGAATCATTTGTTCGATATAGTATAGGCAATTTGTTCCTTTGGTTCCTCTTCTGCAACCTTTTGACCTTCTGGTATTGGTTCTCTCCTTTTCATAGATCAGTAGATTTCCTCATTTATTTGTCCGATAAGGATTTTTCTACATAAGAAGTAGGTGCGTGATCGGTCTGTATATGCTTGCAAGGGATTCTTTCTCAATGTCATTTAAGACGAAGTTTGTTGTGGATCTGGCCACATTCTAGACCTATTTTCTCTCGTTCAGGAAATTTTGAAGTCGTAGCTCGAATCTATCGGTTAGTGTTGTAAACTCAAACTAAAAACTGTGAGTGGTCGTTGGACTTGGGTTGCAACCGGCCACTGTCTACGGCGGCAAACGAGCAATTTTTTTATATACAGTCTATGTATTTTGACTCTTTGTTGTCGGTGCAGTCACTGCCTGTATTTCTCCCTTGCTGAGTGATTTTATTTTTCTTGTTCCGGATGGGATTTCTCTGCAAGTCGAAATACCTTCTTCGTGGACAGCCTATTTGATCTGGAAAATGATTTGCTTCCACAGAACAGTTGTCTTGGTTTGGCGAAGCAGATAGTTTTGCCCTATTTTCAGATTCTAGCGAAGATTAATTCTTCACCGTGATATTAACCGAAGAAGGTCACCTTCTTCCAATTGCTGGCACTTGATCAAGCTGTCTTTTATCCTTCTTCCGGTCATCATGGATCCCCGCTGCTCTCTAAGATTGATTAAAATCATCACCCTTTTGAATATGCACGAATAATCCATCTTGACTTGGGGGTCATTGTGGTGCAACAGACAGCCTTCATAGAGGGTAAGATGTACACAATCAAGTCAATATAGACGCAACTCTGGACTTGTACGAAAGATAGGAATTATGTTCATTTGGTGATAAGGTCTTAGATAATGTTCATCCAAGTAATTTCGACTATTACCCGATAACAAAACAAGTCACACATAGAAATAATCATGTCGTTTTCGCAGAATATGATCGAGAAAAACTTACCAAAAGAAGTATTCTCGACTCCAAACGGACACGTTTTGAGAAAAGAACATGTGGCCTGTTATTGTTTTGTTTTGTTTTGTTTTTTTCTTTTTTTCTTTCATTTTTTCAGGAAAACAAAAAATGGTGACCAGAATATTAGATGGTCAACTGCAGGAAATGGTGATGAAAATAGCAAAACACTCATAAAAATGCGTTCAACACAGGTCATTCGATATCTTATACGCGAGGTTGCTCTCTATTGTACTGACAATAGTCATTGCCTTTATAGCTATCGAATGTACATACACAGACGCAAATACAAAAAGTATGCACAATGTGAAAATCACGTAAATCACTTTTCTCTCCCCTTCTCTCTCACTATATATATATATATATATATATATATATAGAGAGAGAGAGAGAGAGAGAGAAAGAGAAAGAGAGAGGGGGAGAGAGAGGGGGGAGAGACAATAAAACATAAAAATCTACGTCTTAACCCGACCCCTAAGCATACACAAAAAATAACTGAAGTAAACAACGGACCACTCCAGGAAAATTAAACCCACAACCCCACCCACGAAACAGACGCCAACACTACAGTGATAAATCAAAAACATTGGAAATACCGGTAGAAACTACAACACAACCAAAAACGCACTCATATGCAGACATCCTGAAATGAACAACGAGCAAGATAACCAATAAAAAAAACAAAAAAACACATTTCTCTCTAAATGATACCCCAAGCAATACTGATGTAAAAACAGTACTCGGTGACAGAAAGGATACATTCGTCAATACGAATTCCACCAAGAAAACTCGGAAGAAACTACTACTCCAATGTTGCCCCCCCCCCAAAAAAAACAATCTGCACCCCCTACTAAAAAGCATTGTATGAGGGACACGAAATCTTTTGACTACCATAACACAGAATTTAGATCCATTAAACAACAAATCGAAAAATTACCTGGATTAGAAATGGCCCTGGTAGAAAGATAATTAACATAAGTGAACCCAAATCAACGAGAAAGAC
Source organism: Thysanoteuthis rhombus (assembly GCA_963457665.1). NCBI lineage: Eukaryota > Metazoa > Mollusca > Cephalopoda > Oegopsida > Thysanoteuthidae > Thysanoteuthis > Thysanoteuthis major. The sequence goes on from OY735204.1 coordinate 57,061,679, forward strand.
TTTTTGACTACTGAATAAAAGCCTTAAATCCACCGCATCCCCCCCCCCCTGCCTTCGACACTTCAGCAACATTAATTTAGAAAACGACCTTGGGGCATTTTTCCGAAAAAAAATAGAGTAAGTGCTCAATTCGGTATTTCGAACCACCAACCATTTTGGATTTATTTGAAAAAATACCACAGCGTTAGCCAAATATAGATGTAACTGTTCGAACATTTGAAATAACAATTAAGGAAGATATCAAAAACCACAAAACACATCTCTGACCACAAGATAACCTACCCAAGGAACAATGTGCATGAATTATAATCCTAACAGATAAAGGGGGGGAATAGTAATTTGGGTTATCGATAAATATCTTAGGTTAACAAATAGTTCAACAACATAGAGTGTTATAAATGACTTCTAATGATTCTTTCGGATTACCAAAAAGCTACTATCAGCTCTTTAGACAGAACGTACCTTAATAATCTGATTGAAAAAAAAACCTCAGAGATACTTAAACCCATGAACGGGGATTTAAGCATCACTGAGAGTTTGTTTTTTTATGAACGTTAAAGCCGTGCACTTCTAACTGCTACCTAATATACAAAAGAGAAATAACCTGGGAAGATCAGTAATCTCATCGACTGAATGCCACACCACTAAATTATCCAAATTTTCTGACCACTTCATTCAACCCTTAGCTGAGAAGGTGAAATCTTATACAAGAGACACAACTGAGCTCCTAAAACCTTTCAGATAATAACCTAAAATGCTATGTTAGATACTATGGTTGTTAAATCCCTGCACTCCAATATTTGTCATGAGGAAGTGATTTCTGCATCAAAAGAATGCCTTGATAGTAGAATAATACAGGAACCCCTAGCAGAAACAATAACATCCCTGTTGCAACATATATTAACACTAAAAAGCTTCAACTTCAATGGAAGAAATTTTCTTCGAGTCAAGAGTTTTGCTACGAGCACTGTCGCGACGCAACTATTTTCATAGATGAATTCAAGGAAACATACATCTATCCAGAAATCGTTAATGACTGTCTCTTCTACAATAACTATATTGAAGAAATATTCTTGATATACACCAGGGGTAGTAATCAAACTACGTGCATTCTTTACGCCCTTCAACTCTCAATATGTTTCGATAAAATCCGACCGCGAATTTTTGACGCAATCTATCGCATTTTTAGACACCTTAATTTACGTTGACGAAAATAGAAAACTAGAAACCACACTATACACTAAACCCACTGGCATGCACACCAATCTCGATTTTATATCTGTACATCCAAAACACCAAAAAGAAACCTTTTTCACTCACAAGATCTTAGGCTCAGGAGGATACGCTCAGGCAAAGAAGAACTAAATAGAAATTGTGATAAACTTTGACAACATTTGATTGCTCTTGGCTACTGACGTAATCTGGTGAAAGATCAAATTAACAAAGCGATTAGAATCCCTAGAAATAACATCATAAATCTAGTTAGAAGGATGAATCAGATTGTATTGTTCTTATAGCGACATTTAATAACAGCCATCGTCCTGTTAACACGAATAATTTGGGCAACACTGGGTCATCCTATGACTTAAAATCAGAATTGAGTCATTTGCTCCAGGAACCAGGTTTGGTTTCTCACTGTTGTCACAAGAACCTGAAAGACACAATAGGTTGCAACATCATAATCAACAACAAAGTTCTTTTTTTGGGGGGGGGAGGGTTCTAAATTCGATTAAAAACTGTCAAATTTCAATAGAGGCGCAAATGTCAACAACCTCCAAGAATGCACCCGTTGCAATATACAATACGTGGGGACGACCGAGTAACAATATGATACGAGACTTCAGAAAGTTAGGCATAGAATAACAACATTAAACCACAATGAGCTACTCCCGTTTGAACAACATTCTCGTTTAGCGGGCGACGATTTCAAAAGAAATGCTAAATTTATTATCATAAAAATCGAGTGGTACATACCCACCAAAAACACCTGAGACCCATAAAGACGGGTGGATGATTTGCCTAGTGACCCTATCACCTTGAGGGCTCAACTGTAAATTAAACAACCCCAATAATACCTATCTTCACATAACATTCGAATAATAACGCATTGAACAACACCAACAACCCCATTCCATTTAACATCCGGTCTACACACGCACAATGTTTTTATAAATATACTCGAATAAGACCACCTTAAAATTTCCAATAAAAACAGCATGAATATCTTTACTCTAGGACAAAACACCTACTCATCAGTAGGTCATTATAATATTAAAGCCGACATGAACTCTTTTTGACCATGCGCTGAAGATGGCAAAGAGGCGGAAACTAATTCGCTGCTAGGATCATCCATATACTGAATCGAATAAATAATATAACAAAAGAATCTTTTCTTGATTCTTTCACAAATACACTCGTGTTTTGCCTCGAATTTACTTGAACACAAATATGTAAAAAGTGATACATGTTCTTATGCATTTGCGATTCTGCATTCTGTACAAGGGGAATTTGAACCATTGGTGACCTCATGAGACTTAAGGTTGACCTCAAGCGAACTTGACTTCATCTCACCCTAGGATGATGGCTGATCTCAGGTTAATTAGCATGTCCTTTTAAGACTCACTTAAGACTACCGTGTGACCATTGCTCATTTAAGATAACAGATCCGAAATCAAACGTTACTTTCACGGTTATGACTACCATGCGTGCTTGTCCAATGCTATCATCATGAGATCTGGTGAAGGTTTGAGCCCATAGAAAACTGGAAATTTATCTGGAAGATACAATCCTTTAGCAGCGATGAAATTGCAAAGAAATGGGAATATTAAGAAGTGTATTAAGAAAGAAGTGTTCCAAGAAGGAACTGAAAATAGTAAAAATTCGTCTCGGCGTGACGGTAATTGTGTTTCAACTCAAAGACGAGTCAGAGCCACAATCAGCATCATCTAAGGACTTGTCTTGTCAAATTTATCTTAGGCCTTTGGTGTGCAGCGCAGTCAAAGTTCTGTAGGAGGAAATATTTATCAGCTTTGTTTTCGTGCTCTGAAGGCGCCTTTCCCTGTTAACATCTTGCATAACACTGTGCAACTTTTTTTTACTCTTTTTAGTTCCTGTGTAATGGATGTTAATTTCCGATCGATTATGTCTAAAAAAAATGTCTAGAAATGCTTATTATTTCCCTCAAACTTCACTTTTGTGATCAGAACATTGATATTTTGTTATTCACCAACTTTACCTTAGACAACTTGGAGAATGTACTTGAAAGCTACCAACTGCTTATCTGGAGCAATGATAAATTGTTTCATAAGGTCTAATTTTATAAGCAGCTGTGGTATCAACACCTTCTGCCGGCACCCACGCAACGTTTTTCATCTCTGCACAGAATTCGGGTTACTGCGCAAAGTTCCGACTCACACATCTTACCAAATGCTGCCACAGAATCCTGTCTGAAGGAAAGGTTGAAGCCAGTGTCTTCACAGCTAAATAAGATCCTGGGGTGCAAGGATTTCCTCAAGTAGGTCTCCAGGACGGAGAAAGTGGGTACAGCTTTTTCACGGTGATTCAGAGCTTACAGAGCAACCACGAGGCCGAAAACCACATGGAACTGGTTAAGACAGTAGAAAGGGCAAGAGGCTATCCCTAAAAGTCCACATTCTCATTTTGGTAAATGCAAAGAGAACGTGAGAATACATTCGCCTCTACTAAGGAACATGACACAAGAACATGAGGGAGTAATCATATTCTGGGGTCAGGTTTGTGATGGTGAATTACATTACAATCGTGAATCTCAAAAAACTATGCACTTCTAAATCTTTTGTGATCACTTTTGTTTAACATCTGACTAGAAACAGGTTAATTTACATTCAAATGTTGATATTTTGGGAAAAAAGGTGATTTTTTTTCTAAATGAGAATAGAAAAAAAAAACGTGCAAATTCATGTTTCAAAACTTGAAATAGATAAATTCCAAATATCACTGTCCTGGTCACGAAAGCTAAGTTTGAAGGGAATAATTTCTATTTTCTAAACTTTTTACACGCAAGCAATTAGAAAATAACACTCACTACCCAGGAATAAAAAATGTGTCGCACGGTGTAATCCAAAGTAAATTATGGTGTCTATTTTAGAGAATAAGTAAAGAGCATATTTTGGTAAAAATAAACAGGTGAAATAGAAATAAAACTTCATTTTCGACTTGAAACTTTGAGAATAGCATGAAGTATTTTATAAAGAAATCTTTTGAACAAGTCTTGTGATTTTGTTAACAGACTTCAATACACGTCACTTATAAAATGTTCGTTGTAAAATTGTATTTATCTTTCGAAATAATTTGCCTTGTATGCTATGTATGAAGAGTTTTGGAGCTAGTGATAATGAACAATTACATTGGAGCTGGCGTCAGGAAGTTTTCAGTCACCGGACGAAATTTCATATAGAAGTTTTCAGTGTACATGACTTCTGGCGTATTAAATCCCCGTCGAAAGTATTTACTGCCATGGAAGGTAATAAAGATAATAAGAAATTCGGAAATTACTACCTTGGAGAGGTTATTATCAACAGGCATGTGCCCTGAAGGGGTCACTGATTCCACCATTAGTTTTTAGTACGGAAAATGGCTAGTCGACCACATGCTCAAAACACATGAGTCAAAAATTTGATGTACGTCGATTGTATAAGAGACATTTATGTTTTATGATTTTCGATAATTTTGTTTGTCCCCGTATTTATTTGAAGTTCGTTCCAATAGATTATTTGTTTAAATTTGTTCCAATAAATTATTTGTTTGAATTCATTCCAACAAATCATTTGTTCAAATTTGTCCCAATAAACTATTTCATCAAATTCGTTTAATGTTTTTTTTTTAAACTTGTTCGTTCCAATAACTTGTTTTAAATTAATGTTTATATTACCTATGGAGGTGATCTCCAAGTGTCTTATAATTCTTATTAAATCCCTTGAAAGTAAGATTTTGTCGGGTATTTGAGACGGTAAAAGTCATGAAGTCATTAAATGAAGCTTACTAGAAATTGTGAAGAAAGACTCTTCAACAATTTTCTTTACTGGGCACGAAAAATATATATAAACATTTACCTCTAAAATATAGCTCGATTACTGATAAATCGGTTATTAAACCTTCGATAATAAACGTAATAGATTAAATCTTCCCTAACATAGAATGTAGTTGAAACAAATCATACTCCTGTAGAGCTAGTTAATTGCTCTCTGATAAAACCAAATTTATTAATGTACATATCAACTCTTCATTTTTGTACATAGACTGCAAAGGATCTGTAAGATCTTTCAACATCAGTGTTCGAAACATTTTAGCTGGCAACTGTGGGTAATACCCGTCTATCACTTGGCTTATTCCTAAGATGCACAGAAGCGGAAGCTTTGCCATCTACGTGAGGCAATTTACCGTATCTTTCAAAAAGAGAGATCCATCATCATCAACCTTCTTTTGCTTCTTCCGAGCAAAATCCGATTGCCCTTTAAACTTTCTTTGTTTTGATGTTTTATCTATATCACCCACCATAATACATACGTTTGTCCAACAGAGGTATCATCATTTGAAGACGTTTTGCTATTCCAATTTAATATCATGGTAGTTTACCAACGTAGAGAAAGCGCAAAAAAGCATCATTGACAATGAATTATAATCACTCATTGTAAAGTTACATCTTTTTTTAAAGAAATTATATTTCCCTCTCATTCTAGGGAAGTTCAGCCTTTTCTTCGTTATTCATTTGTCTCTTCCCCCTCCTCCTCTTTTTGCGTCATTCCTTGTCTAGGAATGTCCTCTTGTCTCACCTCAGCAAGGCATAGTCTGTAAAAGAAATGACTGAAAAATAAGGGCATGATAACTGAATGATTAGAAACAAAGCGGTAGAGCAATGTATAATTAATCATTTATAATAACCCATCTTATTACATGCCTACCTTGAAGCAATTAGTTTTTAAACTTCTAAAACTTTTAGAAGACTTTGTTTTCGTCTAACCCTTTTAAAACACCCTACCGTCGAAATAGAAAAGCACGAAGTCAATAATTTTGGTAACTGTTTTGACTATGGAATTACTGAATCTATTGCAATAGAAGGAAAATTTTCGGTGCTTGTGGCTCGTTTTGGTCGAGATTTGACTCATTCAAAAAGGTCCGATGACGACACAACTACGTCATGCTGACGTACCCGAAACAAGCAAAACAATACAAAACGTAGATTACTTATTTATGGATTCTGTTTTAATAACTACGTACAGTTTTCCCAAAAAAATCAAATCAATGTACTTTGACACTTAGTTCAAAACAAAACAATAAAAAATATGTTTTTTGATGAATAAATACACACAGTTTAAAAGACAATAACGTAAATTGCTTATTTATGGATTTTGTTTTAAAACAATGATAAATATAAATTACTTGTTTATGGAGTTTCCTTCAATAACTACAATTGCAGTTTAAGAAAAGTTCTCTCCAAATCAATGTAATTTAATACTAACTTTAACACAAAGCAATAAAATTAATTGTTGTTTTTTTGTGCTTCTGACTCGGTAATAAAGATATGGGTTTTTTTTTTTTTGTTGTTGTTTCAATGAATACGTGTCAAATGGTTTCCTCAGAAGTTTTGTGGAAAGAAGCAAATCTTCTACGGTCACCAATTTGATTTCTTCTTCTTCTTCAAGTTGTATATTACCTTTTTCTAAATTGATCTGATTTGCTTATCGCAATTTGTTACATTTCCATGCGTAGACTTTTCATTTGAATATTCACTACGACGTCTAAAAAGTCATCATCATCATCAGCATCATCATCAGTCTTTTAGCGTCCGTCGTTGGACATAGACCTTCCCTAGGATTTGCCACACTTCTCTATCATGGGCTTCGCGGAGCCAGTACTTCCTGAACCTGTCTAGCTTGTCTCTCCATCTAATATTTTGCCGGTCTCGGTTGCGCATGTGGTCTCGGGGGATCCATGTCGTGAGTCGCGATGTCCATCGATTGTCTGCCATTCTTACAACATGGCCGGCCCACCGCCATTTGAGATTTTTTAAGAATTCTATGATGTCTCTAACTCTTGTCTTTTCTCGAATGTACTGTGCTGTCTTGTGGTCTCTCCATGTGAGGCCTAGCATTATTCTCTCATGTGCACGTTGCATGGTTCTCAATTTGCGGGTCTGTCTCTTGGTTAGGTTCCAAAGTACGTGCTGTAAAAAAAAGCATAATGTTTTATTTCTAAAATTTCGATTTTTCATCTATCGCAATTTTGTTTTCACAATTGTTGGATTTTTTCACCTTTCCTTCTTTTTAAAAAGTCATTTAGAGAATCCTTCACAAACACTTTTTTATGATATATGATAAGCTATAATTTATATAATAATGTATAATATCATGATAACTTATTTAGAGATGCACAATTTATTGTTATGAATAAGAAACTTCATTTTGTCAATCCGAAACCGAATTCCAATAGACGTGCTTTTTAGTTTTTAATACTGTTTTATCCGTCTAAAATCAATTTTTAGAAATTTCCTCATCCAAATTGAACTAATCACAAAATAGTGGAGCAGATATTTATGGTCAACGATGGGTTTTCACCTATTTTTATGCTAATTAAAAAGATTCAAAATGTTAACCGTCGTATGTATCTATGGAAACAAAATCCATCAATAAGTAATTGAATTCGTTATTGCTTTAGCCTAGAATCCAAAAGTAGGCAATTTTACATTAGTTTCGTTTCGCTTGTGGGAGACTGAGTCAGCCTGGTGTAGTTGTGATGTTATCGGTATCTTCAAAAGAGTGACTTTTTGGAATGAGTCAGAGGTCGAACTTGAAATTTAAAGTAACTTTTTCACTTTGAAAAATGTGTGCCTGATAAATGTTGTAATGTGCAGTTGATAGTACTGTCTATGTTTATGGGAAGTGTCAATAAACAGGATGTATACTACATGTCAAGCAGCTTTTGTAAGAACTTTTTTCTCGGAATAGAATGTTAACATGTGTTTGGGACTAGTTGGTATAATGTAAGTGGATCTACTTGGTACGCTGTAATTGTATTTACCCGAGACTGTGGAAAAAACCCAGCAAAATAAGAAAGAAAAAACTAATAAGAATGATGATTCCAAAAATGATGAAACCTTTTGTCTGGTATGCGTAGAGCCTTATTCCAACTCAAGGCTTGGTGAGAATAGGGTAAAATGCACATCTTGTCTAATGTGAGTGCATTACAGAAAACAACATCCTTACTTCGTTTGTCAGAACTATACATCTGATAACTCTGAATTTGACTATTAATTGTTTGGTATAAGGAATCAAATTTATGATTTGCTATTTGGGGGCTAAGATTTGCTACTGATGTTGTTTTGATATCTATTTCCATTTTATTGAGAGGAGGATTTTCCACACGTAGACTTATTTATTTGAATATTCACTACGATGTCTAAAAAGTACGTGCTGTAAAAAAAAGCACAATGCTTTATTTCTAAAATCCTCCTTCTAAAATAAAGATCTGTCTCGTGTTGTAATTCTTTTCTTATTGACTCTTATTTTCCACTTTCCACCTAATTACAATACATCATTGAGATTCACTCATATATGATTCCACTTGTCCAGCCAGATGGTCATTATATTTCTAAAAATCTCACTTTTTACTCAAATAAATTTCTATTGCCGTTAATACTTCTGTCTGGTTTGAAATCTTATACTTCTCAATCATAACAATATATTCATGTAGGTTCAAGAGAAGTAACTTGCTCTATCAAATTTTACCAAATACCCCCACTGGTGGGGTAGATTGGTACACTTTTTTAATGAATTAATTTCATGGGGAGTAACAGCCAGCTCAGAGGAAAACGTGTCAAGTAGTCCCGGTCTTGACAACACAATTTTTATAAGCGGCAAAGTTATCAGACAATCTTATCAAAATTGAAAATGCTCAAAGGCCTTCAAAATTAGGAGGCTAACGAAACGAACAGAACAAAGCTCTTAGTTACGAAAGAACGCATGTCATGGAAATAAATTAGAAAAGCATATAAATAAATTTGACAATACTTTCTGTTATGGTTGACCTAATGGAGATTTGTTCGCCACTTTGACAGGAACATTGAAACTATTTCGAATCATATTTTGCCCTGAACAAGATACTTCATAAAATAAAGATTGCATCACGGAATCTCCGAGAATGTGAACATTAGAAATAAACAGGGCCGTACAACAATATAGAGAGAACGTATATTATTATCATGTTCCTACAATGAACACTTTCTTAAAAATCAACTTTGATAGAGGGATTTTTTGACCAGAACGATTGGCCGTTTTTAATTATTGCGCCAATAAATACAAAAGCTTCGTTATATTTACACACTTTTTGTTGCTTATCTCAGCTACGATTTTTATGAATGTCTTGTAAATTGCATAGACATTGAAAATGGCTTTTTTAGGAACTTTTGATTGCGTCTTTGTAATGATGAAAATTCCATCACATTGAAAAAAAAAACTAATTAAACTGTTGAATAAACTGTTTTCACGTGTGTCAGTGTGAGTTTCCGTTTGTGGATAAAGACACTTTGTACCTCACAGTTGCAAAATCTCTAAAGCTTGAATTATCATAATTATTCCTGGCAAATGTTGAGCTATCTTTTTTACTTTAATTGGAAAGCATAAACTTCGTTATACAATTCTTTGAGAAGAATTGGATCAGAAGAAAGAGATATTAGGAAGAATATACTCATATAAGAATAAATCCGTACGTCCAATTGAACTGAAATAAGAGAGCAAATTTTTCAAATTCTAATATAGTACGTTTCTTTGTGGATGAAAGGCTCATGGCCGGTGAGAGTCAATGAGATGGCACTCACTAAGGCTCATTCTTTGGGCGTCTAATAGGTGGGGAGGGCAAACGGGGAACCATCACTACCCCGAATCAGGCCTTCTGATCTAGGGAGAGGGGTTTGAAAGTTGGAACTCAATAGCCAATAAACGATTACAGTGCTGCACAATTGGTCCATGTAACCCTGATTTGATGTACCCGTATGAAAAGATGATATTATTCTTCGCTGGTAAAAGGAATGTCGCTAAGATATATCTCGAATATATGCTTCTGCCTCCAACTTGAAATACATTCTTTTGTGTTCTCACACCTGGAAATTGATATTTTGCGCTCCCACACCTGGAAATTGATATTTTGTACTCACCCCCCCCCCCCCTGCAAAAGTGGCAGTGGACGCCCTTGTTATTAGTTTAAATCTCTTAAACTGAAATCTCCACAGCCGCGTACAGCTCCTGACGACATTCACCGCACCGCGATGCCCGTATCTAAACTTGCACTAACATACCCCTACGCCAGTCAACCGATGATAGTGATCGTTTTTAATGCTCATATCCATTTCACAGTACTTATATATTTGTTCTTGTTTGATAAACACGTCTGAGTGGATGTTGTTATATTTACTTATATTTACCTGAAACCTGAGCGCCCATACGCACTAAAGAGATGGTCAACATCTGATCTGCCGGCTATCAATTGAACGAGCAGGGTATTTTAATATAATTAACCTCCATAACATAAATGCAGATGTATGCTTTATAGAAAACAAGAAGAAAATTTGATTAATGGAGTCAACGGAACAAGACATCAAGTGGGAGGTATGATAGCTAAGATTTCATCTAGTTTTCAACACACACGCGCTCGCTCGCACACAGACACATATAAAAGAGAGAGAGAGAGAAGAGAGATAAAAGAAAGATAAAGAGAGAGAGAGACAAGGAGGGATTTTTATTTTTAGGGAAATTTTTCCAACTGATGAATACAATAAAGTACAGTACAGGGGTTTGGGGAATATATCTCTTCTATTTTTTTCATTCATATATATATATATATATATATATATATATATATATATATATATATATATATATATATATATATATATATATATATATATATATATATATGTATATATATATATATATGTATATATATATATATATATATATATAAGAAGAGATATATTCCCCAAACCCCTGTACTGTACTTTATTTTACTCATCCGTTGGAAAAATTTCCATATATATATATATATATATATATATATATATATATATATATATATATATATATATATATATATATAGAGAGAGAGAGAGAGAGAGAGAGAGAGAGAGAGAGAGAGAGAGAGAGTGAGTGAGTTCAAATCTCTTATATGTGTGCATTTTTTTTCTCATTTAAGTAGAATTAAGCAAGCCATCCTCTGGTATGGAGGGTCGTGAGTTCGATTCACACCAGGAACATATTTTCCATTCCGATCTGCACAGTCAATTTATTTATTCATGACTGAAGAGTACTCACTCAGCCTGGGTTTTGTCGCGATAAAAAGCAACAACGATTAAGATGGAGGTAAATAGTTGCAAAGATTGATAATAATGATTTATTATGTTTCATCTACTGAAATGAATAAAAAAAAAAAGGATGGGAAGTATTGTCAATTGATGATGAGAAAAAGAAGAGAGCGAAGATGGACAGACCAAATTGAATACAAAGAGGAAGTTCTTAAATTGGCTTGGGGTATAGAAATGTTATATGACAATGAAGCGCTCAGGTTATCAAAGCTTGACTGAGCAAGTAAATGATATCCGTGACACATTGCCCATTGTGTTAACATCAGGAATAGTTTTGAATTTCTGTCGACATCGTGGTACGGTTTGTGAACAAATACAGAGCCAAATGCTCATGAAACAAAATATTCATCGTTTGTTTGTAAAATATAGGCGATAGCATTCAATGACACGGGGAATCTGTGACAGTTACAAATAAGTTGCCCTGGAAGCCCAAGTCGAGTGACGAAGATGAATTGTGAGTGACGGGTAGATCAGTGATTTTTTTTTCCTTCAGAAGGGAGAGGGGTTAGCAACCGTTAACCAAAGCTGTCAACATAGTAATCGTTGCTTTCTTTAGGTGATTCTGGCTTGCTGGCTAGCTATGTACGGGTCACGCGTACAGGTCACACCAATGGAGCTAGAGGGCTGAAAACTTGAACATTTACTCCTTATTATATCAAGAACAAACTTTTTTTTTTTTTTTTTAACCCTCCCAAGGTGGAGGGCGGGTCGATTTACTATGTAATTTTATGCTAAATTGATCCCTTATTGTGTGTCCGACAACGTTCACCTTTATTTTCTAAAAATTCGGACTTTTCGTGGATCCGAAAAATGGCCACAGAAGCAACTTACTCATTGATTGCACCTTTTTCCAATCTTTTAATTGATCACCCTCAACAAGAAAAGCGACCAAAAATACGTCTTATTGAGTAATAAACCAGACATGTTATTGTGTCTGTCAGTAAATCTCTGATCTTACGAGTCATGGTATGAAATAAGTGCGAGAATATCTACGAAGCACCCAAAGAGCGAATACCTCCTCCAACGCCAAAGCCATCGTCACTAATAACTGAATGAAAATCATTTCATATATAGCTATGATGCAGGGGAGGTCATTGTGAGAAAATTCCTGGATCCACTCAAAAATTTTGACCAATTCTTTCTTAGTCTATGGCTTACCCTTCTGCAAAATGTCACTAATATTCACGGAGAACTTAGGGAGATATGTGGACAAGCATGATTGAATCCATGAACGTATTTTTTTTCCTTAAATGAAAATATATCCCTCAATCCAAAAAGAATTCCTGGGTCCGTTCGAAAACATGATAATGTCTTACACGGCCTACCTTTCCAGAAATGTTCATCAAATTCACAGAGAAGTTCTGGGGATATTGAGCAGAATTAAAGGTACTATGCAGGGTGTTTAACTGTAAAAGAAAACCCCAGACCGACACAAAATGCTATCTATTCTTCCTTAGAACTTCTGGTGATGATATGTCGACTGACAGACTGACAGACATAGATGAATACGTTAATTCTTCCCAACTTCATTGGCAGAAGTAAAAACTAGTGAAGAATCAGCGGAAATAGCTTCAATCTAATAGATTCAAGCGAATTAAATTATCAGAAGGGAGAAAACTTTAAATGAACGAATATTGAGTTACCTCACATGAATGTAAAAAGAGATCATTTATCAACTGTTCGGGGTTTTTTATTACTTCTTTCACTGGGAAGTAATTTTTTAGAATCTCTCAATCGAGAACTAATTTCTGGATCTGCCCCAAAATTTGATCGATTCTTCCATAGCTCATTACCCACCCTTCCACAAAACTTCATTGAAATTCACAGAGAACTTATAGAGGTATTGTGTGGACGGATGGACAGACAGACTCATATATCTATTCATTTGTATTGAATCTTTTAGCTTGCAGTATTAACTGAAAGTTTTGCTTACGAATCCAAGCGCATAACTCTGTCAACACCATTGAAAACTGAACAAAAATCAGTTTATACATAGCTACAAGACCACGGGGTCCTTATAAGAAAATTTCAAGATCCATTCAAAGATATGATTTTCTTCCTTAGCCTATGGCTTACCTTCCCACAAAATGTCACTGACATCCATGGGGAACTTATGGAGATATTGTGGATACAAGAAATTTACTTCTTTTTATTCGATGATTTTAAGAGGCTGATAACAACTACCATGGAATATCTTTATTTCGTAGAATAAAACATTATGGTCGCTTATAAGGGTGATGCAGATGTTTTAACGCGGTCACAACTGGAATATGAAATTACAATCATGCAATATCGTAGCATTGGTGTATGACTGAACGATTTATACGCAAAATGAGATTCTTTGTAGTTCGTTTTTGTTATTTGTTTTGTGTTGTTTTTTGTTTTTTGTTTTGTTTTATTTTTTTTCATTTCTAAAATGAAACAAAACCATGATTACTCTATATCTGATGAGAAAAAAAATTATTTTGATTTAGAATTCCTTTGCTGGATGAAAGAACGAAGAAGAATAAACAAATTTTGTGCTGAAATTTTGCTCGGATATCGCGTAGGGAAAGGGTGATCAGAAACAATGCCTTTGAGCCAATAAGTATTCACCTCTATTCAGAACGGCCTCCAACTCCTACATGAATAGTCGAACACTTGTTGACGGGTAGAATCAAATGACGTAACTAGATCTATACTTTGACCTACTGACACATTATTTCAGATTTTTTTTTTCATCCTGAAGCCATTTCCAACATTGGAGCGTTAACATCTTCTGACTGATTGGTCACAATTCAATGACGTCATCCCTCGACTCTAATTTGAAATGACTGCCCACTTTCAGGTGAGATGTAATAACGCATCTCGTGGACGGATCATACTTTTCTATGCGTTTTATTCATTCCATTATAACTTTAGGACCACCCTTCAACAAAGGTGATAAATCTCCGCTGTCTCGAGACATTGGGTCACGATGATCTTTCAGTGCGCTTTGTTTTTATTCGAATTTATCTCTCAAAGAAAATAGTAGTAGCAGCAGTGTCAAACAGCCTACTGTATACATAAGATCTACATTACCAAAATGCTATTTTTGTTTAAAATGGTACATGAAAATGAATTCGTTAACTGGTCATTGCAACCTAAACTTATATTCATTCCTCATAGTTTTATTGTTTACTGCTGTTCTGGGACACGCAGCGTAGGTTAGTCATTGCTGAAAATATTTTCATCTTCTTGTGCAATATAAAAGCGGAACCATTCAGTGGGTTAGTGTGAGGAATATGAGCCTCTTTTCTTGCGAAAAATCTGCTTAATGATATCCAAATGAACGAAGATTCGTCCAAACAATTATTCCTCGCTATAAAGGCTCTAAAGATCTACAGTTGACCTCAAGGTATATTTCGATTCTGGAAAAATAACTCGAGGGTCAGAAATGATTATGATGTTAGCTTTATCATAAGATTTGATTTTAAAATGATTAAAATTCAGAAGTATGGTTTTATTAACAAATAAATTGTTTAGCTGATGAATGACTTGAATTTTCTTGTGAAAGGTTCCTATTTCTATTTGACCAATCAATGCCATTTAATACTTTACCAAGTGTTATCAGTCCTATGCTTCCTTGTGATATCACACAACCGCTATTACTTCTGCTCTTATTCTTGACCCCATGTCACCTACTTTTTTGGGTTACACACAGACAGAGAACTCAAACAATTTTCTAATAGTAAAATTGCAGTGTTGCCAATTTAGATTTCTTCTGTTTTCGAATTCGCGAATCTAGTGTAGCCAAATTACATGTTTCTTTGTGATTTTTTAAAAATTATGAGTGATTACCACTTTCAGAAAATAGAAAAAAATATCTAAACTGGCAACCCCAAACTGATGAATGACGATTGTAAACTAATAAATGGTGTACGGTGCTTTATATATTGGGTGTGCACTGAGCTACTGGGTGTGCACTGAGCTACGAAAGCACAAAAACACTAAAAAAAATTATTTCAGTGTCTGTAAAAGGCAATGGACATTGAGAGCCTTTTTTTGGTACAATGTAAGGAAGGTGGTCCTGATTGTAAATTGTAAAGTTTCACACCCTCGCTCATCCGATGTTACAATCAGTGAAGAAACAAAAAGAAATAAGAGAATTAATGAAAAGTGTTTTGATGCTTTTAATTCCTGTATTAGCGGATGTATAATAAAACACAAACGAGAAGAAAAAAATTTCAATTTGTTTTTTTTAAATAAATCCTTAAAAGTTTCTCTTGGCTGACACTCATCAGAGGGTGACCCGTCAGACAATATTCAGATATACTGAATTAAAATAGGGTGAACAACCTTCAAAAATGCCTTTCAAAATGGCAAAATGATTTACTTTATTTTACTTTACCTTCCCTACATTGTATCAAGAATGCTTTTATTTTTGTGCATCCGTTGTTCAGAGCACACCCATGATATAAAGCACCGTACGACACTGAAACAAATACGTTTGTCATTTGTTTTTTGTTTTTTCCAGCTGCTGTTTGGTTCGAGCTTACGTAAGCCTAAAAGCGTTTACTATTTTCTTAGTATAAAAACCGAACAACTCGCATTGAAACACAAATTAATTACACGAAATATTGAATTTCAGTAGAAAATTACTTTGAAAACGAAACTTATCCTAATTTCCTACCAGGCTGCCAAAGTTGAATACGGAGAAATAAGCGCGTCAAATATTGGTTGCCAGCTAAAATGAAACTCTCTCAAGATCCTATTACTAAAGTGATCATACATTTCATATCAAAGCAAATAATAAAATGAAACTTGAAGGTTTTAGTATTATCCATGCAATCCCGGTCAGGGTTTTCACTAAATTTCATATGCATGGTTTCAACTCTTAATGTTTTTAACTACTTCGTTGAGTTTTCTGAGACTTTTCGTTTGTATCATATGTACATTTTCCTTGACTGGATTTATGATTATGATTTCGCAAAATTGACAAAAATTTGGGTTTAAGTTTGAAATTAGTATTAATGATTAGGGTTGCAATTAGGGTTCTGTTTAGGGTTAGTGGTAAGGTTAGGGTGAGTTACAGGTTATCGCTGAGGGTAAAAATGGGATTATATTTAGAGACAAGGTTTAGGATTCATTTTAGCGTAATGATTACGGTTTGTTATGGATAAAGATTTAAGTTCAGATTCATGGTGAGCGCCTGGCTCTGTTTACGGTTAAGGTTGTAGATCATTTCATCTTTACCATTAGGATTAGGGTTGCTTTAGGGTAAGGATTAAGTAAGAAGAAAACTAAACAAAGAAAGAAAGAAAACGTCTTGATGAGTTACTAGCTAGCCAAGTCCACTAAAAGGAAAACATCATATTCTACCTACCGAATGCAAAACTTTCAACAGATAAAGATGCCACTCTCAGCCATATTCCACGCTGTACACGTGATATTCACCCATCTTCCGTCAAATTTTATCGAAGATGACCTTTTGTTTGAATACAGTTTATGATAAAATCTCGACATCCTGAGAAAATATTCTCATTATCTAGCCATATCACCAACATTTTTCTCGTAAACGCTCTGTTTCCAGCTTGCACCCACGAACCCAGTCGATATTTTTCTTCAAAAACGTCAATTCAATGATATGAACCTTCTTTGAATTAACCAATCAAATGACAGCATATATATATATAATATATATATATATATATATATATATATATATATATATATATATATATATATATATATATATATATATATACAAAAATAATTGTGGGTTTTTTTTTATTAAATGTAAAGTGATATATATCAGCTTAGAATAAAAGTTATTCATCGAAATAAGAACCTTCATAATCTAGTCATTTTTGCCAACTAGAAACAAATCAATCTATCCCGGAAGCATAGAAGTCTGGGGTCCTGAAACTGACGAATTCTTTGGGGCATTTTTAGCTGCTTCTTGGTTGTTAGAGACCTTCCCTTGCAGGAAGGGGTCGAAATGCTTGAGAAAGTCGGAGGGACGGCTGATGAGTAAGCTAGGTGATGTAGAGTTTCGTAGCCTAGTTCGTTTGGTTTCTGTAGGGTGATTAGCGAGACATGTGAGCTTTTTTGCTTTTCCAAAATAACTCCCGATAGTATATCAATGATATACAGGCCTAATCACACTGTCTTTATGATGAGCTGAATTAACGATACGAATGTTTAACCTCGTTATAAACCAAATTTTCCTTATTTCATCGATATATATATATATATATATATATATATATATATATATATATACACACATATATACGTATATATAATATATATATATATATATATATATATATATATATATATATATATATATATATATGTTTGTGTGTGTGTATGTGTGTGTGTGTGTTCCAGCGCTCGATATCTGGCACCATTGAAAACATTGATTGTCAAAAAAAAAAAAAAAGGCTGCAGGAAGACAGATGACTTTGACAAAGGAGCACAGCGAAAGACCTAGCCAGAATTGTGATTGAATACAGTCCACCAGAAGCAGAGAATCGTTCACGGTGCTAGAGAAACCAAATACAATTACTCCAAGTGCGTAGCTTCCAGTATCAGAACTAGAAAGCTCGTCAACGCTACCAGCAATTGAGAATATCTTTGCTGGCAAATAAGCCTCCGGATCCAGATCTGCTCCAGGGGAATTTTAAGCACGTGGAACGTACTTCTATCCTCAGTGCGTGAAATTTGCCTGGTAGTAAATTATGAATACATTGAACGCTGACGGAGCATATACAGAATCCTAAGTTACGCGTCATTTTTCAGTCGAGACGATGAATCGACACCTCCATGTCAGCCGCATTGGGAAAGGTGCTAGAGATTATCGTCTTGTCGAATTGTCGTCGGCGGCAATGGATTGCTTGGATCTTAGGAAACTTGCACTGTGAACAATCCCGAACAGTTTACACTTGATATGATCGATCCTAGAGAAGATAGATGATGATGACGGAGCTGCGCTGATCCATAGGTACGGGTTCTAGTAGAGGCTTAGGATTAGGGTTTAGTACTACCATCTGGTTTACTTTTGGTGTATGATCTAGGTATGAACTCAGATTATTGTTTAGGCTAGCTTTAGGGTTAGGATTAGTGATGGTGCTAATATTTAGATTTGGGGTTAGGTTTGGTTTTGAATATGTGGCAAGTGTTAGGATTAATGGTTTTGTTTTAGTTTTAGAAGCAGAATGCGGGTTTATGCTACAGTTTGATTTATTTCAAGGTTAATGTTTAAGTTGAAATTCAAAATCAGGTTTGTATTGAAATTTGGCACTAGTATTTGGTCAAGTGTTCGGTAAGGTTAGCTTAAATGGTTCGAGGGCTTAGTTAGTGAGATAGTTAGCGTTGTGGTTGTGAACATGCAACTTTCTCAACCACGAAACTTGTTCCAATGTATTGTGTGTATTTATGTATGATTATACGGATCCGAAAAATCGTCTTTTACTCTTCAAACATACAGCAACCATAACCATGCAATACGCGGTAACAAGAAGAAATGGTCAAAAAACCCGATAGATTTCATAATAATCACATAGACTGCTTAATTGTTCTTTATGTTGGTCATCTGTCTTATTAGAATGCAGTTGTATGCTTGGTCGTGTGCACACGCATGCGTATCTGTGCTGTACAGAAAGAGCTACCAAGACAATACTGAGAAGAAATTAAGGAAAATTAGTTTTTTTTCAGATGAGTCAACAAAGATGGTGTGCAGACTTCATTAAACTTGAATTTTGAATAACCAACTATTTGCATTAATGCACCCCCGTGACTGAATTCAATAGTTTGCTAATATAATGTGTTGCTGTTATTTTTTTTTTACTATTGGCATATAACCTATTGAGAGAGAGGGAGAGGGGAAAAAGGAGGAGGAAACTATTATCAATACAATCTATTTAGAGAGAGAGAAAAAGAGGGAAAGAGAGAGACCTGTCTGGCGATAAAAACAAACATGATCTTCGGACAAAGGGAAATATTTTTGATAAAAAATCTAAAAATTTTCTAATTCACTCAATTTCAATCGCATTGAATTCGATTAATGAGACAGAGACTAAAGGTTTTCCCAAAATAAGAAATACAATATTTGCAGCATAATTCATAAACAAAAATTTAACTTTCACAAACAGAGTATTGGTAAAAATTCAAAAATTGAATATAATTGAGTATAAATCCATTTCTACGGCGAGTTTTAGAAAGGGAATGACTTGGAACAGAAATACAAGTATCACGCCAAAGTGAAAGGACCTTTTGTTCTAAAAAGATGACTGGTTCATTGCTTTTGAAAGTCTCAGTTTTTCTTCACTTCTCCCGGTTAATAGGATAGAAAAGCGTACACAGAACATTACGTTTTACTAGTAAATTCGCGAATCTAATGTAAACATTGCATAGGGTGCAGTTAACTATTATTGTTCTTGAGTTTTGCTGAACATAGCTTCATGCGGAACAAAATGGAGGGAGTGATTAGTTCGGGGAAGATTGTGTTACAAATTATCTGCCAGGTGAAAACAGTCTACCTGCCTGGGAAATTTTCACCCGAACTCGAACACCGATCATTGGAGAATACGTAACTATTCCAGCTTTTGGTATTCCTGAATAAGTTAATACTCTCTAAATGTTTGATTTAGAAAGGGAAATGTGAATCTGTGTGTATCTGTCTATATGATTGTGCACGACTCTTTGTGTAAGTGCACAAATGAACGTGATTGTGAATACACGCAAGAGTAGCTATGTACAACAAACATCTAGATGACACAGACACAAAAATCCAAGTTGAAAATGTAGATCTGAAAGAAGTAGACCACTACATCTATGTAGGACTACGAACCTCCATAGAACCCTCAAAAGAAAGCGAAATCAAGCGAAGAATCACACTAGATTGACAAGCTTCTGGTAAAGCAAACTCAGCCTTTATGAACACGAAAGTCCCATTAGTCTTTGAAAGAAGAGCCTACAACCAATGCATCCTCCCGATAGTCACTTATGGAGTTGAAACATGGAACCTAACCAAGAGATTGACCCTCAAACTGAGAACCATGCAACCTGTACAGGAGAGAGTCATGCTAGATATGGATAGATCACAAAACTAGCACAGTATATTAAGAAAAAACAGGAATCGGTCGTATCAAAGAATCCATTAGAAAACTCAAACGGCAATGGGCTGGGTTGGTCCTGTTGCAAGAATGTCATACAACCGATGGACATCACGACTCATGACGTGAATCCTTAGAGATCATATGCGAAACGGTGGCTGACAAAATATAACATGGCGTGTCGGACTAGACAAGTCCGGAAAGTATTGGCTCCGCAGCACCTATGATGAAGAAGTCTGGCAAATCCTGGAGAAGGTCAATGATTATTATATATTTGTGTGTACAACGGATGTCTGCACCCGAACTGTTAACATAATGTGTCTAAGTACATTATTGTCAGAGGTGAGACTTGAATGCATTCATGGAAGAGAATGAAAGATATATCGTGTATTTCATCTACGCACTCTGTCTTCCTCAAACCCACGTATATATAATTATAAATCCAGAATATTTATTTAAAGCTCTATTTGAACCGATATCCTGATTTTACATAGTGGATATGCCAGTCGGCCAAGACAGCGTAAATAGAATAAACAAATAAAGAAATGGGTTGCAGTGGGGTTTGAACCTACTCCCAACGTCTTAACGTGACAACACACTCAACATCTGAGCTAAGTAGCCAGCCAGATAGTCAGAAGTTCGAATAACTGCTTCATGCCAAAATCACCGGGCCGACTGGCATATTCACCGTGTAAAAACGGGATGTTAGTTCAAATAGAGTTTCAAATGAAAAAAAAAGTACATTTTTGATAATTCTGTCGAATTATGTATCCACTTCTTTATAAAATATATATAGTTATACACACGGACCAAGGTGAAAATGTTTGTGTGTATAAAGGTGTAATTTTTCACAGTTATCTATCAATACTCCATTATTCTTTTTGATCCTATATGGCTGCAAAGACTCGACAACTGAACTGACGTCTGATTGCTGTTGCCATTCAGGTGCTGTTTCGCAAATATGTAAGTCATGTAACTATTTGACCCGATTGTTGCCAAAGACAGGTGCAATTGACACCAGGCGACGCCCTGACGTGCCCTGACTTACACAGAGAGCGGCAGTTTGCGTAATAAATCGATTTGCTGCAAACTATTGATTCTGTTTACTTAAGGGGCGATCGAAATCCATACAATAATTTAGAGGGGAAAGTCACCATGATTTGTCGTAAAAGAATTCAATGACAAAGCTAATTTATCAGAAGTTACAAAAGATTGGGCGCAACAAAAATGAACGAGTGATATTGTGCTTTTATTAATATAACTTCTATTTACCAGAAATGACTTTCACAAGAATCTATTTAAATTTTTGACTTAGCATACTCAGCAGTTATATCATTTGGTTGAATATTTGTCGAGTGGCTTTTTCTTCTTCTTCTTCTTCTTCTTCTTCTTCTTCTTCTTCTTCTTATTATTATTATTATTATTATTATTATTATTATTATTATTATTATTATTATTATTATTATTATTATTATTATTATTATTATTATTATTATTATTATTGTTGTTGTTGTTGTTGTTGTTGTTGTTGTTATCTTTATTATTATTATTATTATTATTTGGAATCTCACACCAGTTGCCTGGTGGTAACCGCTGGAGTTTGAGTGACAACAAGTCTCCTCAAGTCTCCAGCCCTCCTCTCCTAGTACTCATAGGTCGCAGTAATTCTACGATTTACAGTTTCCCACCGATTACCCAGTGGTTATCGCTGAAGGCTGAGTGACAATAAGTCTCCTCAGGTCTTCAGCTAACGTCTCCTCTCTCTTTCGCATATCATGACAGAGCTACTATTCGTTGCAGTACTTATATCTCTAGTACCTTCCTCAGTATCCGTGCAGTTCCCAGTAGTGCTGTGGTCTGTACGGTCTCTATCCTCCCCCTAATCCCGATCTCCTCCAGTCTCTCCCTCAGCGTTTTGGGGACAGTTCCTAGTGCGCCCACTATGACCGGTACCACCCTGGTTTTCATGTTCCACATTATTATCTAGATAGATAGATACTCTTATTTCTAATTTAATTCTTTTACACAATAAACTTTTCTGAGACTTTTTTCTTTGGAAGAAGAATTGTTATATTCCTTTTTATACATGTACAAAGGGGAGTTGATTATTGAGATATTCATTTCTGGGTTTCAAGTTATTTTACTTTATTTTATGGAGTAAATAGACAGATACGAGCAGATTGATATCGATGATGTGTTGTCCTTGGTTGATGCGTAAACCTCAAATAAAAGCTTTCGGTCCCATTAAATACGCTAAAGACAGTCAACAGGCTTGTTAACAAAGAGGAAATATTTCCGGATAGTCGTCAATACTCTTTCAACTTCTTTCATTGTCCCTTGTCCTATTCAGTTCTCACACTCTGTTCGAATATTTACAACTTATCCCTTTTAGTATCGACTGTGATCTGTCATTCGCTGACGCATCTCGTTATAATTCAATACATCAAATGTCTGACATGGTGAATTGTTTGATAACAGCATTTCTTTTTCTCTGCACAGTTGATCGGATGGTTGTCTCACCCGTAAAGTCTGACAAAGAAGAAAGAAAGAAAAAGGCTTGCTTCGTTTTGTTTCTGTATCTTTCCAATCTTGGGGGAAATTGCCATGCCTTTCGTGTAAAATTGAACTTTTAGCTGTTTGAGGAACCAGTATACCTGGATTATTTGAGATTTCTCTTCGAACGTTAAAAAGATTAAGATTTTGAAGAAGTTAGTATTATTTCATTTTTGAATTTTTCCGGTAATATATACTGAAATGCAGTTTTTAGTACATGTATCCAAATTGGATATTATTATGAATGAGATGGGATCTTCTTATTTTTGAAGGTTGAGCTTGCTCTGTCAAAGGCTTGCCATCCTAGTGTGATTCTTTGCTTGATTTCTTCTTCTTTTGAGGGTCTTATGGAGATTCGTTGTCCTAAGTAGATGTCGTGGTCAACTTTCTCCAGTTCTGTGTCCTCGATTTTGAACTTTGTGTTTTTATATCCTATGTGGTTGTTGCACATGATCTTCGTCTTGCTGAAGTTCATGTGTAGGCCGACTTCGATTTTGATTTCACCACAGAAAACATGGGGTTGTGTGATAATTAGCAATTGAGCTATCGAAAATAAACTGAATGATAAGTGAGTATTCTGAAAACGCAATTTTATCCCGAAGTTACTCGAGTTAAAAACAAATATCTTCTTTTTAATTTTGCAGAAAGCAAAAATTTGAGAATAAATATATCTATATGATTCCATATCTTTGGTCACAAAACTTCTTTATCTTGAGAACAAATCAACAGAAAGAATTACATGCTAACTGAAATGTTTTGCTTGATGACATTACAGTTAAATATTGAATTTCGGATTAAAAATGTGAGAAAATAT
The DNA here is from genome assembly GCA_963457665.1 of Thysanoteuthis rhombus. Lineage (NCBI taxonomy): Eukaryota > Metazoa > Mollusca > Cephalopoda > Oegopsida > Thysanoteuthidae > Thysanoteuthis > Thysanoteuthis major. Next base: position 57,085,515 of record OY735204.1, read on the forward strand.
TGTTTTAGCATCAATACACAATACGTGAACTGCTTTCCAATTTTTAGCTTAAATGATAAACATGAAATTGAATATATATCTATATATCTATATATCTATATATATATATATATATATATATATATATATATATATATATATATATATATATATATATAAACTACTCCAATTGACATAACTAAAGTTCTAGAGAAACACGAAGATATGTGGATCAAAAAACTTAAAACTCTATATCCTAATGGATTAAACACTAAACTGAACAACCCTCATCACACAGAACCCTAATACACAAAACTCCTACCAATAATATCCTCACACCCACATCTAAGATACATTCAATAATAGAAGCTTCAAAGTCACCCAGACCCATAGGAAAAATTTCACCTTAGCCAGTTATAACCCCTGTCCAAATCATAGCCAACACATTTTCAATAACTTATAAGGTTGAAACCTATATAGCTCCTTGACCTCACCACCCCTCCATTTACACTATCCCTAACAAACCAAAAAATCTCCGCATCACTCCTCCCTACCCTGACACACTCTGCCCTCCCCAAGACCAACTTTTGCTGCTTAACCAAAGACCTGATACCTAACTGGACATTCTCCCACTCAGCAGGAGGCCTCCAGCAGCCCTTACAACACAATTTACCCACAATGCATAGGTCCTGGTTGTAGACTCTAGTTCCACACAGCACACACCACTGAAGATGAGAAGAATCCCGAAACCTGTCTGGACAATTTACATCTGAGGATTGATAAACCTTACCTCTAAACACCTTACTCCCGGGTCTGTCTCACTCTCTACAGTACACATTATATATATATATATATATATATATATATATATATATATATATATATATATATATATATATATATATATATTCCCGAAATAGATTTTATAAAAAGAACAGGGGTTGATTATGGGTAATTACCATCTGCTTATCAGTGGGGTAATCTATTTGTTCCTCTTCCTCCTCCTCCTCATCATCATCTGTCTGGGCGTAGATCCTCTCCAAGATTTGCTGGACCCCTCTATCATAGGCATCGCAGAGCCCATACTTTCTGAATTTATCTAGCTTGTCACGCCATCTTACATTATGTCGGCCACAGTCTTGCACCTGATCTGTAAGGATCCACGTTATGAGTCGTAATACCCAGCAGTTGTCTGACTTCCTTGAAACATGTCCTGCCAATTGCCATTTGAGTTTTCTAACAGTTTCTATGTTTTCTTGGACTACTGTCTTCTCTCTGATATTCTGTGCTGTCTTATGATCTCTCCGTGTGAATTTGAGCATGATTCTCTCATGTGCACGGTTGCATGGTTCTTAGTTCGAGTGTCAATCTTTTAGTTGGGTTCCATGTTTCAGCTCCATATGAGACCATCAGAAGGATATATTGGTTGTATACCCTTCTTTTTAGGACTGGTGGGATTTTCATCTTGCATGCTTGCTCTACCAAAAGCTTACCAACCAGGTGTGATTCTTCGCTTTATTTCTCCTTCTTTTGATGAATTCATGGAGACTCGCTGTCCTCCGTAGATCTAATGGTTTACTTCCGCCAGCTCTGTGTTTTCGATTTCGATAGTTGTATCTTTGTCCCCAACATGTCTGTCGTACATGGCGTTTGTTTCGCTGAAGTTCATGTGGAGGCCACCTTTCTTGCTTGCTTCATTCATATCTTCTCCATTTTCCACATTTATATCTTGAACTCTTCAAGGTTTGTTTTTTTTTTTTTGTTCCTTACACTTGTTTGAAAAGTTTGTTCCCCAGCAACAAAAAATGTGGTCACTTGATCTCGGTTGATTTAAGCTCAATACATCAACAGACATTGCACTAGTGCATACAAGTGTGCACCAGTTTTAGTCTTTTATAGTCGCGTGGTAGAGATCTCAAACCTTTACAAAGTTCGCAGTTCGATATAAATCAGTGAAAACAACGCAGAGAGAATTCCTGAATACACACGCTCACATTGATTTCTTTGCGTTATCCAGTACCGCCCGGGTTAAAATATTCGATTGATGGAAAATGATTGCAGTTTTCCTCCCATCAACTCTAAAGCAGTAGATCCCAGCTTTGAATAAAAGTTATTTATCAAAAATAAGAACCTTCAGAATCTACATATTTTTTTGTTTGTTTGTTTTTGGGGGGTTGGGAGGTTTCTTACTTGAAAAAAGTCAACTTATTCTGGAAGCATAGAATTCTGGAGTCCTGAAACTTATGAATTATTCAGGGGCAGTTTAAGCTGCTGCTTGGTTTTTGAAGACCTTCCCTTGCAGGAAATGATCGAAATGCTTGAAATGGAGTAATCGGTCGGAGATAGGTCTTGTGAGTAAGATTGATGAAGTAGAGTTTCGTAGCCGAATGCGCTCAATCTCTGTCAGGTCATTCGTGAGACATATTTCTTTTGCTTTTCCAATTCGGTACAAATGTCGAACAACTGTTGAATGGTCAACGTTTAGTCCCTCTGCAACTTCTCGGGTTATCTGACGTAGGTCCGCCTCAATAATGGCCCTCAACTGGATGGCATGATTCACAGAAGGATGCCTGCGTCTTCAAAGCTCTCGTCTCTATTTCGAAATTTTGGAACCAATGTTGAGCTGTATGCTCGTTGTTACATCCTATTTTGAATTCTTACAACAAAATTGCTCGAATTTGCTTTTTTCCATCTTTGATTTAACAACATGAAATAAACCAGAATAAACGCTGAAAAGAGAGGGTTTAGCTTGAATAAATGGGGCTTTAAAATGGTATATTCCATAAACATAGTTCGATAATAACTGATTGAAGCATCAAATT